>QZCP01000057.1:20769-265052 GCA_003956705.1 Brevipalpus yothersi
TCTCTCTCTCTCTCTCTCTCTCTCTCTCTCTCTCTCTCTCTCTCTCTCTCTCTCTCTTCTCTCTCTCTCTCTCTCTCTCTCTCTCTCTCTCTCTCTCTCTCTCTCACTGTCTTACTCATTTGATCCCTTTCAAAGCTGACCTTCTGTGCCATCAGGCCGGAACATCGTCATCCTGAAAATTTTGAAGTTTCAAAGTCTGATAATATTCATAATTATTGGAGCTCTTTTTCGCTCAAATCTCTGATCCGATTCCGGTGACCAGTACATGATCCGAAAATTGTTCTTTTTCTCTCTCTCTCTCTCTTTCTTTCAGGTCACTCTTCACAATCTTGAAATGATCTTTTCGTCCAACTTTTTTTAACAACTTCTTTCCCATAAAGGATATAATCTGAAATAAAAATGATTATGAGAATAGAGCAAAAGGAGAGAAAATGAGAGAGAGAGAAAGAGAGAGATAAATCTGAGCAAAATAGAGAGATGTATTGGAACATGGTGATTTGGAATCGAAAAAAAATCAGATCCACAAGAGTGAATAGAATGGATGAAGAAGAAATGAGAAAGCCAAATATGAAAGCTGGGTGTATCGAATGTATCAAATCATGGTCATTCCATAAAATTTGAATATGGCTCAATCACTTTCACTTTCTACTCTCTCTCTCTTTCTCTCTAACTCTTACTGTTTTCCCATCAATTATCTTACTCAGAATTGACTATATTTCATTTGAATATCACGAAAAGTGATTTTTCAATATTATCACTTATGTATACTGGTTGAGGGCCACTAATGATGGGATTTGCTAGAAAGTGAAGCTAATTTTTGAATTGACAACTGTTGAACGAATATTTTGAAGAATTTTCTATTCACATGAGAAAGAGGAGAGAAAGATAGAGAGAAAAGCTTGAGATCATGATGTGGTCCTCATGCATACAAGCTTTGAATAAAGAGAGAATATTCAGCATTCATTCCCACTGTAAATCATTGGAATGCCTCTTGATTTGATATTTTTCGCCAAATTAGTGGTCCATCATGTCTATTGAATGTAGAATATGAATGAGAGGGTAGAAAAAATGGAACTAAAAGATCGCATAAATATTCGGTAATAATGTAGGCAATAACTTTGACCTTTTCATAAATATTAAGCAGCCCTTTTTTTCGCTAAATTTTCGCAGAACATCAAAATCATCGAATATTTACCAAGCAATACCAGGAGCAGTTGAAGCCAGGAAAGTTTACTTTCATCACTGTGCAACTCATTCGGTAGTTAAAATTTGCTAGGCAAAATTTCATCATTTACACCGTTACGAATGAATTTTTACTGGATAACTTGCCATCGATTCACCTTCTTTTTTCTCTCTTTCTCTCTTCATTCTGCATCAATGTGTATGGAGGCAAAAGTGTGGATAAAATAATGTATATTTGAAAAGATGTTCAGCTCATTTGAATACTATTGGCCACTTGCTGTTATGAGCGGCGCGTGGACATGAGAGCGTAACAAACATGACTCTCTAAACAGCTCCAGCTTCTCCTCCAAACAAGATGAATGATTATCTATCCATCTATCTATCTATCCCTCTCTCTTCGCATATTTTTCTCTCATCATCTTCATCTTCATCTTTACGTACTTTACATTATTCCTCTCATCTTTTTCGCTCTCTCTCTCTCTCTCTCTCTCTCTCTCTCTCTCTCTCTCTCTCTCGTTCTCTCCTCATCTTATCGCCTCCCCTCTCATCAACGCTGGATCACTTACCACTCTGTTGGAATCACTTGTAATGTTGCGAACGATTCGTTATCACTCTTGTAGCAGTACTTTTACCATTGAAGTCTCTCTCTCTCTCTCACTCTTGCTCTTGCTCTTTATCCGTTATACTTGGAATTTATCTGATCATGGAACTTGGGATTGGCTTTAAAAGTCATTTGCATAAACTATATGAAATCTCCTTTCTCCCATCACATAAGGGGGAAAGTTGTATATACATACAAACACACACGAGAGATAGTGAGAGAGAGTGAAAGAGCGAGAGAAGGCAAAGCAAAACAGAGTGGCCATCGGTCAGCTTTCAAGATTGTTGCTGCATATTTTTTCCCTCATCATCAAGCGTCATCATGTCTTTCATCATCGAAAGGAGTGCTCTCATACACACAATCTATCCTGGCCCGAAGAAAGATGAGGATCTTTCAAGAAGGAATCAAATCTGGAATACATATTCTGGAGCAATCAGTTGGCCAGGATAACAAAATTGCGATAGAAATCAGTTGCCATCAGTGATGATGTTGGTGGAAGTTCATTCCACATCATGTTCATCTCAGGCCTCTCTCTCTCTCTCTTCTCGCTGACAATCATTTTGATTCACGACTTCATTGTGGTAGCCAGCGTTGTGGTGGATGTAAGCACACAAAAATGAGTGAAGAGATGAAGAGAGAGAGAGAGAGAGAGAGAGAGACTGCATGACCCTTGCCCATCATCATATGTGTTCTGAATGTCTATAAGTTTACTCTTTAATGAACAAGAAAAGATGGAGAGTAAATTCATCAAGTGATTGAACTGTATGTGTATGTGTACGCTTGTCCGGTTGACGATATAAGTTTTGATTTAACATTTTTCAGGCCCACTTTTCAGGCTGATACAAGGCACGCTGTTCCTTGCTTAATTCGTAGCATTCATCCGATGTTAACTGCATGATCGATCGATCTGTCAATGAACAGACCGAATCTCATTGAAAATACGTACAAGAAAGAAAGTAAGAGAGAGAGAGAGAGAGAGAGAGAGAGAGAGAGAGAGAGAGAGAGAGAGAGAGAGAGATCAAGTTAAGTGAGGCCGTTTTGAACAGCATCGATGAGAGGAGAGCGCGCGTGCGAAGGAGTTTGAAATTCGATTGGAATATCATGGAGAGTGAAAAGTGATAGGAAAAAAGATGGAAGAACTCTACTCTTGATTAAAGTTACACTTTGTTAGCTACATGATTTCAATCAAGTAACAATAGATGAAATTCTATGAATTGATAGCACAAACGTACATAGCTTCTCACAAGAGTGACCGTAGAGAAGATGACGATTGAAATTTGAAATGTATTGTGAACACTCGAATCATCAATAAGAAAGCTTGCCGAGATCGATTGGAACTGAAAAAGTTTTCCAGATTCAGCTTAATGATATTGTATACAAGAAGAATTCTTTTCAATCTCTCTTTCTCTCTCTCTCTCTCATTCTCCATCTTCTCTTCACAAGTCCACTGAAATACAAATGTTGATCATTGAGAATTCAGTTGAAGTCAGTAGTTGATCAGACAGAATATACATTTTCCACTTGAATATTTATATAAATATTCTGGCCCTGTTCACCACAACAGGCCAACACTTAACAATTATCCTTCACCAATCTCCACCATCTCTTCGGAATTTCAATCCCTGATAATCTCTCTTTTCATGGTCTCACTATTATGATTCATGTCAAATGAGTGAGAGAGAAAGAGAGTACCCAGTTCGAAGTAGACCTCTTTCTTTTCCACTCGTTCTCAATCGTAAAAATTGAGACACATGAAAATAATCTACTAAATATGTTGTCCATCAGCCACTCTTGTGTCTTTTATCCTTTCATCTGAGTCCTCTAATCGCCCAAATCAACTTGCATTGTCCAGCATGCTTATGTTAAATGATAATCCGTTGAATTTGACCGAGACCAATTGAGCCACCATCATCGATAAGTTCGTTCTTCGCTTTCTCTCTCTCTCTCTTCAGTCCACTTTCGCTTTCAATCTGATTTGGATTCCAATCATCCCAACAACTGGCCGCAGAGAGAGAAGTTAAGAGAATCATTCGGGATATAAAGTGATTGCAGAATTACACGGTCGATTACAAATTTTTGTAATATCAAAAATCAAATTACTTTCTACCAGGTACCATCATGAGATGTGTATGAAATGGGAATTGAAATGAATCGCAATTGAAATCATCTATTACTGTGGGGGGCGAGGGGAAAAGAGAGAAAGAGAATCAAGATGCTTTTGATCTCATATCGACATAAGAATCCCGTAAAATGTTAAAATGAGAAGAGAGAGAGAGAGAGCGAAAGTGATGCTGCTTCCCTATTGAATTGACCCTAAATTCGTCCATCTATTTATCATTATTTCCTCTCATTTTCTTCTATACCATCGGGTTATATTTTCATTCCACCTCCATGAAAAAAAGCACATCTCCCAATTTAACTGAATCATAAATTGTTCTTCCCATGATGATGGTAGATGGTGATGATGAAGATTGCAGAAAATTGTTTCATCGTCTTTTCCTCTTCTTCCATCTCTCTCTCCACTTTCGCTCTTCTCGATCTTCTATTCACTTTTCCTATCATTTTTCAGGTGAAGAGAGAGAGAGAGAGAGAGAGAGAGAGAGAGAGAGAGAGAAATTTTTTTTTCTGCTCCAATCAACATCAATAACAATGCGAAAAAGATAGAGAGCGGGAAAGATTATTCCGTTAACTTTTCGATTTGGATTTGTTGTCGTCCCTTGTTTTGTTATTGTTTTGGAGCATTTTAGCTTTATTATTTCCGATATCATCCGAGGAAATGAGCGAAGACAAGTGTGTATGTGAGAAAGAGAAAGAGAGAGAGAGAGAGAGAGAGAGAGAGAGAGAGAGAGAGAGAGAAGAAGGAGGAGGAGAAACTGAAATAAACAATGATGACAACGATTTCACTTTCCTTCATCTTCTCGCCTCCTTTTTCCTTGCCATCAGCATCAGTGTAGAACATCGTTAGAATCGGTAGTCACTCATCGCTTCGTTCGAACGAAAACAATCGAGATCGTAGTCATTATTATGATTTCACTGTGTGAAAAGTTGTCTTCCCTGGACCAAAAATGAGGGATCCAACAGATCGTGTCATCGTTATCAGTATCCAATCTTTTTGGGTGCCGAAAAATTTTGTTCAATACACACACACACACACACCAAGCATGATGGAGAAAGTGAAAACATCCCGAATAGAGAAGGAAAAACGTGTGACTTTCTCTATATAATGCATGTATATTATTCATCACAACAAGCATGGCCATCAGTTCACACAAGTCAAAGCTTCTCTCTCTCTCTCTCTCTCTCTCTCTCTCTCTCTCTTTCTTTCTTTCTTTTTTAGTGATGCTTGGATGTGGAAGGAAGGCAAATCGATCATCCATTCAAATTTTTTCGATGTCAATTCAATTGTTGAAATTTTGATACTTTAGCGCGTCTCTCTTTGAAAAACTTTTCTTTTTGTTTTGTTTTTAGCATTTCTTTTCACTTCTTTTCATTCAATTTTTTGCTCTCTCTCTCTCTCTCTCTCTCTCTCTCTCTCTCTCTCTCTCTTTCTTCTCTACCATCTATTCTCATTGGTCAATTGTGAGCTTCTAATTTGAATTTTGATCATGAATTTTCTCACTCGGACAATTGTGATAATGACCAGTATATATAAATACTATACTGCTCTGATAGAATGGAACAATTTTTCTGAACCAATTTCTCGATAAAAAGATGAAATAAAGAAGGAAAGAGATAGCAAATGAAGCGCTCAATCGAAACCCTGTGAGTACCACAAATAATATGGAGCATACAAGTGACTTGTGAGGAGGAACAACAAAAATTGGAAAATGAAATTCACATCGAACAGATACACACAATGGAGGGACAATGTGTTTTGATTGGTTTCTCCAAAATCGATGACCTGATTTAAAGCGATGAAATGAAGCAAACAGATAGACTCACACACACACATACACACGATGGATCAAGAAAATGAGTGGCCACTAATCTGAATCCAATGAGCAAAATAAAAGTGAAAGAGAAAGGAAGAGAAAGAAAGAGAAAGAGAAAGAGAAAGAGAGAGAGAGAGAGAGAGAGAGAGAGAGAGGGCTTGACCGAAGAATCGATTTAGGCCGAAAATATCAGGTCATTTTGTAAGCATCTCAAGCATTCGAAAAGCATGCAATCTGGACGAGAGAACACTTGTTCTTTTTGCTCACAATTCCTCACCCATCTATCCATCTATCTGTTCAAGAATAACGGTAAAATTCGTATTCACTCGATGATCATAGAATATTCAGCGAAAGAAAAAACTTTCACTATTTTTTCCCCAGTTTTCATCTCTACTTTCTCTTTCGTTTCTCTCTTCCTTATTTCAAGTAAACACTGTTTTCAGGCGTTTTAACATTTGCTACTTTGATAATCTTCTTAATATTTTCTTTTTCATCTCTCTTCTTTGACCACATCTTTCTCCCTCTCTCAAATATTCCAAAAATGCTCTCTATTTGAGAGTAGAGAAAGGTAATCGCTTTTGTGGGATGGACATTCGATTCAGATTGATCATGATCATTTCGCCCAAGTGGCCCACCAAATGTTATAATATATGAAGAAAGATAGAGAGAGGCTCCACATTTTGATCGAATGTGAATTGGAATCTTTCATCCAACATCCAACCAAAAAGAGCTGTAATAATCATTATTCTACATCTTTCGCTCTTTTATGAATGATTATCATTCATATATACACTAATTTTTCCGCCAATATGGTGGAAAAAATGTATCGATCAGGATGAGATTGAGGAGAGAGAGAGAGAAGGTGCAGATGATGAAAAAAAATTGGATGAAATGAAAATTTTCTCAACTTTCATCAATTCAGGTCACCTTTTTCCACAATCTTAATCTCTTTTCCCATTTCCTCTTCTCTTGATGGCCACTTTCCGTTCAACCCTCTCAAATAGACCACTATTATGTGGTTAAATCTGTGTAATCATTCATCCATAGATCCAAGATGAATCTCCTGTCTACCTTTCCCTACCTTCCGCTGAACACACTCTCTTGCTTATTTCGCGATGGTACGAAAAGTAAGCCTCCAAAAGGAATACACATCGGAAATTTTGGACACTTTCCGGTCATCCACAATGTTTTTGTAATGGGAAGATAGAAAAAAAATCATTTTCTCTACCCAAAAACAACAACAACGTCATATCCTACCTTTCAGAAATTAGTTGAGACGTAAAGATTTGTAAATACGATTGAAGAGATAGATAGATATGCGTTGAGTATGTGTGTCCATAATATACTCGTCTTAACGGGTGAATGATGACCACAACATGTAAAGGAACAGGATTTCGTCCTACGATTGTGTGTATGTGTATGTATTGCCAGATTGAGCAGGCCATTTCCTTTCGGATGCGAGGGTTGCTTGGTGAGGCTTGCCATGCTATTTTTCTTTTATCCTCTCCTCTTCTTTTTCTTTTTCTTCTTCTTCTTCAGGCCACATTTTTTTCATCAATTTTACAATTTCTTATACATCAAATTTCCCTTCGGCCTCCTCTCTCTCTCTCTCTCTCTCTCTCTCTCTCTCTCTCTCTCTCTCTCTCTCTCTCTCTCTCTCTCTTCTCCTTCTTAAACGGATAGCTTTGACACTTGACCGTTATAATTCGTAAAAAAGAAATTTTTCTCAATGAACAGGCAGTAGCCAAGTGGCAAGCAAGCTCATTTCATTCATTACTTTTCATTTCATTCATATTTTTTGATCTCCTCATTTATACGATCCATTCATTTGGTGGACTAAAGCGTGAACTTATATATCTCTCTCTTTCTTTTAAACACTATTTTGCGGAGGTTTCAGTGGGGTTATGATGATGATTGAGGGAGAGAGAGAGAGAGAGAGAGAGAGAGAAAAGATAGTCCTTTAAGACCTGATTTGGCCATCACAAGTGAAAACAGGAGGAGACTGTAAAGCTAATGAGCTATTTCAACTATCATAATTCATTCATATTTAAGCTTCAAACTTCATCAACAGATCCATTAGGCCACTGTATGAGCTGCCGAAAAGGAAACATTTAAGCCAACATTCAAATTCAACTGACAACTGGAATGATCTCTCTCTCTCTCTCTCTCTCTCTCTCGATGATCTTTCGCTTTCAAGTTCGAAACGTTTTTTTACATCAACATGCACACTCACACACAAGTGCATTCATAACGGTATCTGTATGTATGTGTTTTATGTGAAAATGGTTAGACATACACACACACAAATAAAGAGTATCATGATCATGGTTATGAATTGACAAGCAAGTAACAAGGTAAAAGAGAGAAAAAGAAAAAATATTGCGACGAATTTTTTTGAGCCAATTGATGTTTGGACCGGAAAAGTGACCTGAGAAAACCTTAAAGGCGATGATTGAGAGAATAGGACTAATTTTTGTCGATCCAAAAAATCGCATCACTGGATCCTTTGATGGTGTATAATACACATATACAACATGTACCTGAGAACATGAACATATTCACACTTGCAATCGCAATGTGTGTGTGTACATGTATATATGTGTGAACACACGATGGTGATCCGATTGTGCCAGTGATTAGTGGAATAGCGATTGATAGTGTCGCTTAAATGCACACGTAACCAAGAACAAAGCGTCTTGTCACCAAGCATAATTTGAAAAATCTGTCTACTTGCATATTATGAATATTAAATGAGAGTGATAGTTAAATTATTTTAAATAGGGGAGCAAAGAGAGTGAGAGAGAGAGAGAAAAACGATACAGATTGACGTGTTCTAATACAGAATGTTACCCATGCAGATACACATATAAACACACACACATCAGTGACCTGGGCTAAAGTGGAATGATGATTACCGATGCTCGGTCATCGATGGCCTGGTCGACCTGGTATCTGTTTCACGATTCATACTCATAATCCGAGTAAAGCCGATTGCCGATCAAGTTGGATGGCCAATAATTGTGATCTTAGCAGTGGTAGAGATAGAGAGAAGGAGAGAGAGAGAGACAGATAGAGATAGATAGATAAAACATTGATGAAGGGTATACATACTCGTTTATACCAGGTTCCAATAACCACCGATGAATTGTAGTTACCGGTGAGCGTAACGATTATGTCTACCTGTCGAAATACGGTGTATAACGATTATCAGGCCATTCCGATGCCCTTAACCTGATAGCAGGTTAAGCAATTTTTGGGTTAAACTTTCCATTCTCATCTATTCTGACAATAACAGTTAGTTTTCTTCGATTTTTTGTTATTTCTTCACTTATTCTCTCTCTTACTCTTACTCATACTCTTACTTTCTCTTGCCCGCTTCTTTTGCATTCAATCTTTTTTACTCTTTTTCATCCAATAAACAAGACAACACACAATCAATGAATGTTTGCACAATCAAAATCAAGGCTACTGGTGTGTATGTATGTTTGTGTGATCATGAACCGATCCACTGAATTTGTATTCAAATTGTTGAGAAATTTATCTCTCTCTCTCTCTCTCTCTCTCTCTCTCTCTCTCTCTCTCTCTCTCTCTCTCTCTTTCGAATTCTCAGTCCTCATTCCCGTTCCGTTGATAGTCACAAATGACACTGACTCCCGGTGATTCATGCAAAATGTGTTCACTTTTTACTCAAATCTTCGGACTATTCTCACGTCTCAATTTTTTTTCACTCTCTTTCTCTCACTTTTCTCAGTTGATCAGAAGAGAAAAAAATTGATCTTTTTTTTCTCACTCACTACATTTGATCTGTATTGGACTTGAAAAGTTTGAGTAACCCAAGCCCAATTGGAGATAGCTCAAAAAGTTGCCACTAAATGAGCGTGAATGATTAGATGCTTGATCACAATGAAAAAGTCATTTGATTATAACTTTTCTCAATCAATTGAGCAAAAATTTTTTGACATTCTCTCTCTCTCTCTCTCTCTCTCTCTCTCTCTCTCTCTCTCTCTTTGCTTCTTAATCCGCGCGTAGAAAGGGGATGCTTAATCCTTTTTTATGAACCGAATTTATGCACTCAATTAACCAGTTTTGTCTTAATATCAGCTATCGTCATCGATCACTAATTTCATCATGAAAAGAGAAGAAAAAAAAATCTTAATAGTCCTTTTAATCTTTCTCTACTCAAAATTGCATTGTTCAATAGAGTATATTTTGCTAATCTCGTTTACTTTCTTTTTTTGCTCTCTCTCTCCCCTTCTTTTTTTCTCTTATTTACAGTTATACATTGAAATAATTCGAGAAATATTTCGTCCCAACGAATTGCAATTGGCATCGTCTGATATACTACTGATACGGGAGAACAATGTTCATGCAAAATCTGAACAATGTGAAGGTAAGTTGGCCCATCTATTTGCATTTGTCCAACAAAGAGAAAAATATTCTCTCTCTCTAATCTGAGGCTATCGTGCAAAAAAAGGTCAACACAAATGAATATAAATTTATTAGCAAAAACATTTAATATCAATCTAATCGATGAGAGGAGTACATATATGATAACCAATTATGAATTGTATTTGCAGCAGTCAAAATCAGGCAGCAACATCCGTTATTGTTTCTTCATATTCATAGAGAGAAAGGGAGAGGATGTCAGATTGCCATGTGCAAGCCACGCTCGGCCAATTTCATTTCAACATAGATACACACATACGCAACAAATAAATATGCACATGTCGACACGCTGGCATGTGCTGGAAGGAACAATGATAAAGTTAAAATGCAATAAGTATGTGTGTGTGTAGACGCAACAGTGGAAGAATGCAAGTGTAACGGGAACCGATGATGGTTGGTGAAGGGTCTCTATTCGATCAATAGCACGTTCGCACTTAGGCATAAGTGTGTGTGGGTCTATGTTCTGTACGGTCTGTAATGCTACTTTCTTTATCTCATACACACACACACATACATACAGAAAGAGAGGAAGCCAACAAACAACGGTGGCACGCAGTGTTGGCTTGATGACTAGCACGCGTCTGGTCAATTAATGCTCATTCATTTCTTATTTGTCCACATACAACTATTACTCCATCTTTTCCACCTACTCCGGATGCCCTGGAGGCTGCTTACTGAGAGGAGAAAGTAAGAGAGAAAGTAAGAGAGAGAGAGAGAGAGAGAGAGAGAGAGAGAGAGAGAAGAGTAGATGGACTGAAAGTGATTCCAATCGAGTCTTCGGTCATTATTAGCCAGGGTATAATAATGTACATTTACCGTTGTTTATTATTATCAATCGATAGAGAGAGAGAGAGAGAGAGAAAGGAAGCAAAACACAGATCGCTCATTCTCACTAGCATGGGCCACTTTCCGGCGGACTCCTCATCGATGTACACCAAATATTCTCAGCTACCTTGTACGGCCGGTCGCATGGATTGCAAAATTATAGAGAGAGACGGAAAGCTTGATGATGATGATAAGCGAGATGATAATGACAATAGTAATGACAATTATGAGAAATGAGTGGGAAGAGAGAGAGTCCATAGAGTGGACCCAGAGAAAGAAGATGGAGAATGAAGACCAGGTGAAAGGGAAGTCGATTGTGGTGAGAGAGAGAGAGAGAGAGAGAGAGAGAGCGAAAGAGAGTGGTGAGAAGTGAACGGAAGCAACGGTCTGAGTCTCGGATTGAGATCTGTGTGCGGCCGAGAGTTGAGGCCACATCGCGCGCCCGATCGCTCGTGTTATGCGTGTCCACCGCCACCCCCGCCACCTTCTCCGCCTCTTATGGATGTGAACAGATACAAACATTCAAATTGTCCACCACTGTGCCGTATTACAGTATCGTGCCGGTGAGCCTACCTGACCTGAGACCTGGGCCAGATGATTGAGTTCTCTCGCTCTCTCTTTCTCTTTCTATTTCTCCGTACGGGACGGTCGAGTAGCGTTGATCTAGTGCGCTTCATTGCTTGGCCGATCTTGGGCTTCTCTCTCTCTCAAGGCAAAAATCGGCCACTAGAAACGGAACGGAGTGAGATCACTGGAGAGGCCATCAGCTGTATACCTTCCCGTTTGCCGCCTCCGATCTCTCTCTCTCTTCTCTCTTTCTTCCGCTCTCGAATACACACCAAGGCGGTCATGTGGAATCAGAATAAGTGAGCGACTTCGAAATGGAGAGAGAGAGAGACTCGAAAGAGAGAGAAAGTGAGAGAGAAAGATATAAACCATATGAGAGCTGAAAACGATGAAGCTTGATGATAGTGTGTTGATTATGAGGAGGATGGAAGAAGAAAGTGAAATAGGGGGAAAAGAGGAGTAAGAGTAAGAGAGAGAGAGAGAGAGAGAGAAAGAGAAAGTGAGAAAAAGAGTGAGACAAGTTCGAATTGAGAGAACGAAAGACGAATACAGGTTCTCAGTTGATCGTGAGATGATGAAGAGAAAGAATGTGAGTGAGATCATGTCGAAGTTTGTTCACTATAGTATAACGTTCGAACGTGCTGAACAATGAACTTACGTTACGACATTAGATAGAAACTATTTTTTTTGTACAGAAGAGATAAAAAAACTATATATCATTCACTTTCTCTCTCTCACACACACTATCTTTCTATTCGGGCACCTTTTGACACTGAACAACGGTCCACGAAAAAGTAGCAAAAATCATCATCTTGTTCCGAAAATACACATTGACCGTTATTCATCATAGACTGTCTTTCATCACATCGTTATCCCAGTGAACTAGTGACCCATATATATATATATATATATTTTTGTGGACTGTAAAAAAAACTTTCTCTGTAAATTAATCAACTTTTGTTAATAATATATACACACACACATATACTCCTCTCATCGTCGATATACTACTGCACACATCCACACAATTTATATTCATTGAAACAATTTTAATTAATTCATGTTAGTGTTGTACCCCCCACACCAATGTTCAATAGTGTTCTATAGTATTAATTTGTTACTATGTGATACTACTATCTGAATCACATATTGATACACATTTATACTTACATTCTTTTTATCTCTCTTCTCCTGATTAATCAACTAATCAAACTAATTTATTTTCTCTCTATTTCTTTTCACCTCGGAAATTATCTCTCTCTCCATACTCACAGAAGCCTCACAGATCTCACCAACACACCAAATCAAATCACAATCGGACACATCACAATCGGAAAAAAGTATATTCAAGTGTGATCGGTGTCCACGTTCGTTTAGCTGGAAATCTAATCTTGGTCGACATCAAGCGCAACACGATTCATCACGTCGCTACGTTTGTGAAACTTGTAAAAAAGATTTTACCGATCCTAGTAATCTTCAGCGACACATTCGTTCACAGCATATCGGAGCACGTTCGCACGCTTGTACGGAATGTGGTAAAACATTTGCCACCTCTTCGGGCCTCAAACAGCATACCCATATACATAGAAGTGAAAAGCCGTTCAAATGTGAAACATGTAAAAAAGCGTATACACAATTTTCCAATCTGTGTAGACATAAGCGTATGCAATCCGCATGTAAGCTACAAATTAAGTGTGATAAGTGTGGTCAAGCATTTTCTACCGCCAATTCGGCAACTAAGCATCGAAAATTTTGTGAAGGTAATTTAACTCGCACATCATACAAATCAAACAACAACAACAATACACCAACATCTTCATCATCTTCCACTGCAACTACCGTTACTTCGAGACGTAGCCATCATCCCAGTGGTCTTAGCGATTCATCCACATCAAGTGTCCACGGTAATCATCATCATCATCTGAGTAATAGTAATAACACTAGTGGACATCTTGCCAGTAGTAATAATCATAATCATAATCCATTGGATAAGAGTGTCTATAATCCACGATCATCGTCCACAGTATCGGGATCTACATCGGAAATTGTATTCGGTAAACATCTCCATCGAAGTGATAGTGAACACAATCATCAACAATCTCAACATCATCCCCATCAATTATTATCATCATCCGCATACAATCCACTGAGACATCTATCATCTTCATCATCCTCTAGTATTGCTTCAAATAGTCGCACAGAAGCATCAATAACCCCAACATCACCCACATCACCCACATCGGCACTTCCATACGGATTATTTTATTCACGATTCCCTTGCCTATCCAATCCGTTATTCGGCAATTTTGGCAATCTTCTCACTGCAGGACTAGCAGCACGAAATTTTGCCGATCTTGCTGTGGTCAATAGTTTACAAACGGCCGCAGCAGCAGCAAGTCTGGGAACACAATCGATTGCTGGTACAAACTTAACGGTACCACCAGCATCATCATCAACAAGTGGCATCAATTTGACATCCTCTTCATCATCCTCCTCATCACTGACCACAAGTAACGTTAATTTGCACAATACACTGTTGAACAGTGGTTCCAAGGGACCAAGTAGCCTAATAGTATCAGGTCTCAATAGTGGTGGTGATACAAGTGCGGTGAATAACAGTGAGAAAAGTGGTAACGTAAAGAGTAACACAAGTAACAGTAAAATTGTTACATCAGATCCATCAGATACATTGGAAAATAGTAGCAGTGGTGTTGGTGGTGGTGGTAATAGTGGCGGTGCTTACTTGATTACATCTCTAGGAACACTGAGAGATCCGTCACATCATCTATCCCAAAATATACTTGATGCCCAAAATAGTGAGCATCAAAGGCACACAAATTATTCCCTGAAACCAGAAAAACCTGATACCAAGACCGGTGGAGTAAGTTGGCCCCCTTTGAACTTGTTCCTTTTTCTGTTCCTTTTCATCCACTTTCTTTTCGGCCCTTTCTATCTCTCTGCATCCCTCTCTTTATCTCTCACTGCATCTCTCTCTTCCGTTTTTTCTCAACATCATCTCTTCTCTCTCTCTTCCTTCATCCCCATCATGCCCCCATCAGGGCCGCCCCCATCCCTTTTTTTGTGGCCCTAAAATTGGCCTTTTCACTTGCCTTCAAGCGGGCCTTCCGTCCGTTTTTTTTCTATCGTGAGGCTCAGATTCTTTCTCGCTCTTTTTTTTGCCGCCACTTTTCCAACTCCACTTTGATTCGCTTTTTTTTTCTCACAACTGAATGCACACACTTGCATCTTCTGTATGTGTATAGTTGATCTTTTTTGATTGCCCATCTCTTTATTACATGATTTTCCTCTCTTTATATATTTTGCCTCTTTCAACTAGTTAACTATCAAGATATGTTTACTTACATATGGCACGCTTTCCTGATAGAAATTCATGAGGATAGAATATTTGAGAGGAAGAAGATGCATGTATATTGGAGGCAAACTTTCGCTTTCGCGCGCTCTTTTACTTTCTCTCTCTATTTTTCGCAACTATATTGGAAAAGCCTCTCACTTTTCATCTCCATTGTGTTAGAGTGATAAAAGTTCATTCTCATTATTCGATTCGCTCGGATGCTTCATATGATTAAAGAGAGAGAGAGAAAGAGAAGATATTGCTTTACTTTCGTCGTTCCCCTGCAGTTCACCAATCAGGGCGAGAAGAAACGATCCTGTCCGAAAAGATGAAAATGTCGATGATGAGAGTGAGAGTGAGAGAAAGAGAGAGAGAGAGAGAGAGAAAGTCAACGAAGAAAGCGTTCGTTTCGTTGCAACGAAGCAAGCAAGGCGCAACGTAACGCTTGACGAATAATTGTACTCATCAGTGTGAACTCGGATCGGATCACTTGGATGGGAGAGAACAGAAAAGAACAGAAGCTGCATCAGATCATGGTAATAATTGGCCAGTCAGTCGATGATGAGCTTTTTTCTCCTCAAACTTTGTCACCAGGAGAGGGAGAGAGAGTGAGTGAGTAATACTGAACTCTTAGAAGCCTGAGAGATGGAAAAATAATAATAATCATAATGATAAAGATGACGATTTGGATGAGGAAAACTGAAGAGGGAGAGAGAAAGAGAGAGAGAGAGAGAGAAGATGAAGAAAGTGAGTGCACTGGTGGTGATTGACAGTCAAAAAAATTGGCCAACCAGATCATCCTGATGATGAACGAAGATGATGAAAGTGCAATAGACTCTCTATCCTCATCTTGCATTGGATTCACATCGTATGAATATGATTTTTTTCTCTCTTCTTTCTCTCTCTCTCTCTCTCTCTCTCCAGTTTTACGCTTCAGCATTTGATGCTTTCACTTTTATCCATCTTTTTCTCGCATTAATTAACGTTTCAAGCAGAGCAAAATTTTAAAAGCCAATTTTTTGATGGATTCCAGCCCATGTTTGGTGTGTGTGACTTTATCAGCAACAAGCCTAGCCTATCGTTTTTATCGTTCTCACTTGATCCTGATGGCAATAGTAATGCTCAGAAGCACAATCGTTTGATGAGAATCGATGGGAGATGAATGAATGAGTGAATGAATGAATGGATAGTAAAAGTGTTTGGAGAAAGTGTGAGTCCACAGCAGAGATCGGAGAGCGAATATGAAGAAGAAGAAGAAATGAAGAGAGAAAGATGATATCGGCAGTTTAGGATAGGTTAGGTCCACTTCCTTGTTCATGCTCAAGAAACCCTACCTAAGTTTGCTGATATATTCTGATTCTATCACTTTTTATTCTGATTGAAAGATGGGTGAGAGAGAGAGAGTGACTGGATTCATCATTCGCTCTCACTTGTATCCATTGATTCATCCGCATCCTTTCTCTCTCTCTTTCCCTCTTTCTCAATGGGTCATCCAAATTGGAGCAATGTAGTCTAAAAAAAGTTATAAAATATCGGGTCCCAATGACGCAATCTTATATGTATGATATGCACGCGGTTAATGTTGATGATTTCTTTCCTCTTTTGCTTAACTTTTGCAAGCCTTCTCTCTCTCTTTCTCTTTCTCTCTCTCTCTCTCTTGACGATCAGATGGGTTTTAATGATAAGCTAAGCGTCGATGATCAGCTCCCGATTTTTGGATGATGAGAGATGGTGAAACTGATGATTTGGCTGCATGCAAACTGGTCAAATATGAAACAGATGATGATGGTGATGATGATGATCTGATTTCCTTCTTCTTCTTAAATCGCTTGTGCATGTTCAAAATTCGATTCTAATCATTCTGATCAGCCCACTCTCTCTCTCTCTCTCTCTCTCTCTCTCTCTCTCTCTCTCATTCTCTCTTACTCTTTCCGTTCATTTTGGCCTTAAAGTCCTCTCGATCTTCTTCTTTTTCTTCTTCCTCAATGAAACCGAGATAATAAATGGTTTCAAACGGTATCAAGTGAACCTTCTTGTTGTTCTGTCCCTTTTTCACTCTCTCCTCTCTTTCTCTCTATCACTCTCTTTCTTACATTATCGATTGGACTTTTTAATCGGTTTGATTGAGAAACAGTTAGAGACGGATAGAAAGATGGGAAAAATGCTGGCAAATGGGTGGCTTGAAAAATTATTCACTCGAATGTTTTGACGAGATGATCTCTCAAGATTTCAAGTGAGAAAAATGAAAACAAGTATTCCAAGTATTCGATATAAGGATGGCCAAGGGAAATGTGTAAGATGCAAGAGAGAGAGAGAGAGAGAGAGAGAGAGAGAGAGAGAGAGAGAGAGAGAGAGAGAGAGAGAATCTGAATGAAAAAAATTACTGCCAGATGAAAGTGAAAGTGCTGCTGATCAGGTCATCGATTTTTGATCGTCGTTCAGCATCCAAAGTAGTAAGAGAGAGAGAGGAGAAGAAAAAAAGTGGTGCTTCCCATGTTCATCTTATTCCAGATCAAAACTGAATGATCAGAAAAATCATTTCACTTTGGCCTGAGATTGGAGCTACATGATCTGTCACGCTTTTGGAACATGAACATGAAATGAGTAGGATGAAGTACAAAAAAAAGTGTGTCTTCTCAAGCGATCAGAGATCCACTCAAAAAACTGTTCAGATTATGATAAAAAAAAATCATCAATGATCAAAAGATGTGATTTTGTTGAGGGAATATTTGAAATACTTGGAATACAAGTGGTCAAAATTCTCAAAAGATTATAATGATTGTCTGTTTTTATGCATATAATTGACAACATCGTGAATGTATATTCTCAGAGTAACAGTAAATGGTTGAGAACAAGTGGCGAGTGGATAACAACAATGCTCATGGTCAATGTTAATCTTTGTTTTCGATTAGAATAGATTAAGATGAAGAGGAGAGAGAGAGAGCGAAAAAAACTATAGAAAGTAGTTCTGGTCAGTTTTGTTTTCGCTCTCTTGTACTGGTAAACTACTAAATCGAAAATAATGATAATGACTACATGATAATACTATCAATTTCATTTGAGTGAATAGAGAGAGAGAGAGAGAGAGAGAGAGAGAGAGAGAGAGAGAGAGAGAGAGAGAGAGAGAGAGAGAATTCTGTTTGGCCATCATAAATTCATCTCATTCTATTCATTCACATGGTGACCTGATGATTGGAAAAAAAGAATGGAGTGAAAAGGAGCGATAGATAGAAGGAGAGAGAGAGAAATGATCTGAAGCAAATGATGCCTTTTTGACCTGTATAATTCAAAATGGTCACTTCACTAAAGTTAACTTATATTTCGGTGTTCCCATGATGATGTGAAGTCTCTCTCTCTTTCTCCTGATGATGATTGGGATCGCCGTAAGAAGAATGCAAAACATTCAAGATATACACCAGATTATCTCCACCTTCATCTTTTATTTCGTCTTTTCTTATCGTGAACAGAATATATCGACCGATCATTGATCGCAAGCAATCGCATCGGCAAAATTGTAGTCTAATTAGGGGCGGGTTGATGAGAAATCAGAATCTTTTGAATGGTTGTGTATAGCCTAAATGGTAAAATCATGATCTTGCTGAAAGTAAGAAAGGAAATTTTTGCAACTTATCCAGGTAAAGGGTGAGTGATTCGAGAAAGAGAGGAGAGAGGAGAGAGAGAGAGAAGAGAGAAGAGAGAGTAGCTTGTATCCATGTTGTGAACAAGGGAAAGTGAAACAGATACACACAAAACGATGGCGATAAGATGATAAAATACAGGATAAAAGAGGGATGACAGAAGAGAAGGAAGAAGAGGAGGAGGAGAGAATAGTGAGGAAGGAGGAGAAAATGAGATGAAGTTATGCATAAGTGAATGAGAATGGAAGAGATAAAGGGAATTGATGCTTCGATGGAAGAGAAAGAGAGTGGGCGAATGTAATAAAGTGGAAGAAAACAAGAGAGAGAGAGAGGGAGAGAGAGAGAGAGAGAGAGAGAGAGAGAGATGGCGAGAATAAAGTTTTAAGATGTTTGTCTCGAATGTAATTAAGAAGCAAAAATGAGGGAAATAATTATTCAATTGGCTCACCAGTTCGCAAAAATTTTCGATTTTTGTGAGTATCGATGATGACGATAGGAATCGATTCGGGATGAAACGGGATGGATTTAAGTGTGTGTGTGTGAGTGTGTGTATGATAGAGAGAAAGTTACATGAGAAGTATCGATCGCTCGAGGTGAGCCCGTAAGATGATGGGCTTCTGATGATATGGTAATCAGATAAATACAAGAAGCAGTTCGAAAAAGAGGAGAAGAAGGAGGAGGAGGTGATCGGGTGGAGTGGGCGAGACAGGGAAAGTGATGTGAGAATAGAAGATATTTGACTCAGAAATGATTCTCAAATTGTCGAAATGATGATTATCCAGCAATGATTGAATGGAACGATTGAATTGGTGTGTGTGTATGTGAGATAGAGAGAAAAAGAATTAGAGGCCGAATTGTCTCAGGGCATCGATCTTATTATTACTATTGTTACCCTATTGAATGATTCAGATCATTTTGAAATGAAGATGGAGGGGGGAGGGAAGGGAAGAGAGAACGATCATCATCGATGATCATCATCAAAATCAGATTGAGTGGATCGAATTGAAGGTACAGAAAGTGAGAGCGAAAAGTTTGTTCACAATCTCTCTCTATTATATGATGAACACAATCGTTTTTCTCACCATTTTTCATCTCTCTCTCTCTCTTCTTCATTTCAACGCTCATAAAATTTGAAGACAAAATGATCCAAATTTTTTATCATCATCTTGGAGAGAGAGAGAGAGAGAGAGAGAGATGAAAAGCAGATGGACGATAAACTATCATGCGAACATGCAGAAAAAAGTGGAGGCAAAAATAGCAATGATTTCGTAACGGTAATTAAGCGGAACTTTGAATCAAGATTAAAAGCGAAGGCAAAAGTGAGAATCATAGAGGTGGAAAGAAAGGAAGAGAGAGAGAAAGATGTGAATGATCCATAAATTTTCTGAATCTATCAGGCTATATTTTTCCATTGTTTTGTTGAAAATTTTCTTCTTCTTTCGTTAAAATTATATTTCAGATAAATCTTTGAATTGAATCTTACCATCATCATCATTGAATTCGATTCTTTTTTTCTCACTTTCGCTCTCTCTTTCTCTCTCTTTTCCTTTCTTCCCATCTTACAGTCTCGTAATAGAAAGTCTAATCATCAAAGAAAAGGAAATCCACACCATCGTTCAGAAAAGATATCAGCCTATTACGATTTTGATACTGACGAAGAGAATCGTTCGGACCAAGAGGAAGAAGATAGTGACGCTGAATCGGATAAAATTTGTGGAAAGCGAGAGAAAAAAGAGGAAGAAGAAGAAGAAGCAGACGTTGATGAAGACGAAGAGCTAGATACTAGTGGAAGACGACGACGTCGTAAGCATCCAGAACGAATAAAGATTAAAAAAGAGCAAGACATCGAGGAAGACGACGAAGAGGACGAAGACGAAGACGACGACGAAGAAGAAGAAGAAGAAAACGAAGAGGAAGACGACATTGAGGACAACGAAGAGGAGGACGATAACATAGACTGTGAAGAGGAAGACGAGGAAGAGGAATTTAATTCTGATAAGCGTCGATTAATTCGCAGAGATCCACATTCTACCGCAAGATCAATTATCGATATATTTTCTCGTCATCAAGATAAAAATAATAAGGATTCAAATAATTTTGCAGCAGCAGCATTAGTATCGGCCGGCACCAGTAGTAGTATCGGTAACGATAATAATAATCGTAAATCAGTGCAACCTCTTGACGGTATGTCAAGCAGTCGTGAGATATCATCATCGAATAATAATCAAGAATCAATTAACACAGACAAAGCAATGTTGGCCACTAACGGTTACCTTAAATTCGCCTCAATGATGCCCGATTCGATTGGACGTTGCGATATGCCTTTTGATTTGTCACGCGGTAGTGGCAATGGTAATGGTGAAAAAGTATCACCATCAACCGGATCAATGATGTACACATCAGAGGATCCGATGGAAATGAAGAGTAAAACAAATAATTCAAATAAATCATCCGAAAATGAATCAAATACAGTGTCCAGTGGCGGCCGAAGTGGTGATCAGCCACTTGATCTGAGTCGTGGTGGCAAGAAGCGTCCATCCGGTCGATGTGGTTCACCTGATGCAACTGGATATGATTTGAGTCCAGAGAAACGATTATCGACCAATTTCAATAGATCATCATCACCATCATCATCTTCCGTCACTTCTCTCAACAGTGATCCTCCTAATCGACACTCTTCCTCTCATCATCAATCCTCCCATTCGATACACCATGTTCGCGCTCGTCCGCCTTCACCACCCACACCGCCCACTTCCCATTCCCATCACCACCCTCATTCTTCACCATCACATAATCGAAACCAATCCGAAAGTGGTGGTATCGGTGGTGGTGGTGGCAATGGACGTTTCACCAATCATAGTAATAATAATAGTCCCAATGATAATAATGGAGCGGCTAATAGTAGTTCCGATGATCGTGGACATCACAGTCCAAACAGTGCTACAAGTACACCGGTAGCATTGATGCCTCGCTTGGATGGCAATAGTCATCATGTGAACAGTTTACCAGACTCACCATTTGGCAGGCCTCCATCACCAAGTAGTCACTTTACCATGGCCTATCCACGGCCGATACATCCGTTATTTGAATCAATGTACCGTATGCATGCGGATCAATTATGTAAACCTCCGGTCAGTCCAGCTTTTCCGATGTTCTCACCCGATCCAAATCAGAGAGGATTCTTTCCACCCTATGGACCTCGCTATCCACTGATGAATCCAACTCTAGCGTTGGCCAGTTCACCGGCAATGGCAGCGGCCACACTGGACATTATGAAACGATTTCAAATGCAAGACAAATTGGCTGCCGCTGCTGTTGCCGCCGCATCGGTTGCCGGTAGGACAAGTCAATCTTCGGGTGAATCTCAACTTGGTGCCACCGGTGGTGGTGGTGGTGGTACCGGTGGAGGTCCTGGTAGTGGTAGAACTGGTGGTGGTGGTAGTACCGGTGGTGGACATCATCATCACCATCATCATCATCATGTCGGTCTAACGGGTGATATGATGGGATCACCGACAATTAAATCCAAAGAGCGTTATGCATGTAGATTTTGTAGTAAAGTATTTCCAAGATCGGCCAATTTGACTCGTCACTTGAGGACACATACGGGTGAACAGCCGTACACATGCAAATATTGTAATCGATCATTCAGTATATCATCCAATTTACAGCGTCATGTTCGTAATATTCACAACAAAGAGAAACCATTCAAGTGTCCATTGTGTGAACGTTGCTTTGGACAGCAAACCAATCTCGATCGACATCTGAAGAAACACGAATCTGATGGTCCAACAATTTTGGATGGACCCAAAAATCATCATAATATTCACGATCATCTACACCATTCGGGTTATAGTCATGATAAGGACACTGATGAAGCGTACTGTAACGAAGTGGTCAGTGAACTACGTTCATTTATGGGACGCTCAGTATTTGATGCTGGTAATCATGGTGGCCGAAAATCACCTTCCCATATGGATTCCCAGATACCGATGGATTTCACTTCCAATAAGCGTCATGCAAGATCATATTCCATGAACGGAACCATGGAAGATGATGATATGGCGGGAGATGAAACTGATGCGTTGGAAGATGAATCATCTGATGCTGAGTCTGGTCTCAAGGTGACGAAAAAAACTCGACTCAATTCTGATTCATCACTGAACAATATGGACGAAGATACCGCCAGTGGTGGCTCAATGATGGGTGGTGATTCGGAAGATGATAATCTGGACGATGATGGACCAGTTGATTTTGCTGGGACACCAAAAAATTTGACCAAAAAATCGGCCCTCTCAACAGCTGGTTCCACAGAATCAGGGCCGACAACGCGGAACAATATTAATAGTAATAATAATAATGATAATTCCGCCACTATTAATTCCAATAATAATGGTGACAATGTATCACCTCCAGCAACACCAAAGGAAGTCAAAAAATCAGCATCACCTCCGATTGATGTTGAATCGAGAGCAATTTCACCCACAAGTAGTGATGGTGGTGATGAAAATGAGCGACAACCACTTGATGATAGTAAGGATCAAAAATCACCGACAACCAATTTGGCCTCATCGCCAAGTTCCAAAAAGCATGATATTCGATCGGTGGTCGCATGTTTGTCCAAGAAAGCCGAGGCCAAGTTAAAGATGACCGGTACACGTGAGAATGGAAAAAGTTTGGAAAATGGTACAGCAGAAAGTTAATTAATTAATCATTTCTGAACACACACATTCACACATACTTGCTCCATAGTGGATCGGAAGGCCAACAGCGAAAAAGGCTTCATGTACTATTATGTTGGCCAAAGTTTGATACTAATTTTGAGAGTTGAAAAGTTAACAACAACAGCAACTATCACAATATGTATCTTGATTCAAATTTGATTGTGCTCATCAAATTTACTTTCTCATTTTATCTTCTCTTTTATTATTTTAAATTTATCCTCTTGTTCGTTAACCAAAGGCCATAGAGAAGAATAATTGCAGAACAAATGACAATCTTTTGTGCACCCCCTAAAATTATGGAACAAACTTCTCTCTCTCTTTTCTCTTTTTCATCTGTATTATTAATTATATAAATATATTCATGATTTCCCAAAATGACACCAAAAATAAGGATATGGAGTCATTTGTCGTCATGATTCATGGCATCACTTAATTCGGTTATTCTGAATTGATGCTAGTCTCACTTGATAATCCATTGTACAAAGATAAATCATCCTCAATATTGTTACTAATTATTTATGAAAAATTCAGCTAGAATATTCAAAATATGCGTAAACAAATTTCGGGCTTTATATACGTATAAATGAGTGTTGACAGCTTATGTATCTCATTTCAAGAAAGAGAGAGTTAAGCGTCATTCAATCCATACACATCATTCCTCCTTGATCATAAAGTTGATATTCATTTTTTTTTCGGTTACCATGTTCCATTTATAGGCCTTATTCTTATCTATTAGTTTCTTCATTAAACACCATTTCAAAAACAAAATATTTGTATTTATTAACGCTTTTGGTATAACCATCCAATTTTAGATCATGATTCAAAAACTTGTATCACTGGTAGCTGAGAGAGCAAAAAAAATGGGGTAACAAACGAAAATTTTCTAGAAATTTAAAGATTAATCATGAATCAGATTTTGTCAAAAAGATGAGAGAATTATCTACCCAAAAGTTGATCAGCATGATGTGGTTCATATTGACCCATGAATGGTCGGAAGATCCCATAGAAAGGAGAGACTTAACATTTGTCCTTCACGAATCGATAAGCGATGATCTTTTCATCCTTGTGAGACTAATACAGGAAAGTCTAGCTTTCAGTGAGGAAGAGAACAACAGGAACTGCCAATGGCTGACCTCAACACACGATGCCTCAAGAACCTTCTTATAAGCTCATCATTCTTTCTGTTCCAGGAGCATCTGTAAATTGGAATCGAATAATTCACACCTGAAATAAATGAACAAGATCCTCAGAAAAAGTCAGCCAGAAAAGATAGATCGGAGCTGCATCTTACCTAATAGGCATATCTAGGGAATAAAAAGGATTTTTGAGAGCATAATCGGTGTACAAATCGTATATCTTTTTCAAAATAATTTCTTTCTTAGGACCAAAATTGGAGAGATCACTGATAATGATGATTTTTAGGCCAGTCAAAGTTTGAAAACAATTCAAACGAAAATTATCTGTTTCCAGTATTTCAACAGGCCCTGCTTGTCTTAATTTGGTTTGATCTTTGATATTCTTATTAATTTGGAGAGATGCTATTGCACACATTGAATGGAACATGGAAGCGAAAACAATCTTCTCATTTGAGCTAAGAGGAGGAATTCCAAATCTATCAGAAAAATGAGAATAGGAAATGGATGAATGAATGAAAAATTGCTATTTCAATCACTGAAACTCTTACTTCAAGGTAATCGGATAGCTTTCTTCTTTCTCTAAAATTTCTTCCAATATAAGCTTATCACCAAACTTTCGACCCGACACCGGTTTACCATTAATAGCCATCAGACTGTATCCAGCTGTTAAGAATATTTCAAGAATCATAACGATCATCAACCATCATCACCAATCAAATCAAGTTACCATCATGGTGACTCAAAAAAAATCATCCCAGCCAGCTCACCTTTGATACCATCCAATTGTCCAAAAGTGACAACACATCGATTATCTTTCCAAGCTAATTTCAATTGTAATGGATAATCAAATGTTCTCTCCACACTAGAATCAGGTCGATGATTATCATAATGATATATAAGACCACCATTTTTGCTCACAAGAAAAACACTGTAGATGACCATGATGACTATTATAATCTCCACACAAAACAGATACACTTACACTCTCTCTCTCTCCCTCTTACTGATGATAAGGTCACACACAGAGATACAGACCAGAACTAGGACCTCCTTATCTTTCACCTCTTGGTCATACACAGATGGATCAATAGATAATGACCTTTGACCTGCCTGTGGTCATAAAAAAAAACTAGATCTCAAGAAGACGAAGAAAAGTTTTTTTTTGCTGCCCCGGTTGCTCACAACAACCCAAACATACACAGCCGATGAGAAGGTGTAAACAACATTGAAAATTATCCAGCCAATCAGCGATCGACACCAGAGGACTCTGGATGATTTAAAATTTAAATCTACTGAGTGGCGGTTTTATTTTTCCTTCCATTTCGTACTGAACTTTTGCTTCACTCTTCACTTCACTCTCTTCACTCTACTGCAGCTTACTCTCTCTCTCTGGTCACACCAAGCTCTTTTCAAGTTTGTCTGTGTCTGTGGCCGATGACCGTTGAATTAGTGTGATACAGTAAATCAGTGTATATATATATATTATATTATATTATTTTTGAATGTGTGTATTATTATTTGTGTGTTAATATTACTGAATTATTTTTTCTACTAATTATTAATTAATACTCTTGTGTTGCGGTAAATCTACTTTGAGGGGTCATCCAGCATCATCTAGCAAGCATGAAGAAAACAGTTTTCGGTAATGTGAGTAATCTTCAAATTCATATTGGTGAAGATAAACGGATTGGTTTGAAGCGTGCCGTTGAAAATGCCGAAAATTTGTGTCCAGTGGCTAAGAAGAGTAAGCCTGAAGTGGGCAGCAAGGGTAGAGGAACAAGAAATGCTGGTAAAGGTCAACAAGAGAATGCCATACGTTCCGAGAGTGTGACAAAGACAATCGAGAGAAAAGTGAAAAGTATCTCTCTGGATCGGCCCAAAATATTACAGGTCAAAAATGTGCCCACTTCGACTGTAAATCCTGTAGCTGAACCCACCGGCAAATTAAGTGGCTATGTTACTCGATCCACTAGTAGAGCCTCGGCCCTCAACAAGCCAGAAGTTCGGATTCCAACTGTCGCTGAGGAACCAGAGGTGACCGAAGAGAAATCAGCTAAATCGGACCGGAAGAGCCTCAACAGCTCACAGATTGTGGTAGGAAGAAGAATTCAATTCGATGATCCTGCATCCTGCTATCGTCCTCCACCTGGTATACCTTCAAATGTCTCGGATTATGATGAATGCCATATTTATGATTTGTTCTGTGAGCCAATGTATGCTTATGATATTTTCAAATTTTATAAGCAAAAAGAATTTGACTATCTGACCACAAATTATATGGATAGTCAGCCCGAGGTAACTCGCAAAATGCGAACGGTTCTCGTGGATTGGCTCATTGAAGTTCAACAGAACTTTTCATTTAACCACGAAACCTTATATCTGGCAGTGAAAATAATTGATAGATTCTTGATGGTCAAAACGGTTCCAAAGAAGAATCTTCAACTTGTTGGAGCAACTGCCATGCTGATTGCTGCCAAATTCGATGTAAGTAAATCACCTTCCACGTTCGTCTTTGTTCAATACCCTTTGTTCTCCATGAAAACTTGTCACATGCCCTTTGACCAATGGCCAGGGATCATAAAACTCGTTTCTCGCTACTGCTGCTGCTTCTGCTGCTGCATCTAGTTTCCAAGAAGAATAAACTCGCTAATGTGACCCTTTTCTCCTTCTCTTTCTCCTTTCTTCTCCTCTTTCTTCGTCTTCTCTTCTTTCTTTCTCCTCTTTCTCTTTCTCTTTCTTCTCCTCTTTCGCTCACCAGGAACGCATACCTCCAGCTATTGATGACTTGGTGTATAGTTGCGATAATCTATACGAGAAAAAACAAGTCATCTTAATGGAGATAGAAATATTAAATGCACTGAATTGCTATATTGGCTTTCCATTGTCATATCGTTTCCTTCGCCGTTATGCTAGAGTAAGTTTTCTGTTGTTTTATTTTATATAAATATTTTTCATGAATGAATGCAAAATATTCATGATAAATCATCTTTACTTGCTCATTCAGGTTGGTGGAATGGATATGAAGGAATTAACTCTAGCAAGATATATACTCGAGATGTCTCTTATGGAGTATTCCCTCATCGGTGAGCGGGAATCATTCATTGCGGCTGCTGCACTACTCTTAGCCCGAAAAATGGTAAATCGTAATAAGAAAGAGGTTTCTTTATGGTCACCGAACCTTCAATTCTATTCTGGCTACACAGAACGTGAACTCATATCGCTCGTTTTAGAGTTGAATAAGCTCATATCGGGTAAAGAACGCTTCAGAAGCAACAAACTTGATGCTGTGATCAGGAAATATGAGCATAAGTAAGTAACTTCTCCCTAATTTCTCTTTAAGTAGTTTAGTAATGATTTTGTTCTAATTATTGTTTTTCTACTCTCCAGAGTTTTTCTCGAAGTCGCCAAGATCGAGCCCTTACCCATGAATTTTTAAGCTTGGATATTAGAAGCATTCTCACCAAGAAAAGTTTTATAGACTTCAATTATTCTCCTCATCAAATTCTACGCTTTATTAGCCTTTTTTCTTTAGTGACATTTGGATAGGACTTCAGGAAAATGATTGAGGATTCAGCTCATGGAATGGCAATTCTCAATTTCTTCACATTCTATCTTTTCATGTATCCCCTTGAAACTCATTTGTAGAGTGTATAAATTCAATAAGAGGGACCATAACGTCTGAGATCATTGTATTTCCAGACACCATCCAACTCGAAATCAATTTTACCGCTGACTAGAGTCAACAATTCAGGACATGAATTGAGCCTTTTCAATGATTCGGGATTATCACTGTGGTAGAAAAAAAACGAGAAAAAAATAAACACAAACAAATCAGATTAGATATCAAATGCAAGACAGAGCGAGAGAGAGAGAGAGAGAGAGAGAGAGAGAGAGAGAGAGAGAGAGAGAGAGAAAGAGAAAGAGAAAGAGAAGACAATGAAAAAAATTACACACTGATTATATTCATAAACAGCTTCGAGGATTTGTTTCCTCTATCAACTTACATAGTTGGAAATAGTCTCGTGCTATTGAAGTGACTCTGTTTGTTAACACGATGATCACATTGGATGACGATGTTTTTAGATAAGGGCTTTGGGACCTTTGTTTTTTCCTCAGACGTGGAATGAATAGGGCTATGGTACTTTTCCTCCAAATGTTTGGTTGTTTTTCGCCAACAAATGAGCAAAACAAAAATCATAATGGAAAATTCAACAAAAAATAGTACTAAATGAACTTCGATAATCTGCCAATTGATGGAATCATTTTCACGCAAATATCTGACCTCACTTTGCAAAGAAATGAGGCGTACTTGGAGAGTTTCTAACATTTCCTGTTGCTTGTTGTCCTTCTCTTCGGCTAACATGGCAGTTTCATTCAGCTTATTGATGGTTCGATTAAAAGCTCGCTGAACATCATCCATGTTTTTACGAAATTTTTGGCTAAATTCTTCTAAATATTGTGTACTTTGAGATAAATTGAATTCGAGTGCCTTAATTTTATTGCTCATCCGAATGAATACCGATTCTTTCGCTTGACTTGCACTGATTGGTGGCCCATTTGTCCAAGTAGCAGCCGATCCGCCGGTGCCTGTTGTAGCTAGCACAGCTGCTTGAGGTGACTGATAGGGTGCATCACTATTAGTTTGTCCATGAGTTGAAGGAGGAGTCTGATAACTCGAAGCTGATGTTGCCGGAATATTCGATGATGCCAAGTCTGACGTGTTATTTGCGGAACTATCTACACTACCACTTTCAGTGGATGAGCTGGATAAATTTTCACTTTCAGAGGAAACACTAACATCTATCGGTGGCTCTGCACCATCTTGAGAAGGAACATTCGAGATATTTGATTTGACATCTGTTAATGAGCTTGCAACTGAATCGGTAGCTTCAGATGATTGTGGTCCTAACCCAGATTGTTGCTGTTGTTGTTGCTGCTGTTGAGGATCAGTCGAATTTTCACTGCCTATATTCTCACTCGATGCTTGACTATTAGAAGATTCATTCTCTTTTTCTTCTTCTGGAGGCGTAGAAGAGAGTGTACTTTTCACACTGTTTTCGCTACTTTTATCAACCCTATTCAACAATGGGTCTACTAAAATGCTGGTAAAACTGGAGATAGTGTCCTGCAGAACGGATGTGGGTGAAAGCTTTTCAGTGGGCTCTACTTGAGCTGGAGATGAAGGTGTGACTCCTTGATTTAGAGTATGATGTAAGTGAGGCAACGATTGGTGAGCAATGGTATCGTGGACAGAATCGGGAAAAGAGGGTCTCGTCAGAGGATATGAGGGAACTAGATTTTCCTCGAAAACGAGCATAGGTAGTGTATCATTTGGATAATTATCAGGAACAAGTGGGCATCGAAAGCGAAGTTGAGGCTCCTTGTTGATTTCTTCGCATAAAATCACGTACATTTCAAGGCCTAACATTGATTTGAAGTAATCACATAAGCGTTCATTTGGTGACGTATTATTACACGTTATTGATGAGGAGGAAGGTAGGGATGAGGATGTGGCTGTTTGTGAGAGATCAGATGAAGATACAAGTAGTGATAGACGTTCGTCCAAATGAACACAATCCTTGCATCTACTTAATTTTTTTTCCAACCACGGCATAAGCTTTAATGAGCTCAAGGAAAGCCTATACACTTCGGAAACATTCAATTCTCTTGACTGTTGATCCATGAGATCATTTTGAGTTATATTTCCGCTGGGATGTAGAGAGAAACGGGATAAAGCCATCGCAGCACGACGAAGTACGGACATGACCGCTTCATGAGCGGAACCAATAGAATTGGTCCGTTTACTGGAATCTGCAGCTTCATGGTTTGTCGGGGGTGTTGTGAGAGATGGTTCCACTGGAATTGGCTCCTCATGGAAATCAAATTTTTTCTCACTCGGTGTTCCACCCTCAATGGCGTCAAGCTCTTCCAACATTGATGTACCAAAAACACGTACCACACTTAATGGACAGTAATGCTCTCGACCATGATGGGAAGTGATAACAATTTTAATATATTTCAGGAACTGTGCTTGAGATTGAAGCTCAAATCGTTGGATAACTCGAGTATCTTCAGCGGAAAAGGTGCCCAATGAGATCCATTCGTTGGTTGGATAATTTTCACTACCAAATACCATAAATTCTTTGGGTGTTGAGGAGAAAAGCTCATAATTGGCAAGCTCAAGCATATGTGGCTGGAGAAAATCGCACAATTCGACAACAAACCATATAGGACTTTTACATGGATTCAATAAATATTCATCTACCATCTCATTTAATATTCTAGATGTTCCCTCTGCTCCTTGATTGGCAGCAATCGCTTTCGCTCCACATTCATTTGATGCATAATTTCGAATTCTTGGAACACTATATACTGGACCGGTCATCATCAGTGTGGTGAAGCAGACAATAATTAGACTCACCAACGTTTGATAATGATTGGTATTCAATTTAGATTGAAAATATACATGTGAAGAACTAGAAAATCTTAGCTGTGACGAATGTGAAGGTGAACATAGTGATGTTGATGATGATGGTGATGATGGAGATGATGAAGGTGGAGATCCATCAAATGGAATAGTATTGATAATTTTTTCAAATTTCTCTCTAATCATGTTGAAATATGGACAGATAATTGACATCTGGGAGCTCGTATATTGCCCACAGAATCAGATCCACTATAAATGATATCCAAATTTTTCGTATCAATTGATTCTAATAATAAATACAACAACACACTTGATCGTTCACAAATTGTTGTCCAACCCAATGATAACTGTAAACCAGTTGTACACATAGTAATCACCCGAAAAGAAAACAATCGCTCTCTCACTCTCTCACAAGTAAGAAAATATCAATTCACCCAAACATGTAATTCATATAAAAGTTCACACATCTCATAAAACGCATTTAATCAAAATTTGATTTCTTGAGTCATATGTACAAGCGCCTGTTGCCACCTAACGTGGCAAAATTCATCAACTAAATTCGCCCGAGGCAATTCTGTTCGATGATCAGGCATAGAACTTTTAACTTCAACGCACGAGGCATGATTAAAAGTTTTGAATATTGCTTTCTTTTCATTCTCTCTTTTTACACCTATTTTAAACTCAACACTCTCTAATCTTTGATAATTTTTTGATGTTCGCAACTGTATCATTTGTGAGGTCTTTTGACAATTTTTCAGCTTCGGTACCTGCTTTCAAAGTTTCCTGAGAGTAGATTAGCTTGCTTCCGGGGCAGATATATCCAATGCTAAGATCTTTAAGATGAGTTCTCTTATAATGTCTTTTGTAGCTCCTCTCATCGGGGAACGGTTTACCACAGTCTCTGCAACTACACCAGAACGAAGTATGGTATCTTTGTATATGGACAACGAACTCTGCTCTTGCATTCAAACCAATGCCACAAAATATGCAGAAATGTGTTGCTCTTGAGGACGTCCCTATACTAGGTGATTCTGTGATGATTTGGCTGATGTTGTGTATAGTGAGATACGGTAAATTTCCCTCTTTAATCGCTTTAACAATTCTTAATTTTGAGGTTGAGGAAAAGGTTGCTTTATTTGGCGGGGTGATCTCAATTGGCCAACCCTCAACCTCTGATTCTTTCTTGGTGATTTTCCCTGTAAGTAAATAGGCATCATTATCTAGTATGATTGGGTGAACACCTTTTTGGCTTGCAATCTGGGGGGGTAAGAACTCGGAGTCTTTACGGATGTGCTCGTATCTATTCTTGTCAAGACAACCACACTTGGCCATTTCGTCTTCCTGACTTTGGACCACAACAAGGAAGACTTGATTAATGGACTCATTTTGCGGGCTAATTTCAGTGGATATGAATTGGGAGATGTCTTTAGAGAATGATATTGTACTCTCCATAACACTTCTTGTAATAGACCCTCCTAGCTCGAAAATTGTCCTTTCGAACTCTCTGGTATCATTAACGATAATGATTTCCTTTACCAAAAATTCGTGCACTAATTTGATGATGTCCGTCGAGCTGGTCAAAATTGTGACTTTTAGTTGATCACTTGGTGAGGAGAGGAACTTTTTCACAAATTGTTTGACGAATTTACACCACGGAAATGAGTTTAGACAAATGTTACCATCGACACATTCAAAGATAATGTTCTTGAAACAATCATGTTTGTACCATACATTTGACTTTAAAGTGTATCTGAAAATGAAGGAAAAAAGAGAAGAGATGAAGTATTTAAAATTTTTTGTTTACGTAGAGGTCGCTGAGATCGTGTCCACATGTCGAAGTTTGTTTATCAATCCATTTCTATTCTAATTTCACCATCTTGAAAAGGAAAACGTAATTTTGTTGATTTGATTAATTTAGTTTACTTAAGTTGAATCAAGTTTTTCTTTTGTCTATTTTAAATTGTGTAATAATGTTACCCGGTGCTGAGAAGGCTTCATCAAGTTCTGGTCAGGATCATGACGATGTATCATTTATTTTTCATGGTATGTAAAGGAAAGGAAGAAGGATATGTTTGTTTTTTTTTGAGGAGAGGGAGAAGAAGGAAGGGAAGGAAAGAGAAAAGAAAGAAGAGAGAAGAAGAGAAGAAAAAGTTCTTCTTCTTTTGAAGAGAAAAGAAAGGGTAATGAAGGTGAAAAATGAGGAGAAGAAGGAGAAGAAGAAAGAAGAAAGAAGAGAAGAAGAGGAGAGAGAAAGGAGGAGAGAAGGGAAAAAAGGAATGAGAAGAAAGAGAAAAGAGGAAAATGAGGATCTCTTTCTTCTATTCTCTTCTTTGACACATAACAAACTTTATGACACCTTTTGTTTGTTGATCAATACTGTTTGTGAAGTTGTTGTTAACGTATGTATTTTGTTGTTTATTTTTCTAGGACAAATCACGGTCAGCCAGATTGAAAGATGCACCACACAGGTTGAGGATTGGATAAAGAATAAAGGTCCAACGCGAGGGGCTATTTTGGACAAGCTTATACATGAAATAGTCTCGGCTGAGACTACTTTCCCCTTAACTGGTTTGTCGAAAGCCACCAAGACACATGTTGTATCTTTTTTGGATCGCAAATTTTGGTTCGTGAAGGCTGGTTTTCTTGCAGATACCCTACAAGATTCATTTGGTGATTGTAAAGCTTGCTGGGCACATCTATCTGAACAATCTACACAATCCTGGCTTGACCATTTTTCAAGTGGAAAATGTCCAATTATAGTCCTGCAGGGATACATGGGTCGATATCTGGGTGAGCCGATTTCGAATTTGAATAGTCATTTTTGTCCGACAGTGGATAAGTATCCATCCGAGAAGGAGTTATCCCTGGCTGTGATTAATCATTCACAGACCAAAAGAAAGAAGTTGTCTTGTGAGGATGTACCTTTCATTTTTCATGGTAAGAGATGAAAAACTTTTCTCATTTCCCCTTAATTTCTGACAGCCGAATTTAAAGTGTGAGAAGAAAGGTGAGAGAGAGAGGAGAAAAGAAGAGAATTAGAGGAAGAAGGAGAGAGAAAGAAAGGGAGGAAGGGAAGGAGGAAAAAGGGGAGTGTTTGAATAAAAGGAAATTTAATTGTAAATCATATTTTTTTTTCCAGGATGCATCACAACCGAACAGATTCTTCGTTGCCGTAGTCAATTGCGAGAGTGGCGTAGCAAGGCTTGTGTGGCCACCCGATTACTATTGGATGAAATCACCTCCTCATTACTCGGTCATCACTCGACATTATCCCTCAACGAAGTCAGGAGTGCTACATCCTACCACGTTGCTATGTTTCTTGACAATCAACACTGTTTTGTTAACGTGAAGGTGTTTTATTCATTCGCACTGAACTCCCAGAGGCAGTGTAAGCTATGCAATCAGATTATCCGTGGATTGGCCTCTCTGCTATTTCTTCATTCCTGCGGACGGTGTCCCCTAATTGTGATGCAGCCAGAAATGGGTGCTTATAGGGGTGAACCAGATCCCTTTGATGAGGATATTTTACTGAATTAGTGCTCAAAATTGTTTTGAGCTGGAAAATTGTCCTTTCTATGTGTTCAATATTTATCCTGAAATCCTTGATACAGACCCTCTCTTTCTCTCTTTTTTGAAGGCAACTTCAATAAAGTTTGAATTTATACTATCAATTATTTCTTATGTGATTTACCCGATTTATAAGAAAGTGATGTTATCGATTATGCAAGGTAAGAATAGAGAGGAAAAAAGGAAGAAGGAGGAGAAGAGATGAGAGCGAGACGGAAGAGAAGAATTTTCCATCTTTTTGGTAAGTTTGGAGAAAGGTAAGGTCACAGTATATGACTCTCTGATAACTTTTTGAAATAATTTCTCCCCCTTTTACCAGAAAAAATCTTGGAATTCTGGAGTATTCCTAGTACGGACTATGGACACTTTCCTGGTTTGGGATGAAACTTATCAATATGGTAATGAGACAAAGGGAAAGAAAAGGATAGAGAAGAGAGAAGAAAGGGGAGAGAGAGGAAAAGATTTTTCAATCAAATCTCCTCATTTAGTCAGGCCACCCATCATCTTCCAGCGAACCCGGTCAACAAGGAGCCTCTCCACCTGTAGAGCAATCCACAAAGTGAAGTCGATATTTTCAAAGTTATATTTTCCCTTTCTATGCGAGGCTTTTCCATTTTGCAAGTCCAATCTCGAGAACTCAAGAGTTTGAGGATTGTCAACTGGACTAATTCTCGGGAACTCAAGCTTATCAGCTTGGTCAGGCAATAAACAGAGGAGAAAAGAGGAGGAAGAAAAAAGGAAAGATGAGAACGAGATGGATGAGGAGATACTCCATCTCTTTGGTAAGTTGGGAGAAAGGTAAGGTCACGGTATAGAACTCTTCTGATGAAGAGAAAAAAGGAAAATTTTTTGGAGTAATATCCCCTATTTTTCCAGAAAGAATCCCGGAATTCTGGAGTACTTCCGGGACGAACTATGAATACTACCCTGTTTTTGGATAGAATCCATCCGTATGGTAATGAGAAGGGAGGAGAGAAAGAAGAGGATAAAGAAGAGAGAGAGAGAGAAGAGAAGAGATTCCTTTTTTCAATTCTCCCCATATGATCGGGCTACCCAATATTCTTCAGCAATCCCTGTCATCAACGAGCCTCTCCAACTGTAAAGCTAATCCACAAAGTGGAGTCGATCTTTTCATGTTTATTTTTGAATCCCTTTCCATGCAAGACTTTCCCATTTGTAAGCTCAATCTCAAAAACTCAAGAGTTCGAGGACTGTTAACCGGACTATTTTTTGGAGCTCAAGCTAATCGACACAATCAAAGATTTTTGAAGGTAAGGTCATAGTATAGAACTTTCTGCTAACTTTTTTGAAATAATTTACCCCTTTTTCCCAGAAAAATCTTGGAATTCTGGGATATTCCCGGGATGATCTATTTGTACTTCCCTGTTTTGGGATAGGATCTCGTCAACATGGCAGTGAGAAGAAAGGAGAGAAAGAAAGAGGATAGAGGGAAGAGAAGAAGAGGGAGAGAGAGAAGGAAAAAAAAAAATTCTTCAATCAAATCTCATCATTTAATCGGGCTACCCATCACTCTTCAGCAGTCTCTGCCATCAACGAGCCTCTCCACCTGTAGAGCAATCCACGAAGTGAAATCGATCTATTCATATCTATTTTATCCCCCTCTATGTGAGGCTCCGCCCTTTGTAAGCTCAATCCCGAAGCTCAAGAGTTTAAGGACCATCAACTGGACTCCTTTTTTTTTGGAACCCAAGCTAGTCGACTTGGTCAGGCAAGAATAGAGGAGAAAAGAGGAAGAAGAAGGAGGAGGGATGAGAGCGAGATGGGAGAGAAAATTCACCATCATTTCTCTTTTGGAGAAAGGTAAGGTCGTAGTATAGAACTCTCTGATAACTTTTCTGAAATAATTTCCCCTTTTTCCAGAAAAAATCTTGGAACTCTGGAATATTTCCGGGATGATCTATTTACACTTTCCTGTTTTGGGATAAGAACTCATCAATCATGGCAATGAGGATAAAGGAGAGAAGGAAAGAGAATAAAGAAGAGAGGAAAAGACGGAGAGAGAGGAGAAGAAATTCTTCAATCAAGACTCCTCGTTTAATCAGGCCACCCATCATCTTCCAGTAATCCCTGTCACCAACGAGCCCTTTCACCTGTAAAGCCAATCCACAAGAGAAGTAGATCTTTTTATATTTATTTGTATACCTTTCCATGCAAGACTTTCCCATTTGTAAGCTCAATCTCAAAAAACAAAAAGTTAGAGGATTGTTAATTGGACCATTTTTGGGAATTCAGGTTAATTGACTTGGCCAAACAAGAAATAGAGGAGGAAAGAGGAAAAAGAAAGAGGAGGGATGAGAGCGAGATGGAGGAGGAAAATTCACCATCTCTTTGGTAAGTTGGGAGAGAGGTAAGGTCACAGTATAGAACTCTCTGATAAATTTTTTGAAATAATTTCCCCCCTTTTTCCCAGAAAAAATCTTGGAATACTGGAATATTTCCGGGATGATCTATCTGCACCTCCCTGTTTTGGGATAGTAAACTCGTCAATATGGCAATGAGGAGAAAGGAGAGAAGGAAAGAGAATAAAGAAGAGAGAAAAAGAGGGAGAGAGAGAAGAAAAAATTCTTCAATCAAATCTCCTCTTTTAATCGGGCCACCCATCATTCTCCAGCAATCTCCGTCATCAACGGGTCTCTCCTCCTGTAGAGCAGTCCGCCGAGCGGAGTCGATGTTGTTTTTTTTTTAATTTATTTTATCCCTTTCTATACGAGACTATCCTATTTTGCAAGTTCGATCTCGAGAACCCAAGAGTATGGGGATTGTCAACCGGACCACTCTTGGGAGCTCAAGCCAATCGACCTGGCCGGGCAAGAATAGAGGAGAGAAAAAAAAAAGAGAGAGAGAGAGAAGAAAAAGGAAGAGGAAAGAGGAGAGACGAGAGCGAGATGGGGGAGAAACTTTTACATCTCTTAGGTAAGTTGGGAGATAAGATCATAATATAGGACTCTTAGATCACTTCTTTGAAAACAATTTCTCCCCCTTCTTCTCCAGAAAACTCCCGGAACATTGAAGTATTCCCGGAATGAAGTGTGAATACTTCCCTGGTTTGGGATAACACATCAACATGGCAATGAGGAGAAAGGAGAGAAGGAAAGAGAATAAAGAAGAGAGAAAAAGAGGGAGAGAGAGAAGAAAAATTCCTCAATCAAATCTCCTCCTTTAATCAGGCCACCCATCATCTTCCAGCAACCCCAGTAAGCAACGAGCCTCTCCACCCGTAAAGCAATCCATAAAATGAAGTCGATAATTTCAAAAAAATATATTTTTCCTATGCGAGACTTTTCCATTTATCAAGTCCAATCTCAAGAACTCAAGAGTTTGAGAATTATCAACTGGACTATTTTTCGGGAACTCAGATTAATCAAGAGCAGCTAATCTTCGGGGCACACATTTCTTTTTACACCGAGTCCACATGCAAATTGAACATGGCGTCGATGAGATCAACAAGAGCTATGACCTTATGGACTCCATCACGGTCAATCTGTGATCACTCAAAATCATCTGCTGACTGTTTCTCAAGACTCGGGGGATCCTCAGAAAACTTTAGAATCATCGTGAGTTTTTCCCCCCTTTATTTTTGATTTATTTCGCTCTCTCTCACTCTTTCCACAATATTTTCCTTTATCCTCTTGTCTTTGGATTGCCGTCTATCTTTCTCTTCAAAACTGGGGTAGAAAATCCCTTTTTTTTTCTTCACAATTTCAACACCATTGACATGTTTGCATCTCAAAATCAAAAAGTTTCCGAACTAAAAAAAAGAAAAACTCTCTTCACTTTCTTCCCATTTATCTGCACCTTCACATGAGGGGATTTTAAATGGTCTTTACAGTGTCTGTCAAAGGATTTCAGAAAATCTCTGCGTACTGTTGGCGCCTCAGTTATTCTGCCTAAACGCTATGTAACTGTAGATAAAGCTCTGGACATCCCATGGAAGGCAGGAATCACAGATCCCTGTTGCTTATTCTCTCCGGGAAACACAGCGAGATGACGATCACTTGGTACTTTCTTCATTCTTTGACTAGCCCATAATCCTGTGGATATGTGTAGAACTGTTCTACTTTTCCCCATAATCTCTTCAATTACCCTTTGTCTCTCGTTCTCGAGATGGTGAAATTTTTTCAATACCTCTTTCACCTGACAATCCCTCATTTCAATACCCTGGTACTTCTAAAGCTTCTGGAGAAGGGCGGCTCAGGAGGATCTGAAGAGAGACACTTTCTATATGAATCAGATGAAAATCAGGTGGACAGAAAACAATGGGAAGGGAGAGAAAGGGGTAGGTAAGGGCTTCGATAAAGGCATTCTCCTATCTTTTTTTTTTAACCGTGAGAAGATCCCTCCAGTTTTTTGTTTTCAATTTCAGGAGTATTATTTGGGATCAAATTTCTCAGGAGCACCCAGACCTCTGTTTGTTACACCAAGGTTCTCCTGGACGGACTGTTTCAAAACTGCCCCCTCATCAACCTCCTCACATCCAATCCGAGAATGTTGAGAATCACAAATTCAGGAGTCCAGGGATTATCAGAAGAAATGTTTCGTTTTTTGGATTCAAGATCCTCAGGAGCAATCCATCCTCTATCTGGTTCTGGACAATTCATCTCAACACAATTTTATTTGCAGGTCAGAATTTGCTTTTGATAACAATTTGAAAAACTCTCTATGTTTTAAAGCAATCATCTTTCAGTACACGCTCAACCTCTGCTTTTTCTTCCTCCTCCCCCCATGAGGATTACATCTATCCGCAACTGAATTTAAAATTCGGGAACTCAGGAGTACTTTTATTATTATTATTATTATTTTTTTGGAGGCATTCCTGGACTCCAATCTATCTCATATGCATTTGTTATTCTATGAAGTCTCACTCTCTCCGATCTTCCTTGTCTTCATTCCACTTTTTCATTTTTCCTCGAATTTGAAGGAATTCTGATCTAGATATGTTTAGTTGACGTAGATATCAAATGGTGGGGGAGGTGGAATAGGGAAGGGGTTTTTTTTAAACGTTGGACTAGCCCGCAAGGAGGTGGCTAGGGACTTCTGGGCATACCCCTCAGAAAAAACTTTGTCTCTTTATCTTTCTCAGCCATGACCCACACATCAATTTGTTCTCTGAGGAAAGGAGAGTGTAGTTTATATCCATGAATGTTCATGTTTGTGAAGGATAGTTAACTTTTCGTATATATTTGACTTCTCTCTCATCTCACCCCTCACCCTCTCTCACCCTCTCTCCTTCTCTTTATTCTATATTTTTTTCTCATCATGAATGTTCAGCCATCACCCTCGAATTTTCGTTGGAGGGACTTTTTTATGAAGACCGATAGTCATTATTCAGCATTTGGACAACAAGCTCGCCGTCGCTATGACCGAGTGGCCAAGGAGGCTGAAGTCTCAATTTCAGGAATTAGATTTCTGAAAGGACCAACATCTTTTTTGGCTCTCATCTCAAATTGTTTTGATAGAAGTGATAACGTCTATTTGATTGGATATCGACACAAGCTTTTGGTTCTTCCTCCCTCCTTGTTAATGAAGGAAGATGTTCCTCAGAATGAAATGTTATGTAAATTGTGTCACAATCCTTTTGGACGCGCTGATGACTGGCTTGAACATGTACGTTCCGGTTTCTGTATGGCCACAGACCCTTGCACTGATTTCCCAGAGTTACTTCAATTACCCATATTAAATCGGACTCTTGGGAATCGAATTGGAGCTCATCGAGCTTACGAACGTGCATTGGGTCAACGACATCGAGAGACACAGATGAATATTGTAGTCTCAAACGATGGACCCTCTACGAGTTCGGGAACCTCTATGACAATCACTTCTCACCCTACTGTTTCACGTTCTCGATTATTTGGGGAGGTATCAGGTGTTGGTCAATCTATATTTGGACAAAATATTCAACCTCCCTCACAACTTCCCTCGCAACTTTCTTCAAGTGTGGTTTTACGAGCTGCTACTCTGAAATTACCTGTCCTGTCAAATTCTATCCCTGGCAATGAGGAGCGGGAGTTATCTTCGGAGGACGAAGGATCGCTTGTGGTGAAATTGGAAGATTGAGAGTTCTCCTTTATTTGACGGGTGATCTAGAATACAAAGAATTCAGAAAAGGAGAAAGGATGGAGGCTCGTTGTTTTTTTTTTCTCAGGAAGTTGAGGTTTTTTTTTCAAGTAGTCCCTTTATATCTGAAGTTCTAATTAATTTTTTTTTTAATAATCCCGTTGTATCTGAGGCTTTTTTGAATAAAATCACTTATATCCCTAAGCATCATGACTGAATCAATGTGTTTCAATAGACTCTTACAGGATTTCTGGCCCTCATATTGTGACAGGAAATCTGGTTTGAAAGAAAGGTTTCTTGCACAATGCCACAATATGTGATTAGAACTGAGACCTTTTCCACATCTACACGTGTTTTTCGAGGACCATGAATGCCAGTTGCCTCTTATAATGTCTAGACTCTCAAATACGGATTCACTAAATCTCCATAGTTTCAATTCCTCTACAAAGGTAGGATTGAGCATTTTTGGAAGGGGTGTTTTTTTCTGCCAGGAATCAATCAGAATCGGGCATCCTTTTGGCACTATCTCGAGTTTGGAAGGAATGTTTAAGAAAAACCATTTTGTACTTGATCTAGTCAAGGCTTGTTTTATCGAATTTTTCTTTCCCATGAAAGCCGTTTTCATAAGGTTCTTATTTGTTTTTATGAGCCCTTTACCTCCATCATCTAAGGACAAGATAATGATTGCCAGGCAAAAAGATATGGCTTTGCTACGCTTGTTGCTGAGGACGTCAAAAGTGATCGAGATACCCGAACCCTCAACTTCCAACCATGTACGATCTTCTTGATACTTGTACTTTATATTAAGGAGATGATCGAAGAGGGAGTCCGGAAAGGAAGTGCTGTTCACCTCCAAAATTGAAGAGGATTTTGACAGAATTGGCTTTGAGTAAAGGATAGTCGGGAGGGATGTTTCGTATGAAGAAAGGTTGATCTTTGGAATTAACGAATTATCATTACAAGCGTCCTTAAATGATTTTTCCATAATCATTTTTGGGGGGTGAGAGGCGAGTAGGTCTAATAGATCTTTTCCTCTTTTTGAAGAACAAGTATTGGAGATTGTTGAGATGATCTCTTCACATCTTTCAGTTATCTTTCGGTCATTTGTGGAAAAAGGAAAACAGAAAGGAGCGAAATAGCGGATTATTGAGTTACATGAGCATTCATAGATGTATGGGAGCGCTTTAATTGGGCAATCAATTAGGACTCGACTTTTCCGCTTGAGTAGTGTGTTTCTCATATCCAATTGTCTGAGAAGAGAATAATTGTGTCTATTTTGTTTCCCTTGGAAGATATGGATGCCCAAAAATTTTATGTAATCATTTACGTCTAGGAAATTATTCATCATGGTATTATCACTGATAATTAGGTTCTTGCATTTGTCAGGGTTGAGACGAAGGCCGGATGGGACTAGAAGCCTGTTTATCTCAGTCTCTACTGAATCGGTGATGTACTTGAAGAAATCCATGCATTTTTCAAACGATGATCCTACTTTAAATGCTTGAGATACAATTAATATGTCATCTGCAAACTTGAAAGTGTTGAAGTTTGCTCCATTTATCATATCTATATGAACATTTCTAGTTGCTGCATTGAAGAGAACAGGTGAGGTGGTGCTACCCTGAAAGGAGCCTTTTTTGTAACTTTTAAACCGGTATTTCCCCGACTCCTCTAGGATTTCGCTTTTCCTATTTTTGAGTAGAAATTCCAACAAATTTATCAAATTCCAGGGAATACCTTTTTCTTTCAATCCAAGTAGGGCTTCATCGATATTAAAATTCTCGAAGGCGTCCTTGATGTCTAATGAGTTTATAATTATGAATTGCGATGTTTTATTTTTGATTTCCCATAATTTATTTGCCAGGAGAACTAGAACATCCCTTGGGCCAGAATTAGGCTTGAATGCGTATTGATGTGGGAAGGAGAGTGCATCTGGGTATCTTTTCATGATAATGTAACAAATAATATCAACCGCTCTTAGAAAAGGATGCGAAATTGCGATTGGTCGGACTCTTTTTCCGTCTTCTTTTTCGATGAGAGTTATCTTACTTCTTATATAATTACATGGAAATATACCATCTGAAATTACTCTCTCAAACATCAGTCTAACATTATTATCAAATTCCAAGAAATATGAGAATATTTTTCCGGTCATATAAGTATCATATCGACAGACTTTTCTCCTCATTATCTTACAGAGAGTATCCCATTCGGGTTCTGAGAGGGGGGGAATAAGCTCGTCTGGGCATCTGAAATATGTTTGAGAGTATGCATTATTGTTTTTTGGACTATCATTGAATTGTTCAATAAAATTTGTTTTTGAGTCTAGAATGCATTTTTCATCTGTCCTCATAAAATCTGTCTTGATCTTATTCCAATCTTTTCCTAAGACTCTCTCTGCAATCCTCCAAACTTCGAAATTTTTTGCTCTTTCTTTCAATACTTGATTTCTTCTCACACGTTTATTCTCGGAGTGTATGGCTAAATTACATTTTTCCAGGCGATGTGTTAGAATTGTGAACTTGGTATATTTTTGTAAGTTATTTATTTTCAGACTCTTCAATTTCCTCCTAATGATCTTCCTTTCTTCACATAACTTTTGGAACCCACTTTTTCTCCCCTTCCTATCAATTTCACATTTACTTGCAATGTTTGTCACATGAGCATCTAGGGAAAAGATTTCTTCAAGAATGTTGACTGATTTAAGTACGAAGGGGTGAGAGATGACCAGTTTTTGCAATTTGTTGTAGCTGAAACTGTAGACTTTATCTTGCTGGGTTTTGAAATCAAAGGTGACGAACAACATCTTGTGATCAGAGTGAATGATTGGCAAGATTTGTGATCCCTGGATTTTTCTGTTTCTTGAACATAAAGCAACATCCAGCCAGAACCTTGATCCAGGGATTGAGTTGGAGAATGTCCAATTATCTTTGTTTGGCGAGAAAACACTTTTTAAATTGTAATCCGATATGATTTTTATAAGATCATTTGCGTTGTTTCGACTTTCATTCATGCTCCAGATAGCATGCTCAGTGTTGAAATCTCCAATAATATAAAGATCATGGCCTTGTAAGCATTCTTTGATTATTTTTTCGAGGATTTTTGGAAGGTCTTTTTCTTTTGGAATCCATGGTCGCCAATAGATTTCTATAACACCAACCTGTCTCCCATTTGATTTGTTTGAGATAGCTAATATGTTGAAATCTGAAGGTTGTGCGATAATTTTCCAATTTTCACTGCACAAGAAGGCCACATCATTGTTTATGAAACAGGAAGTATTTGGAAGCATGGAATAACTATCACCACAAAAGGAAGATGGGATTTCACAAAATCCTGCACAGAAAAAACTGGAATTTTTGTCTATTATATTTGAAAGGGCATTAGACAAAGCTATCGGGGTCTTTCTGAGGTTGGAATGGAAAATTGAGAATAGGGACATGTTAGGGTTGCATAGAATCAGATAGATAATAAGGATTATCTAATTCATTTTGACTGCACTCATTTTTGAAGATCGAAATGATGACACATTCTGCATCTGTTAGATGGTCTTGAAAAATTTCAAGAGAATGAGAGAAAGCCCCGCATAGAACGCACTTATATACAAATCTGTCAGGGTGTCCAACATGGATTGTCTCATAAAGTAGGTTCATGGGAACCAGCCAGGCCCAATTTACAAAACAGAGAATAGTCCATTTAAATTCAAGAATTTCAGATGAATTTTCGCGAAGCATTCGTGTGATATTTTCGTTTGTAATGAAATACACTTCGAACGATATATTTTCAAGAACCTCATATATTCTAGCCACCTCTGAACTCAAAAGTAGATGATTCTGGAGGGTACAATAGAAAAGAAGATCACTATCATTGATTGTTTCCATAATTTTTAAGGAATAATGATTATTTTTCATGATATGTCAGGCAAAATATATATTTACTATTTGGACGATGATCATCGTCATTTTCCTATCATCATCCCATTGTCATCCATGGCATTATTTAATTCATTAAATTTGAATTAAAAAAAATTTTTGATAGTTATTTGATATATATATTTTGGGAAAGAGGGCCGAAATATACTAGTGAAAAGGAGAGAAAAAGGAAGAGGAAAGGAAAAAGAGGAGAAAAAGAAGAAGAAAAAGAAGAAGATAAGGGAGAGAGAGAAGAAGAAGGGAAAGAAAGAGAAAGAGAGAAAGAAAAAGGAAAGAAAAGAAAAGAGAAAAAATAGATAAGAAGAAAAAGAGAGAGAGAGAAAGAAAGAGAGAGAGAAAGAAGAAAGTAAGGAAGAGAGGAGAAGGAAAAGAAAAGAAGAGAGAAAAGAAAGAGAAGAAAAAAAAAATCAGGAGAGAAAGGAGTTAATATGGAAAAAGGATAAAGAAAAGAAAATTTTTTCCAAGAATATTTATTTATCGAAAGGATTAAAAATTTACGGACACCAACTGGAAAGGTATAAATATAATTTAACGAAGGCAAGGAATCACAAGACATTTTCCCTGTATAATATGATCTCTGCTCATTGCAAGATTAGTAAAGGAATTACAACAAATGGGGCAAAGGTAGTGGATAGAGTTGTTCTGAACATATCTGGTGAAGAAAGTGTCAGGATTTAGAAGCCAGATTTTTTCCTTTGAATAAATTGGTATACCCGATGGAGCCAAAATGGTCCAAATTTCAATTAGAAATGTGAGGTCAGTTATATCAACTTTGTAAGAAGAAAGAATAGAATTTTCCCGTATTTTTAATATAGTATTATGTGGAACTTTTGTACGTTTCTCCAGAACTCTCTGTTGGAGATTCATCCACTTGAAAGTTCGGGGCATTATTGTGAGTATGTGTTTTCAGATATTCGCACGAGCTACAGCCAGGTTCAAAGTACGGTCCTTAATGAAATATATGATAAGATTATCATCCACGAAGGGGCATATCATTAGACAATTTGCATGATAAAAATGGTTTTTGAATGTATGTTTTTGTAGGAACATTTGTCTGCAAAATGAACAAATGAAACAGTGAGGATTATCCGATGGGCCGATGAAAGCGAATATCTTATCAAATTTGAGGAAATATAAGCATTCATCGAAGTATAGCACTATATAGTTCGCGTTAAAAGGTTCAAAGAATATCGAGATTGAACTGTAAAACGATGGAATTTCATCTGAGCGAATTTTGAAATCGCACTGTTTTGTCGCAACCTCAATGATACGTTCTCTTTCGAGAGGAGATAATATATACCGTATACTATTAGCATGTATTTGCAATGCTTGGTGGCTGATGAACATTTCCTCTCAGTTGTCTTTCAAATTATGCGATCGCGGATCCAGGATTTCCGAGGTGCAGCTTGTATCACTTGTGATGATCACGATTTCACACTCATTCGAGGCAAAATGACTATATAGAAGTTTTTCTTTTTTGAATTTAGCAAAACATATGCCACACTTGAAAAAAGTCGATGATCGTTTGTTCCAAGTCGATTTTTCTTGAATTATTAGGTAGAAAGGATCGCAGAACCAAATGTTAAATTCCCACAGGAAAGGGATGAGAGGGTGATAGAGCAGTTCCTCTATGAAATCACCACAAATTTTTTCCGAGTTTGCGATTTCGACTTTATGGCGGGCGTTTTCGTTCAGGAATTCAACAAGAGCCTCCTTTGATCTTTGAGTCCAAATTTTTTGTTGAAAAGAACACCACTTGTAGAGCGCAGAAAGAGGTAGTTCCATCAAAAATTGTTTAAGCACAATTCTTCAGGGTGTTCCAGTTCTTTTTGGAAGGAGGTTGAATCACAAATCAAAGGTACGAAGCACTCAGTATTCGTAAAATGTTTTTTGAAAAGCTCATAATCTTTAAAAAGGCTCGAGCAAATTTTACACTTATAGAATAGTCTGCAAGTATACTGATAGGTTAGGAGACGAGTCGTATAACAAAACCAAATTGAATAATCAAATATGAGCGGGATGCATGCGATTCTGCGAAAATTTGTTAGAACTCGATCTATATTGAAATTTGCGTTACGGGTATGCGTTAGGTTTATTCGAGAGTGACAAAGATTTTTTAATTTATCCCGAATTTCTGTGTAAATATCGACATCAGATAGCATGAATTTTGTATGGCAATAAGTAATTAATTCATTTATAGAAACATTCATATTACATTTTTTAATGTCATATGTTGTTGTAACTTCATCACTTCTGATGTTGATCATCATCTGACTATTCATGGTCAACGGAATTCATCATCATCATCATCAGTTGATACGTTACTATGACAACGTTGCAGTACCATCTGGTGGTATGATTAGGAAACTAAAATGTATCATTTTTTTTATGAGCTGCTGAGTCACAGTGAAAGAAAAGTGATTTAAAAGAATTGTGTAAGTAAGTAAATTTTCCTGAACACATGTGCTGATTGATGATTAATTTTGTTCATTATTTTGATAGATTATAGCGTAAACACACAGTGATATATAAAGAGTGATCATCATGGTTCAATTGGACACGATTGATCTTAATTTTGATCTTGATATTGCTCGTGATGAGGAGACAATACGAGCACGAGAACAGTCTATCTTGGACTTGGGTCAACAATTATATAAGGATGGCAAAGCGAAAGGTAAGTGTTGTTGTTGACAGTTTGTATGTGATAGCCGGTTAATTGATGAGATAGATTTGAGATTTGAATGATATAAATTGAAGTTATCAGCTTTTGTGCTAATGGTGTTATTTTCATTCTTCTTGTTGCCTATTTTTGATTGTCAGAACTTGCCACTCTTATACAAAAGATTCGTCCCTTCTTGACGTACATTGGAAAAGCGAAGGCTGCTAAATTGGTTCGTCAATTGGTCGATCTGTTCTTAGATATGGAAAATGGAACTGGAATGGAGAGAGTAGATCTGTGTAATGAAGTCATTCAATGGGCCAAGGAAGATAAGCGAACATTTCTTCGACAATCACTTGAAGCCCGGCTGATAGCTTTGTATTATGAAAATAAATTGTATGATGATGCTTTGAAGCTCATCTCATCACTTCTGAAAGAATTGAAAAAATTGGATGACAAAGGATTGTTGGTTGAAGTTCAACTATTGGAAAGCAAAACTTATCATGCATTAAGTAATTTACCCAAAGCTCGTGCAGCATTGACTTCTGCAAGAACTACGGCCAACGCAATCTACTGTCCCCCTAAAATGCAAGCCGCTCTGGATCTTCAGTCAGGAATTCTTCACGCTGCGGATGAAAGAGACTTCAAAACTGCTTTCTCCTACTTCTATGAAGCTTTCGAGGGCTACGATTCAGTCGATAGTCCGAAAGCAGTAACTGCTCTCAAGTACATGTTACTCTCCAAAATTATGCTTAAACAGTAAGTTTGTGAAGACAACTCAATTCGTTTATTGTTTGACTAACACTGTTCCTTTCATTCAGACCTGAAGATGTCCAATCTGTAACGGTTGGAAAACTAGCCCTTAAATATGCCGGTCCCAACATCGAAGCCATGAAAGCGATTGCTAGAGCCAGTGCAAACAGATCTCTGCATGATTTTCAAGAAGCTATCAAACAATTTCAAACTGAACTCTATGATGATCCAATCATTAGGGCTCATTTTGATACCCTCTACGATAATATGCTGGAACAAAATCTGTGCAGAATTATTGAGCCTTACTCTCGAGCCCAGGTAGATATTCTCATGAGTTTCCCTGATGAACGAATATTGAATCTTTCCTTCCTCTCCATTTCAGGTTGATCATATAGCAAAAGTTATTGCATTGCCTAAAGACACTGTCGAGAAGAAACTATCACAAATGATATTGGACAAGCGTTTCAGTGGTATTCTTGATCAAGGTGAAGGAGTTCTCATCATTTTTGAAGACGTTACTACAGATAAAGTTTATGAAGCATGTCTAGACACGATACAAAATTTGAGTAGAGTTGTTGATTCACTCTATCAAAAAGCTAAAAAATTGTCATAATCTTCTCCATTTCGTATACTTGATACTGAATACTGATCAACTCACCGAATATACTATGTTTTACATATTACCTGGTTTCTAATCTCATCATTTTCATCAGACATTTGAGTATTGATTTGAGTTCGAAGAGAGTCCCTCGTACGTACTTTACTCTCCTTCATACTCATTGCAATCATCTAGAGGCTATCGTCATGAAACTAGAAGGTTGCCTGAGAGATGGTGATAAATTTTGGGCTTCATCGTTGCCCAGTTAAGTTTGATGCTTCTCATGAACGATTTCATCTCCTAGGATTCATGATAGAGGTATATTGCAAATATTTGAAAGCAAAATATCACCCTCACATCGCACCATTCTCCTAGGAGCAATAGTCAAAACAACAACAATTATACGTGTTGCATAAGAGTTATGACGAGGAAAATTTAATAAGATTCGGAAAATCAAGGAAGTCGCAGTGTTTAACCCCTATTTGAAGAGAGAAACTTAATCCATTCCGAGCTATTTACTAGTAAATGCGACCTTTGTACGACCTTTGACCGAATGTATTTAATTTCGCAGCAGCCTCAAAGAATCGATGGTCACATAGAACCTAAAACTGATGACCGTCTGAATTGCCATAGCATGTTATCCCGCTCCATGTAGCAGTTCTCCTGAATCTCTGTTCACAAATGAACTGAAAATTTTAGTCTCAACGATAATAAGGATTGCATCTTCCTCATGCAAAGATTGCTAGTTTTTATCTTGGTACTTTTTACCGCTCTTCTGTCCAGGTGAGGGATGTAAGTAATGGAAAGCAAATAATTAATTGACTCTAGTTCTCAGAAATCATCACAAAAAGAGGGGACAAATATTTTTTGCTTTTTGCTTTCAGGAAAAGAAACAAGAGAAGAAGATCACTCAGCACAAAAAATTGCAATCAGATTAGCTCGTCAGCTGTTCCCTGAGGTCAGAATGTTGACTTTTCAGGTCCGCAATCATTTCTCATGTGAGGAGAAATATTAACTTCTAACGAACTCTCTCCTTATCTTCCATCTTCATGTCAACAAGCTGATGTGACTGAAATGTGGTGAAAAAAAACAATCTCAAGAATGGAGTGAAAACAAGCTTATCATTACTTGATTATTTTGAGAGCATCTCTCTCTCTCTTTTCTCTTTCAGCTCGATGATCCTAAAAGCAAATTTTTCATCATAACAGTGAAAGGATTCCAGATAACTGGCAATGAAGGCAACGGATGACCAGCTTCATTGAAGTGAATGTTGGAGGTGATTGCCTTAATCCTCATCGAAATTGAATTTAACCAACTTGATCGAACATATAACAGGATTGATTCTCCTATATTTTCGTTGATCAAGAAAATTGAAGTCACCTTTACTGATCATCTCACAAAATTCTCGAAAATTGTTCTAAATTCAGAGTGATGAGGAGAATACTCTGCCCGATAATTCCATATGAACTGAACGAGAAACAAGCTCATTCGTTTAATGAATGCGTAAACTCAGGAAATCAGGCCAAATCATATCTCATAGCTAGCTTCTAGATTCTTCCAGAAACTCACATCACCAGAAGAAAAAAAGTTCACCAATACAATTCAGGAGAGAGCGCAATTGCGATCGATTAAAAGAGTGACGCAACAATCGATCATCGCTTAATCATTGATGAAAATGAGACTGATTCAAAAAAATTTTCATTCCTCGGAGATCGAAAAACTCACAAGGGCTCGTTATCGACCATAATCTTCAAACATGTCCACAATTTCAATTGTCAAGTGAAATTCAATGTCCAAGAGAAAGAAAAAAACCATCTTCAAAGCCCATCGAACCGGCTTTAGAACTTGAGAACTTGAGTAAGAGAGAGAGAGAGAGAGAGAGAGAGAGAGAGAGAGAGAGAGAGAGAGAGAGCAAGAACGATGAGCATGCCTTAACCAACCCACTGGCTTGTGCAAAGATTGGGTCTTGTCAAGCAAGCTCTGCTCATATAAAAGCTTCTCTCACAATTGAACAAGTAAACATTTTCGAATCAAGTATAAGAAGAAGTGTTTCGGAAAGTACTGTGTGTAGTCGAAAAAAAAGTATTCGAGAATACAAAATTTGTTCACATCGTTCACATTGAATTGTTGTCGCAAGTGTGCATTGAACTTGAAATTTTTGCCACGATTCAAGCGATTTTTCATTTCAATTGTGTGTTTGTGTGAGTTTGCATCCGTAGTTTTTCAATAATTGGTGCTTAATCTTTTTAACATCACCATCAGCAAGATGAGAGTTCCTTTGGTACTCCTGCTGGTTGTGTCTATCAGTTCATTCGCATTTGCTGATGAGCCCCTGATTGAATCTTCACTTGACACATTGGCTTCAGGATGGTCCAAGCTTATGGACAGGTGAGTGTAGATATTTTTGATGGTTTTTTCTGCAATTGTTCTGAAATCATCATTGATTCTGAATTGTGAATTTTGGGTGCATATTCACATATTGATTGAGAAGAGAGTCAAAACTATTCATTTGAACAGAGACAATATATTTCCTCACTTCAAGACGGTATAATATCGATTTTCAGCAGATCGAATCTTTAAGTCGATTATCGACTGAGAACAAAACCTATTTGAAGAGCTTCTTTGTCTTGTAAGAAATTGTGTTGATCAATACTTGTTTTTTCCAAAGGCTTTTGTGAAATTAGGTCTTCCATTTAATCACAATAATGTTTCCTGTTGCACATTCTGAGAGTCAGATTATTTTTTGCAGTGGTTGAGTTTTGCTAATTGAAAATGTTATCCTAGCCTATTTGATCAAACTGATGAGCATTTCCTGTTGCATTAATTTATTCATTTTCTGCAATTTTCCATCAATTCATTAACAAGTGAGTTTGTCATAATTCATGAAAGGTGAGAGATGAGAAGAAAAAAATTTAGAAACATTCTCATTTCGAGAGGTAAAAAAAATAAAATGAGTTTCTGGTTTTGTGAGATTCAGTAATACCGCAAGCTATTATGGAAGTGGTAGCCACTTGAACATGAATTGTGACCTGACCAAAATCATGAAGTTAATTTAAGACATTTCAGGCAATTGGGAACATATTCTTCCGTGAATTTGTTCCATCAAAGTTTGGGGAAAATTTTTCTAAAATACTTGCGATTTATCTTGTTTATCACATAGATTCTCGATTTAGATCAATTGAGCAATGATGATGTTGAAATTTTCGGATCAAGTTTAAGTTCAATTTTATTTTTAACCTTTATTTTGTCCCGAAAAAAAAATTCGATACAAATCAGCCATTCGTGAGGCTCATGTTTTGCGTGAAAATTTTTGACCCTTTCATTATCATCTTCTTCTGAGCCCATCTTCAGCAACAATCTGTCCGTTCTGGGGATCATCTTATTTGTGAGAATGATGTTGATTTACAAAGCAATTTCCGGTCTGATCACTCAAGAAGTGGAGGAAGTGCTCATTTTATTGTTAAAGTAAATGGTGAGATTCTTATTCTGATGAGAATAAGGGTTGCTCATCAAATGGAAAGCTGTAAGGAGATGGAAAAATATCAGGAAGGAAAAAAATTGATACATGATACATACACACGTCAGAAGAGGAGAAGCAATTCATTCTTGACTCTTTTGTTACTTATATACTTACTTACAGGTAGTTACGAGTTCAAATGAAGCGATTTTGAATTGCTCTAAAACGAATACTACATGATGAAAACAGTTTCAGTTTTCGATATTATTTCCTTTGGCATAATATATTTGTCGCACTCTTCTTGGCCAAGCTTTCAAGGCCCGATCTATCATGTCCTGTGGAACTTTTCGAAGCTCTTCCGTGATACACTTTTTAAGCCCAGTAATAGTAGTCACTTTTCTCTTATTAACTTGGCTTCTTAAATAACCCCAGAGAAAATAGTCACAGGGTGCAGCATCTGGACTATTGGGAAGCCATTGATCAGGTGTGATGAACTTAATACCTTGTGACCTGAGATATTCAATCGTTATTTGACCTGCATGGGACGGGGCTGAGTCCTGGTGAAAAATTCCATCTCCATCAGGGAACAATTCTCTATATCTTTTCAGCATTGGTTTTAGGATCTTATTTATATAATATTCTTGATTTATTTTTGCTCCTGGTTCCACAAAAATTGGTCCTAGAACTCCACGAGCCGATATTGCCGCCCATACCATCACCCCTTTAGCGTGACTCTGGTGAGTTTGTACCTCGCAGTTTTTGCGTGTTTGACCTGGAAAAATGTATTGAACTGATCTTTTCCCATGTTGAGTGGTAAGATAGTACCAAGCTTCATCGCTTGTGACAACTTTTTTCCACTGGTCACATTTTAGGAGGCGATAAAAAGGCCACGCGCGAGCTCTTCTTTTTTCTTTTTTCGCCTCAGTTAAATAGTGGCCTTTTGGTTTTTTCACCAATTTTGCCCCGAGAACATCCTTGATAGCACTTTGTGTGACTCTCACTGTTGACTCTAAGTGGTTTGCCATGTCCTTTAGAACAGGTGGATCAGGTTTCGAGATCATCTTCTTGAGTCGGTTTAACTGACGATTATTGAGGGAACGCTCGGGGCCTGGCTTATTAGTCGGTGGAGAGTTTTCAACGTTTTTTTGTTTTCGATTCTTGATCTTGGATATCTGACCGAGACTTACATTGGTTCCCCTGGCTTTCAGATGCTTTTGTATCACTGAATGAGACCAACCACAACTTAAAAAATAGTCTATCTGACCATAAATTTCGGGTGGAATTTTTCGATTAACCATGTTTATAATTACAATTTTTTTGTTTACACATCAATTTCACACTTGAATGCCACCTACTGATCATGAATAGATATCTCATGCTCCATGGAAAAGCGCGAAAAGAGTTATCAAAATCGCTTCCTTTGAACTCGTAACTACCTGTATATCTTACTTCATCCATTGGTGGAAGCTGTATTAATTGATGAAAATGCTTTTACTTATGGGCATGAGGCTCCAACATCTCTTGTCGTCCGGAGAAAGATCCAGAATCACCGGGACGATCATCATCCAGACGATGGTGTGACGCGTGATGATAAAGTTGGTGTGATGAATGAAGATATCAGTGTAGCCAATCGAATCAGAAAACGAATCAATTCGATTATCAATTGATGAATCTTCAATGATTCACTTATCTTGTGACCCTGTCTTGCGCTGTTCTCTTAATTAAGTACTGGGAGACAGTCAAAAATTCGAGAATCAATTAAGAACTTATGCATCGAAGTTTATCCATCACTGTAGTCACATTGATGAAATGATTCTTTGCCCGATTGTCCCTTGATAATTCAGCTAGACAAAATTGATTCAGGCAGTCATGCATAAGTTAGAAAAATTTTTTAGACATTCTCTCCCATCCCAGTCAAACAATTGCATAGGCTTAAAGAAATTTCGAGAAAGTATCAACACGTTCTAATCACGCTGAAAAATGGCCATGAATGTGGCCATGGGACTTAGCCGGAAAATCAACTGAGAAGGATAGACTCTCTTGACACTCCTTCCGATTGGTTATGATTATTGTGATTACCTCTACATGTTGTGGGCATTATTTTAAGTCTAGGGAATTATTTGGCCTTACATGTTTTCTTACTGGGCGTTAAAAGGTTTACCATGGCGTGTGTGTTGATCGGGTGATTTTTGATGTAAATGACAATTTGAAACGCATCCTTGCCTGGCTACCTTTTTCTTGCTGATTATATTTTCTTAAGTTATCATGATGATGATAATTTTGTTGTTCCCATCGTTTATGAATCTGGCTAAAGAGAGAGAGAGAGAGAGAGAGAGAGAGAGAGAATGCTCAAAATAGTGGTTATCTCAATGCCAAGGTCAAGATGGATCTTCTCTTTCTTAAAAATTATCGCTAAAAAAACTTCAATCATCCGGATAGCCTCTTCTCACCAACACTCATCTGATGTTCCATCAGATTTTCTTTGATAAATATTTTCGAAAGCAGGTTTCAATTGTTCTGAGTTATTGTTGCTATCTCTTGGCGTTCATACTGACAGGTTTCTTATTGCAATTTTTTCTCTCTCTCTCTTCACACTCACCTGATCTGCTCTATTGTTTTTGCAGTTTTGGGCTTCAAGAGTGAGTGAAGAGAGAAAATATGAGAGAAGAAGAAGAAATCTGGACAGAAGATGTCAAGATACGATCTTGACATCATGCTGAAAAGTGAATGAACAAGATGATTTTGGAAAGAGAGAAGCAATTAGAATTTTTCTTGAGGAAACTTTTCAAACTCTCGGTTCTTCATGTGGCTCTTTATCATGATGATATTGAGCTTCTTTATCAACCTTTTTTTCGAAAGCTTTCATGTTATGTATGAGTTCATCTTAAGATGAACTGATTGCAATGGCTTAGCCTGATTCTTATTATTATTAAATTCTATTTGGATTTGCAAGGAGAAAACATAATGTCTGGAAGCTCAAATTAGAAGGGTAAATCTTGAGTCCAAGTTTTTTTTGAATATATTCTCAACCCTTCCACTTGTGAGGTATCAATAATTTTTCCTATTAATGCTATATATTAGCTCCAGACATGCAGATGCAAACCAATTCAAATCTGTGTTAACCTCATTTTGTTAGTACACCCTGACGAGCTAATTCAAATAAGCATGATTTAACTGTTCTAGCTTGTCAAATTGAATAAATGCAGTTCTTGACTCCTTGAATAAATTTTTTATGGATCTACTCCATCTGATTCCATTTTACCAAGTTATCAAGACGTAAAAATTTTTAACAAGAATGGCTGACCATTTTAGCTTTTGCTCTCAATATTGAATTCTTCTTGGAGAAGTTTTGTTACATTTCAAGAAAATTTTAATCTGGTGATAGTTATTGTTGTTTGGATGACATAACAGTTACAACTCACATTTAACCTCATTTTTGTAGACCGATTTAGCGTGCAAATAATTTCATATCATTTTAACCCTTTTCTTACTTTCCAAGTTCTATCGGAAAAAAGCTGATGTTCTAATTTTTTCTAAAAGTTGGCTGTATATTTACTCTATTTGATTTATGATGCTCATAAAAAGTGTGAAAATGAGTAAATATGATCATGAGAAAAGGATCAATAATAGAGTAAAGCAACCTAAAAACAGCGCAGAAACAGATCAGTTTCGATCGATAGAAGTTCGAAATATTTGACTCCAGAACTTTCGGGCTACATCATGGAATCGGAAGAAAATACTCTTGAATGTTTTAATAATTGAACTTGAATAGCAGAGAGTAATCATCTCAGTTAGCTGATGAAATTGATCGCTTGAATGGTCACAAATAATAGGCAAATCTTATTGTTTTGCAGTTTCTTGCCATCTAGAGAGAAGATTCAATCAATCAATGATGATTTCTGAAATTCATTTCTCTTCTCATTCTTCCGAGTTCAACTAACTCATTTACCAATACTTGATCAAGCAATTGTTTTCCAATAATTGTTAATAATTTTTGCTTTCTCTTCTCTACCAGTTACCAAAAAATCAAGGGATCATTCCGAGAATTGCGATCAGCTGCCATCGAAAGAGAAGGAGAAACTCTTGATTCAGCCGGTTCACAGCCATCGGAAGCTGTCGACGATTCAAGTCGTTCTGGTGACTCTGGTTCGGCGAAGAGATCCGAGAAAGATGAAAATTCTGATGTGGTCATCGTTGATAAAGGTTCTGAGCGAGAAGTTAATCGAGATATTGACGGTAGTCTAGGAGGTCCTGGTCCAGTGTGGCCATTCCGTGGTGGTAACCCATGGGTTTGGCGTGGAATCGATTCAATTTTCACCCAATGGCGTCCATGGTGGAAAGGGTAAGTTAATGTTTCTCTCTCACTTTGATCTCCAATTCACTTCACCTCATACTGTTCACTCTTACCATGGCTTGGCAACAATTCTATTTCTCTCCTCTCATTTTCACCAAGACACTTCCTCACACCGATCAAATCAATCTTAGCCCTCATTCAGCCATGAACCTTTCTATACCCTAATCTAAGATCAAACGATGATTGAGCCTAATCCTTCCTCTTCCATCCCATTATTCACTGCCAATCTAAATCATCTCAGCCTGGTGATTTCGTTGATAATATTATTATTGTGATTAGGGCCATTGCTGTTACTACTACTGCTATGTACTTTTTATGTAAGGATTGAATGTTACCGGATTGCATGGACAGGCATCATCGTGCGAAGTATGATTGTTCAAGTTCAATGTCCGAAAGCAGTGTGTGAACTCTATCCATCTCTCAGTGAATAGGAAATGAATTGAAAGAATAGAATCAGGAAATTCAACAGCTATATTGGCAACCAGTTCGGAGGAGTTGAGATGTATGTATGAGAGAGAGTAGGAATGGCTTGGAATACAGTTGTGCCAAGTCCAAATACTTCCATGACAAAGCAATGCAGCCTCAAGTTGGGTTTTATTCAGAATGTTGAATAGAGTTCCAGGCCATCCAGTCTGATTCAATCCTCTGACCATGATATTGTGACATAAAAAGAAATAGCACAATCGTGATATGTGAAAATTCAGTAGATGAACATGAATAGAGACGAAAGAATGAGGAGAGAAAGAGAATAAAAGAATTTACCAACTATAGACTTAGGCACCTTAAACACACATATCCGATTTACAGTATTAGCCTTTCCTCGTCTTTCCAGAACTTTTTGATTCTCTTTTGTTTCCCATCACTTAATCTGCACCTTGACTTGATTATTGAGAAAATGTAATCAGAATTCTGTACTTCCTTATTCTTCAATTAGGAAACATCTTGATTTATCAATCAACTCTTCCCAATCCTCGTGTTATCTGATTAAAGGGTTAATTGGGCAAATTATCTAGCGATTCAAGCCTTCTCGTATCATTTGTCTTGATGTAGACTTGCCTTTTTCATGCTTGATTTCAATTCAATTGATTCGTTCGATTGTTCTTATTGCCAAGTCAAGTGGTACCAAGCGATTAGCTGCCATGGCTAGATGTTTCGAAATTCCTCCCTCTCTCTCTAATTAGACCTACTTATCATAAAAATTGATTATTAATGAACTGTTCTTCCATTTCTTTTCTCATAGACCGAATATTTGCATCGAACGTCAAGTAATCGAAGAGACACCAGAATCAGATGATAATTCAACATCGGCCAAAACTTTGACAAGTCTATTACCATTTACCCTTCAGTCTACTCAATGTTCGGAAAGTGAGACAGCATACGTTTGTACCACACGGTAAGATATACACATGTTTTATAACTTGATGTGAATTTGGTGAACCTTTTCAGACTATATAATTTTCATGGTTCATTATCATCACCATCATCACCGCTATTTTCTCTATTTCTCACCTTTCCTATCATCATGATCTGTCATGCAGCAAGTTATTGCAAGATAGAAGAGGAGAGAATGGAAGGAAAAAAATATTCAAGTTTCGTACACGATACTTAATGAGATAGAATATCGGAACTAGTGAAGCTGAGCTTTAAACTTGAAAAGTATTAAGGAGGATCAATAGATTACAAAAGATTATTTGATAATCATTTTGCCTCCGAATGAATTCACTGGAGTGGTACAATTTTTCATTTGAACTTTCATATTCCGTTATTCCATTCTTGACACCATGGAAGGTTTCCTGGATGAACAGACTCATGATGATAGGAGCATATTTCTCACGAGAATTTTATTCTCATGGAAAAAAAATTCTATTAATACATGATTATATTTGTGTGTCTTTGGTTCTCTTTTTTTCGGCAACAGAATCCGCAGTAATCAGGAGAGCAAAACACAGACAGTCAAGTACCAATGTTGTCATGGATTTAAGCGTGCTGAAGGTAAATCAGAGTGTCTTGAAGGTAAGTGATCTGGCTCACGAAATGATTTCATAATCATGTAAGATTCAAGCCTCTCTAATTACCTTCAACCTTTCTTCACAGTTGATTTGAAGAACATAACAACCACCCTTCATGATATTGGAGCCAAGAAAATGGAAAATCTGTTCACCAGGAGTAACTTTATGAAGCGATCAAGTGCCGAAAATGTGACCATTTTTAGTCCATCTGACGAGGCCATGATGGACTTTGAGGATGATAAGAACAAACAGATGGTTAGTAAAATTGGATCATTTTAGTTTACAAATATTTTTAGAGGCTATAAATTACAAAAACTTTTATTGATCAACTCCTTTTTTGGATCAACAGAACGAGATTCCTGCAGTGGATAGTGGCGATTCTGGTATGGGTGAACTTGATGCTAATGACATAACCTCTCATCATATGATTTCTGGACTATATCGAACTGGTGACTTCAAGAATAACATGATTATTCCTACTTTAAATAATGAGACAACAATACGAATCAATATTTATGATTTCCCTCAACGAGTTATAACCGCCAACTGTGCTCCCATTTTAATGCCAAATAATTACGCATCAAATGCTGTTATTCATGTCGTTTCACGATTGATTCCAAAGCCAAAATCATCTCTACTTCAAGTTCTGGAAAATGAACCAAGATTTTCAACTTTCCTCAAGTGTGAGTATATTTTTTTCTATCGAAAAGTTTTGAATCTTATCGCTCATTTGGAAATGAGTCCCAATGACTAGTGTATTTTCCCTTACAGTTCTGAGGAAGAGTGAATTTTTCGCTGAATTGAGTGATGCAAACAGCTCAATCACCGTTCTGGCTCCAACTAACGAAGCATTCCAAAAATTGGATCCACAAATTCTTCGCCGATTAGATAGTGCAAGCTCATGTCATGACACTATAATCGCAAATCATATTATTCCCAATGTTGTTTGCAGTTCAGCGGTTGGAAACATGTATTGGCATAGATCAAAGGCCAACAATCGACTAACTTTCACACGAACAGAAAATAAACTTTTCGTCGATGAACTTCCCACCGAAGGAGAAGAAATTCTGGGTACAAACGGAGTTGTCTACATGATGAATGATGTTCTTGTACCAGACAATGCTAAGCCTCTATCTGGTAATCTGGACTCTCGATTGACGTCTGATTTCTTCAAACTCGTAAAAGAAAGTGGACTCCTCTCAGAATGGGATACCCTTGAGAATATCACTCTGATTGCACCAACAAACAACGCATTCAAAAAACTTTCAGAAGCTGAGGTGGCCATGTTGGCTAACAATTCCAACATCCTCAACTATCACATTGCCAAGTCAATGATAAGTTCATCCAACTTTTTCAATAATAAGGTTGTGACCACACTCACAGACCATAAACTTCGATTAAATGTGATCGAAGAGATTCCCGGTATCATCTCTCGACCAACTATCCAATGTGCCCGGATTGTTAATTTCAACAAGAATATGTGCAGTGGATCAATTCTGATGGTTGACAGTGTCCTTAAGCCACCAAAATCCAACGTTATTGAGGCTCTCGATTCCATGGAAGGATTCACTATTTTCAATAGTTTGATAAAGAACAGCAGCTTCGCTGACAAACTTCGTGACGAATCGGGTCCGTTTACGGTGCTGGCGGTTGACGATGATTCACTGAAGCGACAATTAACCGTGAAAGAGTTGGATGAAATCAAATCAGATAAAGCCAAAGCTGAACGATTGCTCCAGAAACATATCATGCCTGAAATGGTCTGCTGTTCATCGATCAGTCAAACAGGCTTGATTCTCAACTTCCAACGATTCCGCCTGATGGATTCATCAACTTTGAATGCTCATCGTGATTTGCATGGACGAATCAAATTCTGGGCATCATCCATGAATGGAATGGCCACCGTCAACAAGTGTGATAATATGGCAGAAAACGGTGTGGTTCATGTTATTAATCGAGCAATTCAGCCATCAAGCTCAACCACCTTAGAAAATAATTTCGCATCTCGAGTACCCAACATCCCGATGATTATTCAGGGCTTTCTTCATGCCTAATTGGTGATAATCAATTATTAATGTGACTGGAGCAACTGAATCTTAACCATTAATGGGCAACAATCTTAACCAATTATTTATTCCAAGATCTCTTTGCTACTTTACTCACCTCCGGTTTTTCTCAAGATCCCATAACTGATTTCTTGTAAATAATTCCCACCTTTGAACAGAAAATTGAGAGAAAGAGAGCACAACTCCTTTCACGTTAGGAGTTGTAACAAAAAGTAGCATTTAGAAGCGTTTCCTAGTTGGAATGTTCGTTTTCAATAATTTTCCTTCTCTATAATAAACAATAAAAAAGTAAAAATTCATGTCGACTGTCTCTTTTTTTGAAAAATGAATGACTTTTAGAAATGAAGTGTATAACAATGAAAGGGGCGAGATGATCTCAGCAATATAAATCACGAGATTCTTATAAAAATCGAGAGTTCCAATGAAGTTTTCTCAGATTATTCCCTCACATCAAGTTCCAAACGTTTTCAAACATTCATCGAGATGAGAGTTGAGTTCATCGAGTTTGGTGAAGTATTTTGCTTTGCAAACTGGACACTCCATTCGATTTTCATCGCTTTTCGATGAAAAAGATGCGTTTGGACAATTTTCCATATGAGTTTCAAAGGTTCTATATTCTTTGAATGAATTTCCACACGATGTGCAGATGTATTCTTCAGAGTTAGCCTCATTGAAAAAGTCATCCATGACTTCAATATCAAAATCATCGGTTTCATTATCCTTCTCTTTCTTCGAAGAAATTGGAGAAGATTTTGGCTCCTCTATTTTTTGACGCTTTGGTTGCTGAACGAGAGGATTTTTAGCTGAGAAAAACTTATCCAAAGTTTGCTGACTAGATTCTTGGTGATCTTTGTTAGGTTCCACAAGATTGGACACTCTCACTCCCATGAGACGATATTTATCATTCGTTGTTTCAATTTCATTTCTGAGGATATTTTTAGCTGTTTGGAGTATTACATTGGCATCTGAGGTGAGTGTCTGAAGGCTACGACTTTTCACAATTACATCGAAAGAATCTTTCTTTAGTTTCAGAGTTACAGTTCTTCCTCTGAGACCATAGTCATTCAAAGAATCAGAAATTTCTTGACTCATTTCTCTTAGCTTGTTGCATAACCAGGCAAAATCATTGGTAGGTTTGAAGGTACGCTCTGTTCCTTTACTTTTTCGTGGCTCATCTTCCTCTTTGACTGTGGATGATGAGCCAAGGCCAAGTGATACTCGCAGATAAAAATCAATGGATGATGGTTTGTTCTCGAAAAGGAGGTAGATGAGATCTCGATGATCCCAGAGATCTTTACATGTCTTGAGATCGAAAGCTTTCAGAACTTTCTCCTGAACAGGACCTATACCAGGAATTTTTCGGACATCGATTTTGGATACAAATTCTTGAATTTGATCATAACTCAAACCGGGTAACATAAACTGTCCGTTTGGTTTGTTCATATCCGAAGCAATCTTGGCTAACATCGTGTTGGTGGATATTCCTGCGCTACATGTCAATTGACTCGACGTGAAAACTCTTGCCCTCATCTCTTCCACAACAAGAGCTGCATGATCCCAAACTTCAGGAATTAATATCTTTTCATTTGTCCATTCATTTTCTTTGAGAACAATTTTGTTCTTATTCTCAGGCTTCATCAAGAAGCTTTTCACCACATAAGATGTAAGATTCAAATATGCTTCATCACAGGACATGATCAAAATGTCGGGATCGTATTGTCGTAGGACTGCCATAATTTTTTCACTTTCTTTGGAATACTTTTGAAAGTTACACTTGATCAATATCAGATCAGGACACAATTTCTTCGCAATAAAACCAGCCATCGCTGCTCTAACACCATACCTTCGAGCAACATAGTTGGAGGTGGATATCATGGACATTGATCCAACTGCGATTGGCTTGTCGCGCAAATGAGGTTTGTCTTTCATTTCGACGGCTGCAAAAAACATGTCCATATCAACATGACATATAATTTGACTCAAATCTTTGGCTTTCTTCTCGTATTCAACACGATTCTTTTGCATTATTCGTAGTGCTGCTTCCTTTTGACCTTCCGTAACTGTGGCCCACTTTCGCAACATCTGATCAACCTGCTTATTAATTCGAGCCTCTTTCCGTTGTACATGCTTGTAGAATGGACTATTTCGAGAAGCTTCTTCAATAATGGCATTAATTTTCTCCTTGTCCAAACCTTTCATACCCGCTTTTCCATCATTCAAACCAATTAAGCTGGGCTTCACCGCTCCATTCTTGGAAGTTGATGGCACATTTTCCAGCCCATTCATGTTGTTGACAAACCATTCATCACATTACTCATTACAAAAGAGAAAATTATTTGAAATCACTAGAAAATTTTCATCATCAAAACCATCAAGTCTGCACCTTTTTGATAGCTTGAACACGACAAACACATGACGAAATGAAAATATAAACAAAGAAAAGCGCCAAAATTTTCATTCAAACGTTTGAGTTTGCTCAAACTTTTACTTTCAACGTTATTAGCGCCAAAATTTTTCCTGAAAACTTACGTCGCTTACAATAAATTGTTAATGAATGAAAGAAATATTGAACAATAAGAAATTTTTTCTAGAAAAATCAATCAAAAAATTGACCAATCCAATCAAATCAGGTTGTTTCCATCACAAATGAAAAATAAAGCCTTATAAGCTAAGCTAAGCCTAGCATACTGATGAGCTCATATTCGGTAAAGACAACGATGGATAGTCCAAGAAGTGGAAGTATATGTGTGTTCTCAAAGAGAGATTATGGAAAAAGAAATATGAGGTCAGCTCATTTATCAATTTTATGGCAAGGTATATCATTTATACACGTGTTCGGGAATCGATCTTTTTATAGTCTCATGAATATTGATACAATCTTACCGAGGGTCATCATTATTCGAGTCTTTACATGCGCATTCTTAATGAACCCTAGAATCAATGAACCGAGAATAAAATCAGTTGAAATCCTACACAGCGCTTTGGGAAAAACTCCCATTTGATTATCAGAGTTTCTGGTTCTTGAATACTCTATCACAGAGTACAATTTTTCAGACAATATACGTGGTGAAATTTAGTCTTTTGTAGAAAACTGGGTCCAAAAAAGCTCGCCATTATAAACAAGATGAATAGTTTTGCTATACAATTTTAACGGTGTTGAATATATATTCTAGCTTCGTAGATTATGCCAGAATGTTATCACAGTTGAACACTTTCAACATTTACACAGTGCGAACTCCCTCATCAATCTTATGATTCTTGTATCTTGGCCATTCTTGGAGGCTTACGAGAGAGATTGAAGTTTTTACAACTGGAAACTCTTTTCAGGTTCAAACACTTGAAGTGGAAATTTTAAATTTTAAATTGCCATGAGCACTACCAGATTCCCGATTCGTGTTTTATTCCCAAATGTAGAGGGTCTTGCTACTGATGATTCATCTAAAGCTTTTCTAGACTTCATTCAAGAAGCTTTTCAAGCAACTTTCTATCATTTCTTTGTTAAATTCAACATAACAATGATCAGGATGAATGTTACACCAGCAGATCTTGGTCGATCAAAGGGTAATGAGATTCTCATTTCCTTAGATAGCAATCTCGTAGATTCAACCTTCCACAGTTTTGTGCCATCATATTTACCACACAATGTCACAGCATCGGGAATTTTGGCAAGTTATTATAGATGTTTCTTGGTGACTTTTCCAAAGCTCACCCATGAATTGGAAGTATCTACTGGATTGCACTTTCTTCAGCTGATGTATTGTAGCTCACAGCAACTGATTTTCACCTTTTTCGTAATTTTGATCACCATTCTGTGGCATGCGAAGGAAAACAAAAGTTTTTTCCAAATATTCTGGGAAATGAACAAAATTCTTTCTCGTCAATCTATCAGTGAACCAAAAACAGTCCCCGTCAAAATTTTTCTGATAGTCTTTCTAATTGGACTTACTATCTATCAAGCAATCATGTCTGCTCTAGTTGACACAGACAAGATTTCAATAGCTCATTTTACCAAAGTTGATAGTTACGAAGATATATATCATCAAAACTTACTACCAATTTTTGAACACATGTCCGGTTGTTCTCAATCAATAATTGGACAACCCATTGGTGTGAGAAACTATCTCATGGAAAATAATCCAGTCAAAGAAAAAGAATCTTATACAGCCGTTACTGACATGATGCTCTCGAGTATATCATCTGGAAGGGATTTGAATCGAATAGCCATTCTTCAAACCTCTCTTGGATGGTCTGATTTTCGGCACAAGACTTGTGCCATGGATTCATGGAGTCTGATAAAGAACCCACCATATGCTTCACCAAGTCCAGTAGATATTCTCCTCCAACCTCTGGTAATGAATATTAGATTTCCTGTAGAGGAACAAAATCGTTTGAAAAGGTCGACAGCTACTTTGTATGAGCAAGGACTCAGAAATAAAAGAGGTATATTAGCTGAAACTCCTGATACTAATCCGTTTTGTATGCGATCTCATCCAGAACCTGGTCATAAAAGTCATATACCTATTGGCCTCAGCTATTATTACTCCCTTTTGGTTGCATGGATGGTAATTTTACAGGTTTCAGTGATTGTGTTCGCAATAGAAAATGTCTTGTCATGAAAATGTGTGTAAAAAAATTTTCATTGATTTCAATCAGTTCAGTGAGATGAATGTATCGCTTTCAAGGAGACTACATCGAAATTGCTACTAGAATACATGTATATCACTCCATTGGATTAGCTTGGTGATATAATTCACTCATTCGCTTGACTACTTTTCCCAGCTATAAGTGTTAGTTGATTAATTAAATAATCACAAGATTTATCTAATCTTTTTTCTGGAAACAATGAAAGACTATTGTTTTCCATCTGACTCGTATAAGAGGTTCAAAATCGAAACTATTTGATAAATGATGCATCAAGTCATGAGATTATGGTCATTCTCTTAGAAGCAAATTTAAAATAAACTTTGAAACTCCTTCAGATCACGGACCGCATATTTTTGAAAGAATTTTTGTTAGAATCTCATCAAATTTATCCGAAATAGATCTTTCAGCTGACATTTAACATTAAAAGTCACCAGGATTGTTTTATTTCTGGATTTTTAATTGGATAAGAATATCATGAGCAAAGTGAGGTAAGTTCAATACTGATGTTTTCTCTTCATATTTTCTCTTCATAAGCAGATGAACCGAACATCGAAAGAAGCTTTCGAATGGTTGATTTATTGGTTGAACAGAAGAAGTACCCTCAGTTGATAACGACACACGATAATTGACCAGAAAAGTAGAATTTTCCGATGAATTAGAGCTCAGTAGGGTTGTAAACTTGAAGAAAATTGTTCCAGTTCACAATACAGAAATCTAATTTCTCGTGATGGACGACTCCGAGATTCTTACTGTTCAACTCAACTACAAAGTTCCCACTCTGTTTTGGTCCAAGAGTTGGCCAATCAACTGGTCCTTGAGGAGGTAGATTTCTGAAAAAGAGGAACAACAAAAAAATCAATAATTTTGTTACAATCAATTGCTGGGAAAAAAGGTAACGTACCCATAAGAAATAGCAAAATTGGTCCAAATTTCCATCATTTGACGGCTCAAATCATCATCATCCCGATTATATGATTCTGGATTACGTAATGGAGCTCCAAAAACGAATGGAAGATCGTCCGCATGACATGGTCCTAGATTTGGGACCATCATACAGATAGGGCTTGAGGTCTTCGGTTTTTGTGTATGTATGTAAGCACCAACTACAGGTACATTTTCTTGAGTAGCATTTGCAATAGAGCTAGCCAACACATAAGTTGGACACTTAAAAATTAGATCATCAGCAAATTCCCACAAAGCCTGCTTAAGCTGGTCAGAACTTCCGTGGGCATGAGGCTTCAGGTAATGATCGATGAAAAAGTCAGTTGATTGATTTTTGGTGAAATATTTGACTGCATCAACAGCTAGATCGTAGTTAACTTTCCCAATTAGTAGAGAAACGTCGTAAAGTGCGAGGAATAGAGCTCCATCATTCTTTTCCGCTCCAACAAGTAGATTTTTGCCTGTGTTAAAACTTCCATATTGGATTGCTTGAGAAGTTGAATAAGGTAGCAGATCATCTCCGAATATTGGTTGGAATGGATTTTTAAACAATCCAACTGGCTTAAGTAGATCTTCAACATCCACTGATTGTAGACAACTCAAAATATTTGACTTCTCAGCACAGCCTACATCCTTAACGAGTTGATACGAGCCATCAATGGTTAAGTTTCGCTGAGCCTCTCCATGCCATACTGCTCCACTCTCCATAATGGCATTATTGAAAAGTTTGCCTGAAGCTGATGAAATTAGATGGATGCCTACCGACATGGATCCAGCACTTTCTCCGAAAATTGTAACACTAGATGGATTACCGTGGAAAGCTTGAATATTGTTTTGTACCCATTGAAGAGCAAAAATTTGATCACGAAATCCTGTACTCGATTGAATATCGGGTACAACATCGCTTCCAGGATACATAAACCCAAGAGAACCCAACCGATAATTGAAGCTCACAAGAACAATGTCATGAAGAGCTGCCAATGGACTTGGGCCAAGTTTGCCTTCCAAGTTTCCTGATCCAGCCAAGAAACCTCCACCATGAATATAAACCATCACTGGCATATATTCTTGAGCATAAAATGATTTCTCATTTACAAATACGTTGATGTATAGACAATCTTCACTCTGATTTTTTCGGGTTGAGCTAGAGAAAGAATACATCTTGATCAGAAGAGGAGAAACTAGCTAAGAGTTGAAACGTTTACTTACTTTCCTTGTTGCATACATATCGGCCCATATTCTGATCCATCAATTGGGATTATCCATGGATCTGGCTTAGTCGGGGGCAAGAATCGATTCTCGTTGATTGGAGCTTTGGCATAAGGAATACCTTTGTATTCTAGGACATTCAGTCCTCGATACTGCGATACACTTCCTTGAACTGGACCATAAGTAGTTTGTATCTGAGGTGCTAAATGTTTGCCATAGACTAACGATGAAGCACAGAGAGAAAATATGAAAATAGTTGGTGAAATCATTTTCACTTTAACCTAATGATGGTTCAGAGAATGACAATAAAACTTACTGATGGATTCAATCTCTGCAATGACAAGATCATTTTGGATGCTTCATATAAATGATTTTGTCAGTGTAGGCGTTTCAATCTATTAGTTCTAGGGTAGAGAGAAGTAGAGAGTATTTCTCCCATGGATCGACTACTTCCAATTTTAGTCAATTTCCTGATAATTTGAACAATAGAAGCTGTATCAACTTTTGGTGACTATCATTTCATTGATCTTCCAATCTAGATATTCGTTAGCATGTAGTGACGTTCATCTGTGGATATATTTCCAATCTTTCTCTAATTGAGATGTTATATCATCGATGAACTTGAAAAAACACCAACTGACGAACAATTGTATCGATAGATTAAACAAAATCATAACCGAAATATCATCAGCTTCATTTTCGGATTATCCCCTCGAATGATGAGACATTTCCTAAAATGGATAAATAGTAGTTTTCATTATCTCAAAATATACTCATGAGATTATCTGGCTATTCCGAAGGTATAATCTGGAGTTACAACTTTTTTTTAATAGCTTGTATACCAAAAAATGAATGAAGAAATCATCTCAAGGGATTTAACCACCTTTTAGTTTTACCTTAGTCAAGATGGATCATGATCAGTCTGAATATAAGCTGCCTTCTTCTCTAAGATTCCAGCACTTACCTAAAATATTTAGTCGTAATTAATTGTAAATGATTTCTCATCAAGCGATCCTCATCTACTCTCGGTTCAGGTTGATAGTGCTGTATGAAACAACTGACTACTGAGTTCACTCTCTAGAGTTGAAAAAGTTTCTCTCAAGTAGCTTCCACATAATGTGCTCGTATAAAATGATTATTTACACCTCAGCCAATTTATTGATGGAAAGACACAAAATGGACACTGAAAACTGGAACCATTAAATTCAAGATTTCAAAATGATTAAACAAACCTACGAAATGAAGCGAGAAATTTTCCATCACAATGTCTTCCATATTAAATGAAGAGCTGATTGTCTTAAAGAGAAAAGCAAAAACATATATTCCGTTGCATTTACACATGTAGACCTTTGTAATGAATCTTATCGCAAATGAGGCCCACAAACTCAGCACGAAAGGCGATAAGAAGCAAATTTTTATCAGTTTATGTGCCGTGAAAATACTCTACTTCAAACGTTACTCACTGATGTGGTGTAAAAAACTACAACTAAGATGACTGTTCAGTCAAAATTGTATTCCTGAATTTTTCTAGCTACAGTTCTTTCTAAAACTGGTCACTATGAGAACTTGACAAGCTCGCAACATGGGATGAAGTGTAGCATTTCTATTCATTCGTTGAGAGTTTCTGTTGATTCTCAAAGTGCTTGGTCTTTTCGAATGTAACTGTTGTTTCTTATGATTTTACATGGGTTTATTTTCAAAAGTACATATATTCCCGAGATCACATACAGGAACATCAAGTGAAGCTGTGATCGGAAGGCTCCAATTCAAGAGCTTCCGTGAAAGCAGTTACATTTCTTTTAGCTGTTGGTGAACATGAGATTGACTAGGATTGTAAACTTGAAGGAAATTATTCCAATTGGTGATACAGAAATCCAACTTTTCGTTATGCAAAACTCCAATATTTTTGCTGTTCAGTTCCATCACGAAGTTCCCTTGTTGTTTAGGTCCAAGAGATGGCCAAGTAGTTGGTCCTTGTGGAGGTAAAGCTCTGCGAGAAAAATTTTCATTAAAGCGATTTCAAGTTCTGAACCTTTTGATTTGATGAAAATTATAGCCAAAAGAAAACATACCCATATGAATTGGCAAAAGTGGTCCAAATTTCCATCATCTGACGACTCAACTCATCGTCTGTTCGATCATATAGTTCTGGATTACGGAATGGAGCTCCAAAAACGAATGGAAGATCATCCGTATGACATGGTCCTAGATCGGGAATTTTCATGCAAATAGGAAGTGAAGCCTTAGGTTTTTGAGTGTGTATGTAGGCATAAACTTGTCCTCCCTGAGTAGCATTTGCAATTGACCCAGCGAATACATAAGTTGGACACTTGAATGTCAAATCATCAGCAAATTCCCACAAAGCATGCTTCAGGTCATCAGAACTTCCATGTTCATGAGGTTTCAGGTAATGATCGATGAAAAAGTCAGTTGATTGATTCTTGGTGAAAAATTTAACTGCACCAACAGCTTTATCATAGGTTACATTCCCAAATAGAAGAGATACATCATAGAGTGCCAAAAATACGGCTCCATCATTCTTTTCCGTTCCGACTAATAGATTTTTGCCTGTGTTGAAACTTCCTCCTTGAATTGCTTGGGAAGTTGAATAGGGCAAAATATCATCTCCTGTAATCGGATGGAATGGATCTATCAAATGGCCAATTCTCTTGTTCAGATCATCTGCATCAAGGTTTTGAAGACATTGAAGAGTGCTGGATGACAAATCACAACCAACATCTTTAATTAGTTTCTTGGACACAGTAATTGTCTCATTCCGTTGATTATCTCCTCCCCATGAAGCTCCACTTTCCATGATGGCATTTGTGAAAAATTTAGTTGATGCTTGTGATATCATATGGAGACCAACAGATATTGAACCAGCACTTTCTCCGAAAATTGTTACTCTATTTGGATCACCGGCAAACAGGTAGATATTTTCCTGGACCCATTGAAGAGCAAAAATTTGATCACGAAATCCTAAGTTTGACTGTATATCAGGAACAATATCACTCCCAGGATAAAGGAAACCAAAAGGTCCCAGACGATAGTTAAAGCTCACGAGAACAACGTTAAACAGGGTAACCAATGGATTTGGACCAAGTTTACCAACCAAATCTCCAGAGCCTCCCACAAAACCGCCACCATGGATATAGACCATTACTGGTAAATTTTCTTGCTTGTAGTACGATGTCTCAGTGACGAAAACATTGATGAACAGACAATCTTCACTCTGATCCTTTTGAGTTGAGCTAGATAAGAAATATTCGCTCGTTATATAACAAGAACAAAAACTCATCGGAAGAATACTTACTTTCCCAATTGCATACATCTTGATCCATATTCTGATGCATCATAAGGTATTACCCATGTGTCTGGCTTGGTAGGTGGCATAAATCGATTTTCGTTGATGGGAGCTTTCGCATAAGGAATACCTTTGTATTCTAAGAAATTTACACCTCGATATTGGGAAACAGTTCCTTGGATTGGACCATAAGCGGTCATTATCTGTGGAGCTTTGTGCTCCCCTTTGACCGCTATGATGGCTCCTATAAGCAGAGAGGTGGTAAAACTGATCAAAAAGTTCATATTTACTGGTAAATGATCCATCACACTGAGAAACTAGATCACTGGAGAACTTTTTTCAACTTGATTCGGTGAGAGTTGAAACGTTCATCAACAGATTATCTTCTAGATGATTATTTGCCACGAGTTTCTCCCATTATATTCGAACGGGAGGCGTTCTCATTTTTCCTAGAAAACAATCAAAAACCTTCCTCTCATCAGTTTTCACTATTCTCTTTCCTTCTATGGTGAACCATTGACGATCTCAGTTTCCATATCAGAAAAAATCGTTCTGCCCACTGATTTTCATCTATTTTTGTACTCCAAAAGCTACTGATAGCTAATGAACAATTGACTCAGCGTGCTTGCACCCAACTCGTCCGATCTGAACAACAATCAGTGATCAAGAGGATCTGAAAGTAAGAGTTGATCTTTCCATACTTCGGAAAGGATTGATCGAAATTACGAAAAGCAATCCAAAATTCAAAGAGTTAATTCAGTGGGATGAGTGACACGATTTGAGAAGACCAATCGAATGATCTGACTAATTTTGACTGTTATCACACAGTTGGATAGACAGAATGTTTCGAAAGTTGATAAATGATTGGTGATGAGCGGTGCTGACAATTTACTATTCATTGGAATGAATTTACATTGTATTAAGTTCACATTCAAGTTTTTAGGTGAAAAGGTAAAATCATAAGAATCATGAATGATACATCTGATCTTTTCATCGATTTTTGGGAAGGACTATTAATATTAGCCCATGTTTTGCAAAATTTTATGAAGGAAAAATTATTTCTCGTAAAATTATTGAGAATTTCTGATGTATTGCGACAAATTCTTCAGATCTTCCCACCAAAGGATGCTTGAAATCCAGAATCAATTGTTGATATTGTATTAAGAACGTAACTCTCTACAGGCGGATAAGATGCAGCTTTGGCTGAGAGCGAGGCCAATCAGCAAAGTGGTCTGTATGAAAGATATCATTGAGAATAACGACCTTTGGAAATATTCTCACAATCTCTGAAGACAATCTCTCGAAAATTTCGCATTCCTCAGGATTTTCAATGTCATACTCAACGAACCAAAATCCTAGAACATGTCTATCCATGGGAAAGTCTAGTCTCCGTTTGAACTCCATTAGGTCTTCTATAGACGAGAGAGAAAAATTGTGTACACAAACAGCTGATTTCACTTGTTTGCCTGCAAAAGCAATACTTAGGCATGCAGGTTTCATGAAATTCAAATCAGACCCACTCTTGAGAGAGTGTGGAACAAAGTGTAAATATGGGGTTTTACACTTTCCAGATATATCTATATCACTTCCTTCCATAATCTCCTTGAATTTGGAGCAAGAGTCTTTAACTCCACCTCCGGGCCGTATAAATGGATTCATAGAGTTCCAATCAATTTTGTGAATACAAAAATAGATCACTGCTTTGACAGGATAGTCAGAGTCAGTCAAATCTAATCCACTTTCATTATCGTCCCAATTGGTGGCGATAATTTTAAATTTACGTTCTGGAGAATATTGTTTGACATGAAGAGCACATAGCACTTTTTGACCAACCCCTTGGCCGAGCATTGGATCAAGCGATGGGAAATTTTGCCGCACAAGGGGATGAGTGTGTCCTCCAAAGTCTTCAATCACGACAGATTTGTCAGCAGGATTGCTGCTGATGTTTTCAAGACTCAAACTAGGAACGTCTCCATAGCTCACCAAGATAAGAGATAACTCTGGATTCCTCCTAACACCACCTTCCAGTAGAAAATTCAAGGTTTGAGCTGCTTCTAGCAGTGTTGCTGGCTTCTTTTCCAGGCCAGGCCCTTGGAAAAAGGAATTACAACCAAGTTCGTCGAATTCACGAATGTGATCCAGGTCTGTCATCGTATTTGGTCGATAAAGGCGGAGGTGATGATCCATTATACTGTATTCACATCTTTCACCTCTGAAAAATGGATGAGTTTTGCTTCAGAATGACGTACATAACCTTTTATCGTTTTATTTCAGTTTAACATGATAAGACTACTACTGCACTTACGGGTTGTTGGGAAGAACTGCGTGTAAGAGATCTTCCTGGGTTGGAAAATATTCATTCAGAGGTACCTCATTCTTATCGGTGTATCTAAATAGACAGTAGTAAACATCGAAGGGTGGATAATCGCTGAGCCATTGAGAAGCTTCCGTATACCATGTTTTACAGACAAGTCGGCACTCATAAACTTTATCAACTTCTAGATAATTGAATATCATCCTGATAAAATGGGGATCAGACATCAACTCAGCCATGATATTTTGATTCACTGGGTGTCCATACAACATAAATTGTAAGTGGTATGGAATTTGGAGTAAATTCCTCACGGGTGAAGTCTTGGTGGATAATCGGTAACCATTGTTATTATCATTATCTATTGAAGGCCATAGTTCGTCAGATGCTGCTCTCTGGCTGAAGGACTTAAATTTCAAGTAATTAGCGATGTACTGAGGTATCAACCAGAATAATTGAAATCATTGAAATTACATGTAAATAATTCAATCATTGATCAGTGGACATACTGAACACATAATAAAATGGGCACACTGAGAAAGAGGAGAGAGCAGACTTCAGGAATCCGACAAGTTCATTCCTATATAATGGTCGTGTTGACATTGTCGATTAAAAATTAAAGGGTAACGATAAGTTCTAAATTAATATTGTCATATCTAGCTGAGTTTGGTAGAGATAAACTTTGAGAAAAAACAAAATTCTCACTCTCTTGCCTGTTGCGTTAGGTAAATGGAAACGTCAGATCGATCAATTGTCATGATACCGTCTGGTTAACAGCATATCATGGTCTCACATCCACTTATACGATCTACTAGCATTATAACTCTCTGTCGATGAGACAGCTTATGATGTTTTTAACTTCTCGATTTTCCAACTCTGTTATGAGCGAAGCATGAAATTATCGAGGAAATGTTAACAATATAAACGATTTGAAAAGAAAATGAAAGTTTTCTGCATGCTTACAATTGTATTGGATCCTGTGTAATCAGAGACGAATATTTAGCTTACCAATGAGTATGTAAATGTTCAATTTGAAGTTGAAAATTCATCCAGAAATTTAGAATGAAAATGTATTCTAAATCTTGCCAATTTCAACCACAAACGGCTAAATTGTGTTTCAAATAAAATGATTCAAGCAAGTTCAAACAAACCACTCGTTTTGTGGAAATATCTAAGAGTGTAATCAATCAAGAGAAAGCTCTGAACTCTGAACATTATGAGAAGAATTTTGATGAAGAACTTTCTGAAAATAAATTTGATCAGCCTCAATCACAATCATAAAGCTACTCTCAAAAATTCAACAAAAAATATTTGTCACTCGTGAAAGATGAAGGAAGTAGAATGAAAGAAGTAAATCAGAATTTTCCCTTTGTACCAAATTTATTTTGGTCTACTTTTCAATTCTATGGTGTCACTGAGCGAACTGGATTTTCCCTTGAACAATATTTTAGGAATCTATAATTGAGAATTGTAATTCTAATATATTCCTCAATTTTTCGGATGTTTATCGCTAGTTTGCTCTCAAAATCTGCTACTGAGAGACAAAGGAGAGAGCTCAGTAAAGTTTACGAAAATCTGATCGAATTTTTTCTTTGACTGCTGCGAGTGGGAGAGAATCCATTCTCTTCATAATTTCACGAATCATAGAAGCTGATCCTGGTGCTTCAGTGATCGTGAAAAATCTGGCAATCACCTCCATTATATCCAACATTTGGGTGGTATCATTTGCTGCGAGTATTTTTTCTTCAACTTTCTGCTCCCATTGGGCACCTTGAAGATGATAACAATAGTTTTGACTTACTATCAGCTCATCATCGAAAGTCTACTCACAAAGAGAATCACAGTTTTCCATTTGAAATTGAACAAAATCTTTCGCTTTCACGAATGTTATACTCTTCGATTTGAAACCATCCAGGTTATCTTGATTTAACCATGCTTTCTCTCTTCGTCCTACAGCCAATAAAAAGTCGATAACGGTTTTCATTGCTGAGGACAGTTTCGTGTCATCATCCAATTTTTTAAGATTAGATTTGAAGTTACCACACCATTGATTGCCTTTTTTATTAAAAAAAATATATTTGAATACTTTCGCCACGATTCAAATGAGTTCGCAGTATGATACTCACATGAAACTGCCCCAATGAGGATAACAAGAACAGCTAGTAGGGAGTGAAAATGATTCAGTAATTAGTAAGAATAAATGAATAATAGCATTATACAGCTTACTCATCATAGAAATTCGATACATTTTTCCCGTGAAATTATTCAAAGATTGAGGATAAATTTTTTAGCAAATTCGAACCAACAAATTATCAACAGAGCTCAATTTTGCTCCGATTTAAACTAATCCATGTCGCCACGAAGATAGATTATTTCTTCCCATCGTCTAGATGAGAGATTTTGCTCAATCTCTCCAAAAGCTTCCAAAGCTCCTCCTCAATCATAATTCCAACAGCCAAGTAGTACGCTTACTGATGCAGTGAACAATTGATCAAGAGATTCTTTATTTGAAAAAACTTGTCAAATCAAGATGTTCTGTGAAAGCTAGCCAAATCATTTCCTTATATTTTTGATGAGGCCTAGTTCATAGTTTTATTGGTAATACTGAAAAAATTGAGTATTTCCGAAACCATCGGAACATTATGAGGGGCCAACTTTTCAAGATCTCTTCAATATTCTAACGTTTGAATCCAATCTCTGGTGGTGTTTGAAGAATTACATGCTTTACAAGTGAATTAAATGCAGCTTATACCGCATTTTAAAATTGAAGGTCGATGGAAAATGAATCCTTTTCACAGAAATTAAATTGATAATCGCGACTTTCGGAAAAAGTCTGACAATCTCTGAAGAGAATTCTTCGAAAATTTTACACTCATCGGGATTCGCATCGTCGTATTCAACAAACCAAAATCCAAGAACTTTTCTATCATCAATTGGAAAATCCAGTCTCTGCTTGAATTCTGCCAACTCTTTTATAGAGAAGAAGTCTAGAGTCGCTGATTTTATTTTTTTCCCAGCAAATGCAACACTCAAAACTCTGCAAGGCCTGAGCCTAGAATTGGAACTTTGCTTGTAATAAGAAGGTGGGTGGTTAGATTTTCCATTGTTGAAATTCTCGCACAGTCCAGAAATATCAATGTTATTTTCTTCTGCAAATTTTTTCATTCTGAAGCAACAAACGTATATTCTACCCCTCAATCTCCAAAACTCAAAATCATAAGTACAAAAACATATCAGTGCTTTGATAGGATAATTAGGATCAGTTGAATCTGGTGGACTGTAAGGACCGTAACTATCCCAATCAGTGATGATAATCTTATACCTTGTAGAAAATTGTTTGATATGAAGGGCAGTGAGTACTCTAATCTTACCACCTCCACATGAAATGAGGTCTGGCGATGGGAAAAATTGCTTGATGAAAGGATGATTTTGACTCTCGTAGTTATAAATCAGAACAGAAGGATTGTTGATGATATTAAGTTTTTCACGAAGTTTGGGTTCATGATTTGTGAAGATGAAAGAAAAATATGGCTCCGTTGAACCTCCTTTAACTGAATAAACCATAGCTTTAGCTGCTTCGAGGAGCGTAGCTGGCTTTTCTTCGAGTCCAGGCCCATGAAAAAAAGACTGGCAAGCGAGACTATCGAATTCAGAGATTTTCTGCATCGATGTTTCCGTTCCTGGTCGATAAAGACCAAAATGATGGCCAATGATTTCATTTGGGACGTCCTCTGTGTCAAAATCTCTGAGGAATATATCGATCGCTTAACAAGGATAAGGATAAGTTGAATAGCATTTAATAGGATCAATTATTTTAACGGAGAAAATACTTACCGACTGACAGCATATCTGAACAGACAATGGTAAACATCTAGGAATGGATAAAGATTGAGCCAACGTGAAGCCTCTTCATACCATGTTTTGCAAACAAGTCGACACTCACGAACTTGATCAAAATTCAGAAAATCGAATATTTTCTGTAGGATAAATGGATTTGACATTAAATCCTCCATGTTATACTGATTTGAAATCATTTCAATAAGAATAATGGCACATTAATTGTTCGAGATAGGCAAACTCTTAAAGATATTTTTCACCAGTAGAGTCTAGAAGAAACAATTAAAGTAATGAAGACATATCCACATCGTTATGTTACTTCCTTCGTTGGTGTACGGATTGCACTCAAGTCAAGAGAGTTAGCTCTTTGAGGTGACCAACACAAGTTCAGATATATTCGAAATATTTTTCAAAACAATTGAATAAACTCATAAAAACTTGTAATACTTCGTGATTCAAAGTTTGTATTATTAATTATTGATTGTTGATCAACAAGATAAACACACGAGACAAAATGAAAACATAAGTGAAGAAGAGCGCCAAAATGCTAATTCAAACATTTGAGTTTGCTCGAAGTTTCTTAACTGTTGATACTTTTTGAGCGCCAAAATTTTTCTCTGCAACTTCAACGATCATGATTGGAATAAATTTCTCGTTTCATGTGGGAGAAACTTTTCATTCCATCAATCTTCTCAATTATCCCATAGTTTCTTAAATTTAACAAAAATTTGGCTATCTAAATACCACAGTATGGACCAATCAGTCGCATTTCGATGAGATCAGCGATGAATGGACACCAACACCAACGACAACAGTGGAAAGTTCGCGTGTGATTGAATCTTACAATATCTTTATTATGATTCTCCTTTTTTGCTCTTAAAATCAATTTGGATTTAAAACTTGGAGAAAATTATTCCAATTGATGATACAAAAATCCAATTTATCGTGATGCATAACACCAACTTTTTTACTGTTCAATTCCATCACATAATTTCCTTCTTGTTTGGGACCAAGCGATGGCCAATCAGTCGTTCCTTGAGATGGAAGAGATCTATAAAAACGAACAGGAGGTGAATGTTGAAAACAGATTGGCTATTTCAACAGGTACAAAAATTAAACATACCCTTTCATTGCAAAAGTGGTCCAAATTTCCATCATTTGACGGCTCAACTCATCGTCTGTTCGATCATATAGGTCTGGATTGCGGAATGGATCTCCAAAAACGAATGGAAGATCATCCGTATGACATGGTCCTAGATCGGGAATTTTCATGCAAATAGGAAGTGAATCCTTAGGTTTTTGAGTGTGGATATAAGCATAAACTTGTGCTTCCTGAGTAGCATTCGCAATGGACCCAGCGAATACATAAGTTGGACACTTGAAGATCAGATCATCGGCAAATTCCCACAAAGCATGCTTCAGATAATCAGAACTTTCGTGTTCATGAGGTTTCAGGTAATTATCGACGAAAAAGTCAGTTGATTGATTTCTTGTGAAAAATTTAACTGCACCAACAGCTTTATCATATGTTACGTTTCCAAATAAAAGAGATTCATCATAAAAAGCCAAATATATGGCTCCATCATTTTTTTCCGTTCCGACTAATAGATTTTTGCCTGTGTTGAAACTTCCTCCTTGAATTGCTTGGGAAGTTGAATAAGGCAAAATATCATCTCCAGTGGTCGGCTGGAATGGACCTATCAAATTGCCAATTCTCTTGTTCAGATCATCTGCATCAAGGTTTTGAAGACATTGAAGAGTGCTGGACGACAGATCACAACCAACATCTTCAATTAATTTCTTGGACACAGTAATTGTCTCATTCCGTTGACTCTCTCCTCTCCATAAAGCTCCACTTTCCATGATGGCATTTGTGAAAAGTTTAGTTGATGCTTGTGATATCATGTGGACACCAACAGACATTGAGCCAGCACTTTCTCCGAAAATTGTAACTCTGTTTGAATCACCAGCAAACAGGTAGATATTTTCCTGGACCCATTGAAGAGCAAAAATTTGATCACGAAATCCTAAGTTTGACTGTATATCAGGAACAACATCACCTCCAGGATAGAAGAAACCAAAAGGTCCCAGACGATAGTTGAAGCTCACGAGAACAACGTTAAACAGGGGTACCAATGGATTTGGACCAAGTTTACCAACCAAATCTCCAGAGCCTCCCACAAAACCGCCACCATGGATATAGACCATTACTGGTAAATTTTCTTGCTTGTAGTACGATGTCTCAGTGACGAAAACATTGATGAACAGACAATCTTCACTCTGATCCTTTTGAGTTGAGCTAGATGAGAAATACTCGTTGGTTATATAACAAGAACAAAAAATCATCGGAAGAATACTTACTTTTCCAACTGCATACAAATTGGTCCATATTCTGTTGCATCGTAAGTTATCACCCATGGATCGGGTTTTGTAGGTGGCATGAATCGATTTCCATTTATTGGAGCTTTCGCATAAGGAATACCTTTATATTCTAGCACGTTTACACCACGATATTGAGTAACACTTCCTTGGACCGGACCATAAGTAGTCTGTATCGTTGGAGCTTTATACTTTCCGTTTACCGCTATGCTTAACGAAATTGAAAGAAAAGCAATCAAATTCACTGAAAAGTTCATACTTATACTCAGAAAATCAGTGGATTACTGATATCAAGTCACTTCAAATACTATCTGTTGAATGAGGTTGGCGAAGTTTTCAAGACCTTGCAGCAAATTTTCTATTCGAATGATTAGAATTCTCAGTTTGCAAAATTCTTTTGCAATAAAACCTCAAAAGAGGCGTATTTTGTCTCCTAGAAACTATCAAAAAACTTGTTTTCATTTTTTCAGCATCTCGAATTCTTTAGTAATCAAGTATGATATCCTCCAGCACAATGGAATACTTTGCTCAGAGTTAACCATAGCAACTAGAATTCTGGGAAAAAACTTTTGGAGCAACAGATTTTATCAATAAATTAGGTGGAAAGACGTATTTTGAAAGAGAAATTCAGGGTTAGAAAAACAATTCAAAACTGACAAGTGAACAAATTTATGGTTCCTCAGTGACAAATTTGAGAGGGAAATCTTATCATCATTGTTCTTCAACTCTGTCCGTTATCTTCTCTGAAATCATATAGAAGTCCGATCTTGGTCTGCTCAAATGTCGGGGTTCCTTAGAAAATTCTCGATCAAAAAACTTGGCCTAAAATTAGAAAATTTGACTCACTGATTACTCGCACCTGAAGTAGGGGTGAAATAATAATTCAGAGAATATTCAGAACTCTCTGAGAACAGTATGAAATCATGTTCAATGATAGTATGATCAAATTGAAACAGAAAAGTGGAAATTTCAGAAATTTCTGATATTCTTCTGAGAAGACTATTCTAAGAAGTTCAACTGTGGGTAAGCTCCATATAAAGGTGAGTTTGTAAAAGATTCTCATAAGTTATGTTCTATAAAAAGAGTCAAAGAAATCGATAAGATTGAGAATCACACCAAATTTTTGTATTAATAATATTCTCGTTTTGAGCACTTTACTGAATCTCACCAGAAAAGTGACTTTATTTTTTGTTGATTATCGAAGTCAGCCTTGACAATTGACAAATTTCATTTTCATTTAAGTAGACTATCAAGCAAATTATGGATTGAATGATTTTGAATCATAATTTATCGAAAAATTAGCTGATCAAAACTTTAACCCCCACGACATTTATCTTGATCCACAAGTTTCATTGCTTTGGGTGGGATTGCAAGTTGATCCTCCATGACTCTCAGTGCCTTATATCCTGTAGCTAGGTCCATTTTTGGCCATCTTGAGTAGAGTGAAACTTCCTCTGGAAGATATAAATTAAAATTGGATCAAATTATCAATGCATAGAATCAAAATTCGAACTAACCCATTTTCCAGAGGCCATACATTTCGACGCAACTATGGATGAGAACATGATCTGATCCCACATCAACAACAGTGAAAGGAACTTCTTGCATCTCTGAAGTCCAAAACATCGTAATTATTATGCTAGAAATTTGTGGAATATCTTCTTTTTATCAATATTTTTCAGAGCCAAACTCACCGTTTGTAAATCTTACGGCCATAACATGAGGATTCTCAGGATCTCGAAGGAATCCATAAGCAATTTCGGATACGGTTTTGTTCCTTTCGATGGAAAAATATGCCAATCATTAACAAATTGCTTAGATTGAAAATTACTGTAACTGAGTCAATGGTTCTCAAATCCACGAAGGTTAGATCCGTTTCTCAGGATCTGCTTTCGAAGGCAATTAAGATAAATCTCCATGGTAAAGCAATAAAGAGGCTGTAAAACTTCAAGAAATTGTTCGAAGATCCGTGCTCGAAGAAGTAATCATCTACAAATTATAGTACTACTTCTCAGGGGAGTATTTCATGAAGCCTAACTTCAAAGTTCTAACGTTGAAATTTTCTCACAAAATAATATGAGTTTACCATACTCACTCAGAATCTTGTCCCATTGTGGTCATTCGAATTGAGCTTGCTTCACCGGGCATTATGGTCTGAATAACACATTTTTCAATCTTTCTAGGCTGAGGATCTCTCATAATTTCGTACCAAGTTCCCATAAGCTAATTTTTGTGAATGGTTAGGAGAGATAATTACAGAATTGAATGCAGAATATTCGAGAATTTCAGCTCATTCAAATTGATATAAATTTAGGTTAAGATCACTATTCAATTGTTATGGTTGAAGAAGCAAATATATACAATTTGTTTCTCTTACCTTGCTCATATTGAATCCTTCTGGTGGAGGTGGAATCGGTGGACAGTAAACTTCAGGATCTTCTTCAGCGTGACTAAGGCCGAAGAATGCCACTGATACAAGAAGCATATGGATCAATTTGGTCATCTTGGAGATCACAAATAATTAAAATTTGATGAATGAAGAGAGAAAATTCAGCTCAAATAGTCATCCAAATCACAAAAGACTTCAGAATGCGTAAAAAAATGAGATAAATCGCCCTCTTATATACACTGCCTCACCATAATAGCGCTTTTATTAGTGTGCTCGGAGTAATCAATCATGTATATATATTTGACAATATTAGTTCCTTGAATGACAATCACTGATTCTCATCTGATGAATGCAATACTTTTTTCACCGTTATCTACCTGAGAATCATTCTTGATCTTTCCACTGATCATTATCTTGATATGGTTGATGAAAAAAGTATTTGTGCACATTTTTATGTCCTATAATCATCTTCCAACGAATGAACCAGTTAACACTAGCTACTGATGATGAGATGTCAATTGACGTTGCAAGAAATAATGAGATATATATATTTTTCCATCCCTCTGAACAAAAACCGTTACTCATGGAATCTTTTCACACAATCTTTGATTTCCATTATCATTATGGTAGAAGTGGAGGTGGATAGGTGGAGAGAAAATGAGAGGGCATATAGATCAGGATTGAAGGTACAGATTTTCTGTGGAGATTATTTGGTATTATCACCATCATGTCACGAGAATGGTAAAGAAGAGAGAAAGAGAAAAAACAGAGGCATTTTCTTGATTACCAGTAGCACTTATGGGTTTGATTATATGATGACATCTTGTATGTGTGTGTATATTAGTTTTTTATTAGTTTGTAATTAATCTGATACGATTTTAATTCCTCAAAATTTGCTATTGTTTGTTTGTTCTTACGATTGTTACTTTTGGGCATATTTTTTGATCAATTTTTTTCTTGATGAATCTTGATCAATCGAGAGCCAAAGTTTTGGATGACATAGAATCACTTCACAGAGTAGGGAATCGATTGAATGAATTACAAAATGAGTTGGAAAAAGGGCAACAAGAAAGATTGGAACAAGGAGATTGTTTTTCTAATGCCAATAATTGTTCAAGTCCGAAAAATGGTAATACAACAGTTCAGTTCATCAATCGAATAGTAGTTATTCCTTTTTTCATAATTTATACCAGATAAAAATAAATCACCAGGACCGTCCATCAAAATGGTCACCATAGTGTCCGGTAATTCGTCCCCAACCAGTTCATCATCAAGCTCTAATTCACCGATTTCTGACACTGATCAGAACAAACAGTCAATATCACAGCATCTAATCAATCGACATCGACCAAAGTATCAAACGAACAAAGATGAAATAACACATTATCGTTTTCATCAATTAGAGGAAGAACTGAAAGTGACCCGAGAGCGGCTTATCAGAGCCGAAAATTCATTGGCCATCAAGAAGTGGTCAGCTCCTCATCAACTTCAATTATGGTTACAATTAACTTATGAACTCGAGCTGGCGAATTGTATCGCGAAGCGTCAAGCAGCTGAAGCTCAATTGATTGCTGCTAAAGATGGTGTGAGTACAACTTTTTGCAAACACTTAGACACACCGTACTTAGATGCTTTTTGAATGCTTACGAAAGTTTTAATCAATCCTCAAGCGATATTATACTAAATTGGTTTAGTTTAGCGTGAATACGATTGTCCTAACTGATTAAAACCATTCAGAACCCTATCTTATCGGTGAACACTATCGTATTCATCCTAAGCCAAACCACTGTACTTTGCAGTGTGATAAACTCCGGCGGAAACGGTCAAGCTTTTTGGGCTCTTTTCGAGTTGCTCATGGCTCATCCATCGACGATGTAGATGGTAAGATAGTGCAAGCAAAACGAGCTCTATCAGAAGTGACCAAAGAATTGAAGGAACGTCTCCATCGATGGCAACAGATTGAAAATCTGTGTGGATTCAATATTGTTAGTAACAAAGGTTTACCCCATATACAAGCTGAATTATTTGCAGGGGGTAGCAATTCTCATAGTACCAATGAATTGGCCGATTTATCTGGAGCTAGTGATGTGGACACAACGGCTAGTGGAACTGGTATGACCCATGAAATCGAAGCAAATGATTATTCGGATGTTTTCGGTCTTCATCGAAGTAAGTTTTTTCAATGGTTGATCATTTTTATGAGAGATTAGATCTTTCGAATGTTTTACTTCTCTTGCTTTAGTAGAAATTACTACTTTAGCAAAACCTAAAAGAATAAACACTCACATTTTTTATGTTTTTTCATCTTCTCTTGAAGCTTCAAGTTTTGCTAGATCAAGTTTCCGTCGATCAATTCGATCAAATCACTCATTTGATAGATCAGCATGCTTAGAGCCTCCATCGAGTCCTCGTCATCTGACATCCAATAAAAAGGTGAGTAAACATTCTCATCAACTAACAATCAGAAACATTTCCCATAGAAGCTACAGTTTGTAGCTTTATTCGGTAATTTTCGATTCTCATAGTCGACAGCTTACCTTATAATGCTTGTGATGACATTTTTCTGATTTTAGTCATCAAATACGTTTCTCGATTAAAATCAAAATCATGGCATTTTGAATATCCATGAGTCCGTACTATGGATAATATTGTTTTTTATTCAACTTGTTTTTATCAGGATCAATAGTGCATTCGTTCGAATTTTGATCTAAGCACTCTCTATCTATCATATGATGCTTCATTCTGCTTTTTGCTTCACTTGGCAAGCTGGATCTGTTAGGCAGAACCTTGGTTGTTAATATGCTTACGTATTGTCATTAACATTACCTAGAATACTAAGTCCATGTAATTGGTCTAATTATCTAAAGGTACACATATTGTTAGATAATTCTCTTCGTGGAATCATTTTTTATTGCTTTCGCCCAGGTGATTTATCTCTTTTGTTCGGGGCCCTTTCCTCTGAGTAAATGATAAATCTTTCATGAAGTTTTTGCAAAAAAAGAAATAGAAGAGAAAAAAAAATTTCCAGTGAGCTACTTTTAGAACTTCATTGGAATCTGTAGATGTTTTTTCTCCTCGAATACATTTATTACTCTTATAGAAGGAGAGTGTTTACTGGGAAAGATAAGAAAAAATTAGAAATTAGAAATTGATTATGTGAGGAGCATTTGAAATCCCTAAAATCTAATCCGATAATTTTGATAACTGTTTATGTATTGGATGGCAGAATTATGCTTTCAAATTAATATTAATACCCTCCTAGGATGATGATGGCCAAGATTCAACTGGATTTGGAGACTATAATTTGGGAACTTTTGATTTTCAATCCAATCAAAACGTATCACACTATCCAGCGATAAACTGGTGAGTTGAGATTCAATTCTTGTACGGCCAAAGACACATGATTAAGCAATCCATGTAGTCCATATTCTGCGAGATATACACACAAAGATCTTCTCAAGAAGGTGAATTGATCTTTCAACCCATCCATGGTTCGAGTAAAAATTTTAGGCTTTTGCTCCTCGACAATCAGCCCATTCCCTCTGAGTTTTTGAGATGTTTTTCTCACAATGTCAGAATAAACGTTAAAATAGCCACGAACATAGTGTAGATCTCACTTTCTGTATGCTTTATATTTTTCAGCTCACTCATGTCACCAGATAATTCTATCACAATCAATCCTCCATTACTCTCCCCTCGGCATCGTCGAACATGGAGCTCTATCAGAAGGCATCCAAGACGTCGAAATCCTCCATCAACTGACCCACAATTTGATGGCCGAACTCTAGGATCAGAGAAATCATTTTCTCTCAGCCTTCTTGGAACAGAGTTCAGTGAGACTACAAGAACTAGCAGTAGACTGACCAGAAATAAACCCATAGGACAAGTGATACCATCCCGAACAATACGGAAACATCCATCAAGATCAGATCAGCATTCATTTGAATGTGAGCCCAACCCATCAGCCATCAGAGCAACTGATCCTAGCATTAAAAGTGATCAAGTCGATGAGACAATTTTAGTTGGAAGTGAAAATGATATGACGTTCAAAACCGAACAGTTAGTCCTAAATGATATCAACCCTGGAAAAGGCAGTTATGCAAAAAAGGAAGAAAATCAAGATAAAACTGATAAATTGAGGGATAAAATTTTCAAATCACATGAATTACACCCAAAAAGTGGCAAAAATCAAGTATTTGCAGATAACAAGATGGATTGCATTAAAATTCTTGAGAGTCAACTAGAACAAGAAGCTTTGGCGAGTACGAGTCAAAACTTATCAAGATCCGAGCCATGTGTTAGCAATGAAAATTCCGATGATGCAATTGATTCTGATCATTTGAAGTCTTCAGGAGAAAAAGAGAGGCCATCGATTGATGGAAACGATCCTAATAAAACGGAAATTTTGGGTCCAAATTCTCTCTCTCACAGTCGAGAGAAAACCCGAAAAGTTTGGTTGGATTATCTGAGAAGTGCCCGAAAGCCCCTAGCCTTTTTAGCCTTTTTCACTCACAAAAAAATTCGAAAGAGTTGACGATTCCCTGGAGTTCCGAAACTGAAGCTCAGTTCTTAGTCTCTATAGAATAGTATTCAGATAGATCAGCCAAAAATCATCTGCTAATTTGAATAAATGAAAGGTGAGTCAAATGAGTCAACAAACCTCTGAGTTTGAAGTCAAATCCTGGAAGTGACGAAATTCCCATCAACTCATCATTTCCAAATACAGTTGTAATTCTTAATGGATTCTTTGACGACTGTTCAACGAAAATTTGTCTAGCAGGTAATCGAATTTTCGTATTTCCAGCCTTTATCTAACATTGACTTGAATTTTTCTGTCTCATAGATTTCACTCATGATCATTCACAGATCCGAAAATTCGATTTCTATATTCTGAGTTATATCTCAAGAATGAATAAACTCAGTCAAATGAGGAGAATTTCCGTAACTTGGTTACCTGGCATATATTCAAAACAAAAAATCGACAATCTCATGGGTTAAGTTTAGAGATTAGAAATGGAATCATGTGTGGAAGCATGATAGGATACTTTGACAGTCACCTCCATTTAAAAGTCAAGATTTCTCAGCATCTTAATGAATTTGTGATCCAATTCGTACATGTTGAAGGCTGTACTTATGAGTGTAATCCAGTGTAGAGCAGTGGTTTTAGGAGATAAAGCCGTTGGTAAAACCAGCATCTTGAACTGTTTACTTGGCTATCCAATTCCATTTTCGAAAAGATATTTGATGACCAAAGGAGTGTCTATATGTTCAAAATCTTTGAAAGTTTCCAAGCATCGAGATGAGATCATTGAAATTCATTTCTATGACTTCTCTGGGCGTGTATCACTCTACGGAAGCTTGATGAAAAGTCTTTGGAAGAATGATATCTCCATGGTAATCGGAGTACTCGATGTAACTCGAGAAGATTCTTTTCAAAATCTTCTCAATCTAATCAGCGATTTCACTAAACAAGGTAACAATCGTAAAGAATCCGTTACGGGAATAATTCTTGGAAACAAATGTGATCTGGTTGAGCAACGAATAGTTTCTTCAGAAGATATTACTCAAAGTGCGAAGAAACTCAGGATGGGTTATTTCGATTGCAGTGCGAAAGAGAACATCGGTGTGGAAGATGCTTTCAATCATCTTGCAAGAACATGGTTCGAAACGAAGGTAGCATGAGGACCTTCATATACATGTACTAACAGAATTCATCAGAGAAACTCGAAATGAGCCTCGCGTTCTGTGTTCAATGGTGAAAATTCTCTTTCAAACTTGAGTTGAATAGAATTGAAGAAGCAGACAAGCTGATTCCATGATTTGATTTGATCACCAATTCATTTACACTTTCAGAAGATCCAAATATCGACCAGTTCTCGAGTGATGATGAATATTCTCCGAGATTTAAATCAATTGAGCCATTATTTGAGTGAAAAAAATATTTCTTCTCATGAATTATTAATAAAAAGGAATTAAAATATTAAAATATTGAAATGAATTAAAAGTTCAGTTTGATTTTGATCAGGGAGTATTGAACAAATATCTTGGGAGAATTCATTGGAATTCATTTCATCTAAAAATGGTGAATTTGAATCTAGGGACAAAAATTCATTTGAAAAGGACAGACATTAAAGGCAATCGTAGATAGCTAAGTTCCACTGAATAAAAAAATTTGCGTTCGAGAGGATGGAAATTTGTGGTGATAAACATGTCTGATTTAAAATGCTGATGACAAGCTAGATCAATGGGAGGCGATATGAACGCTCCTATTGACTACTTCATTTTCTTCTTTGTCAATTTTCTTCTGGCCACCACTGACAGCTTTATTATCTCCCTCAATAAGCTCACCAGTGATTGGTGTTAAAACTCCATTTTTCTCCAGATCCCCATCATTCGTTTGATTCGGTGACGGTGGATGGGTAAACATACTAGAATCAAGGGTAACATCAGCACTTCCATTAAGATTGATTTTGCTGATATCAAGATCTTTGATGTCATCACGCTCTGATTCATTCATATCTTGACTACTCCCAATGAAAGTGTCATTCATTCTATCAGTTTCATCAGCACAAAAATTCGTCTCACTAGTAGGAGATGAGACAGGCATGTCATGAGCTTCTACGGTTTCTTTCAACACTTGCTTGTCGTCAGCTTTATCACCGTTTTGAACATCTTTGAGGGCATTTTCTTCACTGGTAACTGGTGGAACTTCGACAGCTTTCTGTGGTCTTGCTCCATCCGGTAAACGAACCAAGGAGATCGCTTCAACTAGCCGCTTTGTAGAGAGTGAGAATCGTTTATACTCAGAGGGTGAATGCAAATAGAGACCCTCAGCTTGAGCAGTGAAAATTAGATGAGAGATACCGTGACGATCCTCGTTGCTGATACATGAACACTTTAATCTTTGCTCGAGCTCAGAGCTGAACACTTCAACTTCACCCGAATTGGATAGAACGACCAAACACTGTTCGGGTGGAACTTCTTCGGTATCAAATGCAAATTGAGAGAAAGCGATTTTACGAGCTTTCAAGCCTTCCGCAGCGGTCAGCTTAAATTTGGAATGATGCTTCAATTGAGGTAGGGTGTACAGTATGAATTGTTCTTCGGTACACACAAGAACCTTATCAGCTTGCAATGCAGCACGAGTACGACCATGTTTAACTTCGAGCGGATCCGGCTGTGGATATCCTGTCGAATCTAGAAGTTGAATAAATATTACGGGAGCTTTGTGAGCAAGTCGCATCTCCCGGCCATGAAGGAAAGTGATTTTCTCACTCTTACGAGGCTGTTCAGTGGTTTGATGATCATTTGCATCATCATTCGCCACATCAACCGATTTATCTCCTGATTCGGCTGCTCCTTCTGTTGAAGAGGGTGAAGGCGGAAGTGGAGAGGGAGGAGCTGATGTCTGGGGTGATGTAACTCCAGGTATATTAAAGGCAAGAGCATAGACCATACCAGCATGTGTTCCAGCCCATAAAGTAGGGGTTTGAGTAGTATCTTTTTTATCGATACCACATAGACCAATGTACAAATAACGAACTACAGGGCCACTTATCTCATCGGTTTGTCGAGCTTCTATGCGTCGTTCAACTGGTTTTGTCTCTGAATCGAGATCTTTCGTGGGTGAACGAGTATGTCTGCCCCTATCACCACCCACACCCTTGGTAGGAGTGGAAGTTGGAGTGGGCGAAGAGGAACCAGATTTCTTAGTATCTCGGGTTGAACGTACGCGTCGTAAGCGACGAATGGATTCACGGAGCGACTTTTTAAAAGACTTTCTTCTAGAGATCAAGGCATCCCCTTCTGCAAGGGCCTCACTGTCACGAGGGTTCAGAGTACATTTGGCAACAACCACTGAATGTTGGACGAAATCGTAAAGGCCAAAGCCATACGCATTTCCAATGGCTAGAAGCTTCCACTCTGAATGCCATGCAAGTGAAGTGATGTTTGAAGGTGGATTGGTTTGGATCAGAGCGAGAGGCTCGAAATTCACGAACTTGGCTTTTTCTGGACGGAGTTTGAGTTTAGGTTCACCTTTCCAAGTGAAAGTTTCATTCCCACTGATGAGGTTCAAATTTTCAACACGCATAGATGCCGAGAAGTTTTCATCATCAGTTAAGGTGAAAATGATCACTTGACCGGCAGATCCGGCTACTACTAGAGTAGAAGAGAGAGCCGAAAATACAAATCGCTGGATCTGCAGACGAAGATCATCAGCAAAAGGGTCATAAGAGCCTACTTTCCGAAAAAATGGCCATTGATCTTCCGTATCTTTCAAGTCCTCATTGGGGAGTATTTCCGCATCAATGTCAGGAATATCATCGTTGAAGAGACGAGATGTTTCGAGTGTATAGAGATGCTTAAGATTGACTCCACCGGCAGCCCAGAAGCGTACACTACCATCTTCATGACCAGTTATGAGGAGATCTTTGGTTTCTGTAAAACCAATAGGGAGCGGATTTCCTCCCTGGATAGGCCATTCTCGCGTTGAATATTTTCCATCCGATTGCTTGATACCTGCTGCTTCGATTTTTTCATACACATCAGCAGGTGTGTCAGAGTAAAAGTGAGCATAAGTAATCGGAGAAGAGTGAATGCATGAGAGATACGGTAGCGGATATTGTAGCCATTCAGGAGATAGTAAATCGATAGCGACAATTTCTTCCTCAGTAAGCACGATCAGTGCCTCAGGAGAATCATATTTCTCATCTTCGTTTTTCGATGCAGGAATCACAATGAAGTCAATCACCCGAGCTGACAAATCAAGGGTGTGGTGTTTTTTGCTCTCAGTATCTGGACCTTTCTTCAAGATGGTCACGGCGTTCTTATCTCGATGATCTGATCTTGACAAACCACCCTCGAAGATGAGATACTCCTCTCTAGAATAGGACGATAAAAAATATTAGCCGAGAATTAATAGGAAATATGAAAAGCCAAAATGTGAAATAGAATTTCGATGAGGTTTGATGAAGACTGGAAGTGAAATTTTGTTGAATAAAGACAGGAGCATTTATACATGTAAATAAGTAATTACTTTTGGTTCGTAGTTTGAGCAACTATTTTGTGAATAGGTTTGCAAGGGAACGGTCCATATTCCTTAATTTGTCTCTCTTTCGAAGGAGATTGATCATCAATTTTCCACTGGATGTAACTACCATCATTGTGAGAACTAATGAATTCTTCGCCATTTATGAGCCAACAAACAGATTCCAGTTGCTGAAATGCAAATAAATTTTATGATGAGTTTTATGAACCTAACCACCTAAGAGAATGCAAGAAATCGTTCAATACAAAGATTCATAGATCATTTAAAGTATGCCAGTGCTGTCCTGAAAAATTTTGAATATTCAACGGATATGAAATGAATCTATAACCTAACGGTAATGTCTTGATCATAAAACAACGAAAATTGCTTCTACAAAAACTTGCATTCTGTGATCAGTCACAAAAATACACATTCTGAGCCCCTATTCTCAATGATTAAGTTATGTGAGCTGTCAATTACCTGCTCAGCGTTGTAAAAGTGCTCTGCAGTTGATGTTTTTTTGTTCCACAAGACAAGCAGACCTCGAGTATAGCCGATAAGAACACGATCCGGATCATGAGGTTTTCCAACGATTGTCTCTACTGCGCCAGGGTTGGTCTTTTTGAGAGAATCAGGCATATTCTGGATCACAACATCCTGATAAATGATCTCAGGTTTCAAATCAAAAGTTTCCAATGATATTATGGAGATGTTTCCACCTTGCATCCCCACCAAGAGGATTTCACAAGTGCTATCAACACACAAGCTGGTGATTTGCTTGAGATTGCTTCGTTCCGAGTTGTCTATGGAAAGAAGCACAAGTTAGTGGAAGAGTATACATGAGAGAAGTTGTGAACACAACAGTGGAATAAGGACAGGTAATCATCATGATAAGAAGATCAACATTGAGGAAGCCTTATAATATGAGGAAAATAGTTGTGGGTACAATGAAACAAGGAAGACTGCTTACCATAACTCCTTCCTTCTTGTTTTTCTTTGCGAAAATGATGACAGGTTTTGACTCGTTCCAGAAAACTGCGCTCGCTTCCATTCTCAGATTTTTGTACATTTATTTCCCACAGGGAAAGACTATTATCATGACAATGTACTACTATTTGTCCTCTACCTTCGATGAAAACTATATTGACGATCTCACAATCTGGATCCTCATTTGCGATCAATTCGACGCCAGGTTTACCATAAACGCGCAAAGATCCTTGCTGAGTTCCAAGGGCTAACAATCCAAGCTTGGAATCGTAAGCAAGACAAGTTGGATGGTAGGGAAAACCATGAGTTAGTGTCTGTAGGGCGAGAAAAATGAGTAAGATAAGCGATCAGTCAATCAAGTTACTTAAAGCAACTCCAAAAAGATTATTCTCTATCAATGAAAATATCATGTGCTGATGAATCAAGATGAGAAGCACTTACCTCTTTGAGACCGAAACATTCTTTTGGAAGTCTAGCACGTTTTGCTGTTGACCTATCACGCTTAACTCGAAGGAACTTGAACATATTTAATCAGTCAATGTTGTGTTCCAATTGAAAATAAACTGACACCTGTGAAAACTTTTCAATTCACCAGGAGTACTTTATATGATTGTTCATCAAACACACATACGGCTGGTATCGAAGTGTGGGTGATATCAGATGTGAAATAGGAACAGAATGCACGATTATTTTCTCTCTCTCTCTATCTCCTCTAAACGGATGATAATGGTGCGGTAAAAGTGTAAGCAAAACTTTGGACCAGATAAATAGCTGCAAAAATGATGATTGATGAACAGCCGGTGAATTATTCAGATGAAATCATATGACGCGAAGACTAAGTTGCAAAATATTTTTTCTTCTTCTTCTAGTAGAGTATATAAATGACGTTGAATAAATGAAGAATGTGAATCGTGAATCGATCGGAAGATGATGATGATGATAAAACAAACTAATCAAACATTTAAATCTTATAAGAGAAAAAATGAAGAGAGAGAAAAACAACAAAATTGGCTTCCTTGAAATGATCACGACACTTACACACCCATCCAATGTTTCACTTTCTCACGATACTTATCTTTCTCTCTCTCTCTCTATATATGTATAAAGCCTGATACTAAACACAAACAACCAAAATGATCAGATGTCTATGGTTTTGAATATGCACACACTTTGAACAATGGCAATTAATCAATACCTCACGATTGATAAAATAATTAATTCATACAATTTGTCACTCTACGTGAATTAAAATAGTGAGAGCAAGAGAAAGAGAGTAAAAGAATGGCTCATTCAGTACAATCAAATTTAAAAGGATTACTTTTACTTTAAAAGTTTACTCTGTTCAAAAAAACACTTTTTTTTCGGATGCAAAAGTCTTCACTGAAGAGGGTGGGGATATCAAGTACCACTATCGGTATCTGTTTTTTTGGGTGGTCACGATTGTGGGCGGAGTTTAGTGTGATCACTAGAAAAAACTGTTAGCGACACCTGGTGATAAAAAATTGTAGCCATCGATCGATTAGCAAGCCCACACCAGAGGCCACTGTAATCGATTGCTTTTCCCTTTTCTCTCTTTTTTCCCACCTCTCACTTTCAAAACTATCTTCTCCTCCAAGGCAAAGTATCGGATACATCTATGTGTGCTATAAGCAGAGAATATTATCGATATCAAGGATATCGATAATGGTGTAAGAGTCGAAAAGAGGGGGGAAGTGAAAAAAAGGGCTGGAGGGGAAAAAAAAGTAGTAACAATATTTTCTCGTACATTGGGCGGGGTCAAGTGCGCACACACAGAAGAGCAGCGAGAGAAGCAATATTCTCCATTGTTGAGAGAGAGAGAATTCTGGTGGAGTAATTCTGTGTGCCCTGTGAAAAATGATGGATTTTAATTTTTTTTTTCTCGCCCATCAATTCCTTGGGATATCATGTGTAGTGTTTTTTTATAATTCAATCATATATATTTGTAATATTAATTAATCATACTTGGCCCTTAGCGTGTTGAAAGACACGGTAGTGAGATCTGAATATTCCAAATTATCTCACTACACTGTCTTTAACCCCGTGGGGCATCTCTCATCTTCTGTTTCTCTCTCTCTCTCTCTCTCCCTCTCTTTCTGGGTTCCTCATTCACCGTTTTTCACTCTCTCTCTCTCTCTCTCTGTCTGTCTTTCTCTCTCTTCCTCTCTTTCGCCTCTTTTCCCTCGCCCCAGCTTCTTTGTGTATATATGTGTGTGTCTATGTTTTCTCTCATTTGTGATATAGTTTACTGCTCTCTAGTAATTATCTCTCTCTCTATGGCTGTCAACATGTTCATTGAATAGCCCCAGACACACACTCACCAGACCATCGATGGTGCTGTGAGTTTATGTAGACATATCATTCTCATATCACAGCCACCATAGATGTTTTGGTGGATGTTGGAATGCATCGCAAAAAAAACAAAATCATCATCACTACCGCAACAAACAGCTTTGTATGTGTGTGTGTGGATATTTATATATCTTTCCTTTTGCTTCCTGGTTGTCGTTCGAGGTGGCTGTGATCTGTTTATTAATCTCATATCACAGCCAACTTGACACGACAAAAGAAGCAAATAATCCATCGAGCTTAAAGATCCTACGTATTATATTCAACGGACATCTTTTGTACTATTACGTTATTCAATGGATTGATTGTTTGTTGATATTGGGATGACTAATTGTTCAGTGGAGCTGTCAAATGTGTGTATGTTGGGAAAGTGATATAATTACCGGTGGATAGATGGAAATGATAATGATTTTTGTTGATCCATAATGAACAGTATTTGGTATCGCACAATCCTGTAGTTGTGTTTAGTATCAGAAACATGTTTAGTTGAGTCTGTATTGAGAGTTGAAAAAATTCATAAATAAATATAATGTTATGAGAATAATTCATACTGATTGATAAAGCTTAATGGTTCTTCTATCTGTTCTTTAGGTGGGTATAATTGGAATCCTTCTTCTTTCTCAATAACATTGGGAATTTTCACTGCATCCTCTTGTTTCAGATTTGGCATCAGCCTGACTTTCGGTAAGCTACCAAAGAAATCAACCAAAGGCACTTTAACTGGATCTCGGCGGTAAAGATCTTTACGTACGGTAACCGTGGAGAGACAAGATCTTTTCGGGCAAACAGCAAGAAAAGCTGCTAGTGACTTGGTACTATTAATATTGATATTCTCGAGAAACTCTAATGCATGGAAAGTGTATCGATCGATAACATAAACACCGATGGTTGGATCACCATGATGAGACAGAGAGTCTTCGCCAACTTTTGAGCTTCCAACGGCGAGAATGTTCGGAGAATAAATTTTCTGGCCCATAGATTCAGCTTGACAAGTTTCGGTTATGAGAAGGATTTCATTGTAACGACGTTTTTGCCACATTTGTTCGAAAGCATCGGCCAACTCAATGCTGGTTATCTCTTCTGAGTCTTGAAATTTGAGAAAACCATCACCTCCATGACCTATTTTTGGGCATTAGCAGACAGAGTGATCAAACAAGAGTCAAACGGTGTCAAGAAAGAGAGAGAGAGAGAGAGAGAGAGAGAGAGAGAGAGAGAGAGAGAGAGAGAGACAGACATAAAGTGAGAGAGAGAGAATGAAAAAACAGATCATCATAAGTGATGATCACTAAAGTATACTAACCAGTTAAATAAATTAATATATTGCTCTCTTCATCTGTAAGTAACTGTTTGGATCTTGGTGTACCCTTTTCCACGCGACCAGTCAGTAATCGAATAAAATTTTTAACTGTCACTTCATATCCTCGATAATCGACTTCTATATCATTTCCATACACATTAATATGATGGTTAGCATTGTTGAACACTGTTCCAGGTCTCACATTACGTGCATTGCATGGCATATCATCGGCAAGCATCAATATGATTCGACTGTCAGGTATGCCCAATCTTTTGACACTCCGATACATGGACAACACATTAGCAACATGTCGATAGTTGAACCAGTAGCGAGAAGAGCATACCAACAAAGCCCAATTGTTAGTGTGTTTACTTTTGGTGAAAAATTCTCCAATTGATCGTTCCTGTTGACTTTCCGTTGCCATACAACTACCCAACAAGCTGATAATGATGGTGAGAATCAGGATGGCAAGTCCTAACCAGTAGGAAAAGATTAAATGATTCACTTTAGGAAACATGATCAGCTTCCCCTTCGGGATCTTTTAATTCATTTTGGATTCGCTCGACAGTAAATGAAAATGAATACGCTGATGGATGGATGCGGGTGCTGCAGAAAAGGATGAAGAGAGAGAGAAAGAAAAGGAATGAAGATTACTTGAGTATAATTAACTAATTAGTAGCCATTCATCAAATCATGGTCGTAACTAATGATGGATCATGTGAAGGGAAACACTAGAATCATACACACACACAAATACACATATTGAATCGCATTTGTACGCTATGATGATTAAGATATTAAACTTATCACAAAGATAAAAAATTTAGATAACTTGTGTGTGCGTGTGTGTGTGTATGTTCTTCAAGTGTCACACAATTCAAACGTGACCAAAAGAGTTGAAAGATGATCAAATACTTTAATACTTACACATACACACATTCACAATTTGATATTCCCCAAAATATAGTAGATTAAACAATTTAAATTGCAAACAAAGTTCAATCCATGTTCAAATGTGTGTAAGTTTATACACACACCGGTTGATGAATGTGAAAAATGTTGTGCTTTTTTCACCTTCAAAAACAACAAAATTAAAATGAGCGGCCAATTTGATTGCTCATCCAAGTTGAAGTTGAATTTTTCTCTCCAAATTGTACTAAATTTTGATATAATTATATCAAAATCATTTATTGGGAATGTTGTGGGTGTGTTTGAAAATATTTCAGCCATATTTGAGGTTCTCATCAATGAAGACAGGACACAGGCTATTCTTGTAAGTTGAAAAATGGAGAAAAGTTGGATAATGAAAAATTGAATCAAAATCGGTGGCAACAAAAAAAGGAGGCAAAAGAAAATAATGCTAATAAAGTAGATATTTTTGAGGAAAATATTTTCATTTACTATTTTAGTGGTAAATTTTTATTCAAATTTTCTCATCAAATGTTCGTCATCATCGAAAAACGTGTCCCAAGGAATGCCAAAAATATTTTCACCTCCATTCGGCTGATATTCGAATGTCTGAATTATCATCATCGTATGACTTGTGTGGCATTGTGATGTATTCTTTCAATCTACTGAATGAAGACCATCATCAACATGTACATCATCACAATCATGAAAATTTCATCGCATCACCATCATTTCTCAAGCTGTAAAGTACTTACGGGTGCTTATGCATTTTATATATACCATTCATTCAAGTGACAAAAGGAGAACATTCTCACAGACTCGTTGAATAAATCGTTTGTCTGATGGAATCTGATGGACAAGTTCTTTCTCTCTCTCTTCTTTCTCACCGACGATTATTACATGTATGCCACGAAAATTTTCATCACCCAGCAGACAGCATTTTCGATTTGAAGCTTCAATCTTGGTATCAGTTGGAAGAGGTGTATTATTATTATAGTGGTCAAACTTCTCTCTGATCGCCTCCATGATAATGACTGACGAGTTGCAGAACGAAAATGGCAAACGTTTCTAAATCAGAACGAGAAGTGCCTGTTAGCCAGCGAGAAGAGAGCGAGGAAAGCTCATTTGAATTTCCTTCTATCATATCACCTTATTCACCTTTTCCGAAAGCCATCTTTCCGTTCAGGATGTTGGAAAAATCTCCACTCGAATCCACAAGTTTTGATTTAAATTTTTTTTTGCATCCATGAATATTCTGATGAATGTATATAAAAAAAAGTTCAAGAACCCTAAAATCAGCCTACGTTCTGAGTATACTATTCAGTGCTCTCAATCAAAATCACATCTAATTTAAACCATTTTCGAGTGGTGGAGGGAAAATTTTCTCAATCTCTCTTCAAATGATATTTGAAAAGGTTCTCTCCAGTCATCTTGAGATCGAATTCTCTCTTTCCGAAGCTAGAAAAACGAGATATTTCTCAAAACTCATCCATCAATGAAAAAAATTGTTTTGGCAATCTTAAGAAAGCATTATTAACCTCTAATTACGTTATACTTGATCCTTTGACCTCCCTTGTGGTAGATAGAACGATCACTAATTGTCTAATGGCCATGATTCGATAGCTAATGATGGTCCTAATTTGGCAAAAAAACAATGGGATGAGCTGATCAACTCATTCACTCATATTGACGAATCGATAGATGAATGTACACACAAAAATCAACAAATAAATCAGAGCAGAAAATCCCGACTTTGAACTCCCACTTGTTGTTTGAAAACTTTCGCACCAAATCTAACAATTTTGGGCCTCGACATCGTTTATCTTTTTTTTCACGGAAGGAAAGTATTTGCTTCTTCAAACCTCATGAAAATCGAAAGGCTGCCATTCGGTTGAATAGAATCAGAGTGCTAATTGTCAAAGTTAATCGATTAAACATTGGACATGTATTTTCTTTCAACTTTCGCCACAATATTATCGGGTAAAAAAGAAATTATCATCACTCTCAGAATTAATCCATGAACAATGATCAAAAGTTCCAGCAAGTCTGAATAAGTTCCATTCTCATCTCTTTGAAACTTTCTCCCGATAATATTCCACAAAACAGTCACTTCGTAAGAGCCCATTATCAGTTCTCTTTTTCGCTCGATTATCTCTTTCTCTCCAAAATCGAAACATTCACCTGATCCACCGTATCGAATTTGCCAAGACATTGCGGAAGAGTTTTTCATTTCAACGAAGAATGGTCTCTCTCTTTCTCTTTCTCAAACTTCTGGCCAGCAGGTCAGATCATCATTGTATCGAGAGGCCTCCTTCGAACTTAGAACTGTCTATTGGAATGTGAATTGACCATCCTTTTTGGCTTCTTTTACCTCCCGATGCTACATTCGATGCGAATCTCAGTGTAAAATCGAAATTTGAACCTTTATCGATCAGACTGAAGTGTATTTCAAGAGAAGGAAAAGAGTGGAGGTATAAAAATTTTGAAAAAGGCTTGAGAAACAAAATCAAAGATCGTCATACCTTCACAAGAGGGGGTTCAATTTTCTGGCACCAATATGTTTCTATTTTTCCTTTCCTTCTTATATTTCCAACAATCTAGAACCATGGCATGATGAAGATTGAAAAACTAGCGCAACAATATGAGCTCAATTCTTCCCAACAGGTCAATTTGAACTCATTTTGTATTCAAATTGTGGTCAGAATGACTGGAACAAATCACACTTTTCATTAGCTCTTTCCAGTTCTGTATTGTCATGCATACATGTACTTGTAGTATACTGAATCATTTAGTCAGCCGACAGTTCATGAATGATGATAGTTTCGAGAAAATATGTCTTTTTTCACGTGATCATCTGTCATCGGCATGCGTTCGGACACATTCTCTGAAAAATGAGCCTATCATATTTGAAGTGAAGTGAGAGAAAATCAATCGAAGTTAATCATAATTGGATCCCGAAATAACAGGAGAACTGGACGTTTATGTCCTACTTTCACTCATTCAACACACAAATTTCAACAGCAATGATTAAACTTTGGCCTGAGGTCACAATCAGAGGGGAAAGGGCGACCTAATGTTGTGGCATAACTTCCGAATGAGAAAGGGGGAAAAAGTATCAGAAAAAACGTCTTCTATCACTTTTTATTCGAATCGATATCGACCTCGATTCGTTGGGTGCTGATATCACCCAACTATCCTCTCTCTCTCTCTCTCTCTCTCTCTCTCTCTCTCTCTCTCTCTCTCTCTCTCTTCCTACCTATTCTGTTGAAATAGGGGGATAAAAGATGCTCCAATTCAGGGAGAGAGAGAGAATACAGACGAAAGGCAGCGAATCTGTATACACACTCACATACGCACATACAAGCACAGGCTGAAAAAGTGAAAAAGTGATCTTGTTTCGGGCGACGAAATTGTTAGAATCTGAACACCGGCTGGAGGACCGACGCGATTCCTTCCAATTGGGTAAAGAAGGAGGGACAAGTGAAAAATTGGCTCCCATCCTTCCCTTATTACGGTCTCTCTCTCTCTCTCTCTCTCTCTCTCTCTCTCTCTCTCTCTCTCTCTCTTTCAATTCCCTTATTACTATACAAACACGTTATATTTAAATAGTTCCTCTGCGGTCATCTATATAAGCCCAGCTCCTCCGTTTGATCTGAATTAGTTAGATTTAGTACGAACCGTTATTCGTTTCTTCATCCATCCACAAAACTTTTCCTATTCACACCAGTGAAATCTCTCACAAAACAGTCCATGTAAGTGTGTCCAGAACTTTGATTTGATTTTCAAATGGTATGTTTTCTATCGTTTTGAGAGCAATCTGTGTGTCCTCAGCCCTTGTGTGCAAGTGTTCATCTCTGCCAAAATGTTTCGCCCACTCACAGCCATAATCGATGATTCTAAGTGAAAATTTTAACGAAATTGTGACCAATGAAGTGAGAATGAATAGCAAGAGGCTGGTCAGTGTAAAGGATAGGGGCTTCGAAATTTATCATGTATTGCTCTCAAAGTGATGAAAACCCTCATTTATACCCTTCATGATATCTTTGAAATAACTGATAATGTTTTTGTTCTTTCACCTTCCCTCCAGCTTCAAAAATGAAATGTTTATTGGTAAGTAAATTCTTGAATTCTGATTTTCGAGATTTCAAATTCACTATAATTTGACTAGAACTTTTAACTGTACCGGGGGAGAATAGCTAAAACACTATTGTTCTAATGGAATGAAAAATATTATTCTCACTTCACTTCTCTAACTTTGATCGAACTCGAAGGATCTCAAAAGTCTTGAGTTTCAAAGTATAAAATTTTGGTCCAAATCCTCGAGTTCTGAATATGAACTGTTTCTTAGTAGTAAATTTTTGCTGAAACATAAACTGACCATTGAAACTGATTATCATCAATATTGATATTTTTTCCTACAGATCTTCGCTCTTTTCGCCGTCGCTTATGCCCAATATGAGCCAGCTTATCAAGAAGGTGCTGGTATGGAAGCAGGAGCATACCAACCAGAGGGTGGTGCATATGAAGGTGGTGCCGAAGGTGCCGCTTATGGACATGATGCCGGTGTCGGTGGTGGTTACGAGGAAGCTCCGGCTGGTTACGGAGAGCAAGAAGGTGTTGAACATGGAGGAGCTGAAGCATATGGTGCTGGTGAGTGATATTCTTTGGATTATCTTCGATTTGTGGAGGAAAAAATTTTTCAATGCGGCGCTGAGGAGTAATTTTAATGATGATAATCATTTCCCTATCTACTTACAGCTGGACAATACGGTCAACCTCAAGGTGGATACGAACAGTATGAAGCTTATGTTTAAGCCTATCGAAACTTTAGTAGATCAGTGATTAAGAGACCAACATCTATTCACAAACGCTGTGTATACCATCGAAACATGCATTCTCATGTTCTCACCCCATCAATTTCTCTCTCTCTCATAAAATCATCACAATCAAAAAATTTGTAACAACTCTCATCGAAAACAATCTCTCGTTTTCCTCGATTTCCTACACCATTCCTGGACAAAGATGAGCGAAGAAGCATTTGAAACGCCATATTAATCGAGAACACTTGTAAATTATTTATGCTGATAAACTTTGCGAAGTGTAATTAAAATTACCTTCAAGAATATCGAAGTATCTTTGTCAAAGGAATTCTATCGAAATTAGAGCAGATAAAAAAATATTCAGAATATTCTAGAAAAATCAAAAATAGAGACAGATGATTATTATGCGTGGATGGGGAAAAAATTCGGAAATGAATACGTATTGAGGACCGCAGGAAGGTTTAAAAAGAAATTGTATCCTCTCAAAATTGAGCTAAGCGGAGGGAAGGAAGCCTCACGGAAGTGGTTCGATGACTCATTTAGTAAGCTCATTTGCGAATTGCTCATTAAACAGTGAAAGTGGTCAAGTAACTCTTATTAAATGAAGAATGTTAATATTAATGTGGAATGACCAGCAGCTCTTATTTGATGAATTTTTAAGCAGCTATCCCGTTTGATTCAATCAAGCCGGAAGTGATCCGGTTCCTGGAAAGCTGATCATCAGCAGATGAACTTTGAAAATGGTTCGAAGTTCTGAGGTACTTGGAAGAAAACTTATTGCAACTCGAGCAACAATAAAACTTGAGCTGTTCCACATAATACATGCACGAGTTGTAGCCTCGAATACTAGCTTATCTTACTTTTCCAGCCTAGATTGGAGATGTGAGATAACTCATGAAATTCTGATCGTTATCACTCTTGAACAATGAATTTTAAAAAGCTATTGATTTGGTAAGAATAACCTTTCTCTAATGAGAATGTTCACCAAAATCTGTCTTTTTCTATGTAGAATTCTTTGAATTGAGATGAAAACGAAAGAATCAGGGCTATTCTGAGCCCATGAATCCAAAATTGAGTCAGAGCTCATCAAAAAAGCTAGTTGATACAGTAAATTGATACTGACTGACGTCTCAACTGTTGTACTGCCTGAAAAACCAACTTAGAAGCTCTCAATAGAACTTTTATAAGGAAGAATAGTTTATTTCAAAGTATTAGAAAAGAGAGCCATTTTACAATGAAAATGATGACGCTTGCTTTTGAGTTTAGGCTGGTCTTCGTGGATCAATCTTTTCCAAGTTAACGAGTGGCCTCAGCTGGTCAGTGAATTGTTTGATCTCATCAGCAAGCTGATCTGAACCTGATGGCGCAACAACACTGACCTCAACCAAGTATGATTGGGTTACATTCTCATAATTATCTTTGGAAAGAGGAGCATCGGGCTGTAAAAGTCTAATGATCTTCGCTACAATAACTTTGAGACGTCCTTTCTTGAACATATAACCTTTGCTGATGAACTCAAAGTCTTTCTTGAAGCCCATTTCGGCAAGAAATTGGCAGACATTGTTTGAGGTAGCCACATCTATGCACGATCGCACCAGTGTAGCACGGTTTCGATCTCCGATTTCCGGTTGACCTAAGTAGCGAAGATGCCAAGGATAATCTTGTTTCTCCAAATCTTGGCGGACACGAAGAGATAGAGGCTGTCCATTAAGATTTTCTGTAAAACAAAGCCCGAAGATTTTTCATGTTAACAATAAGATATCATATCTGAATACTATTGTGAGAAATTCTCAACTATTTTCACCATCGATCTGATCCACTTACTTATTGAATATACATATTCACGATCGAGGAACATTTCCGCTTTACTATCAGCATTGTCACACAATCCTTGTAGACGATGTAGTAGCATTTCAGCATGAGAATCATGTACACTACCTTGCAAGATAAACTCTTGCTGTGGATGCATCATTTTTGACAAGAAACCTCGATCAAGCTCTCTAACAAGAGCAGACTATTTACTTTGCAATCGTAATTTATACGAAAATCACTAAACAGAAGAAATATAATGATAATCAATCAACCGAATCTACCACAAACAATTGATCTACAAAATTGATACTGTTTATAAACAAAACACTTTCACGAATGATGACATTTTCAACATTCCAGACATTCAAAAGTGGCGCTTCTTCACATTTCAATGTTTTTATTTGAGCAAAACATTTCATGAACTTGAAGAAATAAAATTTCTCAACGTTTATTCCCTATTATCTGACCAACTATCGTTGGCTAATCGCCGGTTATACTCAATCAACTTAATTTGAGTGATTCGATGATGATGCTCTTATAATTGTTCGTGTGTATGTCATGCTTTCACAATCATCGGCTAGATGGAGAGTTAATGTACGATCCAATCAAAAGCTAGCAATATTATTGAATTCACGGTGAGTACAGATAAACTCATGATTTAATTTCGGCCTAAGAACGCTGCCTTTCTTAGGTTATTTTTTGGATCGATTCACTTCGATCTGCCCGATTAATATGCCTTGTGTGTGCGTGTGTGTGCTTTGGATGTTCTTAGTTTGAAGGATTTGATCGCCATTCGATGGTGTGTTGATAGTGCATTCTTGTTCTCGAATTTTATTTCAATTCATTGTTGTTAATGTGCATTTCGTTTCCATTTGTTTCCGAACAGATATTTATCTTCTGACTCCGATGGTCCAGATCATTATGGTACACTGGACATAAATAGCAATGCAAACCAAAGAGAAATTAAGAATGCCTACTACAAATTGTCTAAACAGTATCATCCAGATCGAAATCCTGGTGCCGCAGATAAGTTTAGAAAAATTAATGAAGCCTACGAAGTGTTGAGCGACGTGGATTCTAGGCGAGATTATGATCGAAGTCGAGCTGGTTGGAAAAATTTGCAAAAAGTTCCGCCAACACCTAAACCAACTGGATTCACGAAACCCACTAAATTAGATAAAGAAGATATAGCTAGAATGTTTCGAGAACGGATGGCAAACAATCAGAAGAACGGTACAAGTGAAGATCGGACACGATTTACATCATGGCAAGAGAATACAACCACCCAACAAGGATTTTCGGAAAATATGGCCTCTTCCACTCCTTTCAATGGACCCCTGCTCAGTGAAGAGACTCTTAATGATCGATCTAGACTCCGAAGAAGAAATAGTTCAGAACCAGCAAATATTCCCGGAGCAGGTGGAAAACGAATAGAATTTCCTATTGATCCGAACGTTCTTGGAATGACAATTTTTGTCATAGTTGTAATATGTTTAGATGCAGGCGGATTTGGTCTCAATTATCCTTCTCTTACCGATTCGAAAGCAAAAGATGATCAAGCCAAGGATTGAAGAGGAAAAATTTAAGACTACATCTCGATTTATTGCAACACGATGTATATCAAGCAATGTGAGAGAAATATTTTGTTTGCAGAAAAATGTTCTGATGAAGCCAATTACTGTTAATGTTAAATGTAAAATAAATGAAGTTTTTTTTCTTGAGAAACAAAGTCAGATGAGTACAAAGGTGAAATGGATCGAGCATAGAAGTGAACAAATAGTCATGTATATCCTAAAGTCTGATGAGGGTAGCAAAGTGAAAAAAAACACAGAATGATAAAGAAGGAGTAATTTTCCTACAATCAACACATAGACAGAGAAGAAACACCATCTTCTGCAACAGGAATATCCATAATGAGAGAAGTATAGATAGACAAATATGGCCAGAAATACGGAACGGAGGATCCAAAATGAAACATGATGCAAAGATTAGGTTTTATATGAAAGATTGAATCAGAAAAAAATTTACGGTGTTGATAGATCGATGGAGAGAGAGGGAGAGAGTAGAACGAAGAGAGTAGAGTGAATGGAGGCCTGACTTTTGAAATTTTTTATCCCAGATGAAGGTAGACAATCAGTAGTAGGGAGAAACCTCGATCACACGGTTATCGATTCGCATACCGTTCATTAGATCGATAGCTCTCTGAGCATCTCGCTCAGAGTGGTAGCGAACAATAGCTTGGCCGCGATTCTTAAGCTCTGCATAGCGAATCTCTCCAATTTCATGGAAACGATCTCTCAGGTTCTGCCAACTGAAGTTGATGGGTAGATTTCGCACCACTACCGTATCAGTAGCTACTTGGGGTGGTCGATATTTTTCTTCATGGAATTCCCTCTCAATGAATGAATTGTAAGCTGGTAAATTAGAGGGATTGCCTGTATTAACTGTATTTGGGGCCTGTGGACCAGCACCGATACCCAAGGCTGGATTGACTCCAGGTATAGCTGAATTACCCACAGAAGCTGCGGCAGCTAAAAGATTTTGAGTTGATGGAGGTAGACCACCGAGACCTGCAGCAGCAGTGGTAGAACCTACAGGAAAATTTTGTTGTGGCCCTAAATTGCCCATCGACCTTTCACCAGGATTCACAACTCCTGGAATACCATAAGAAGCGGGAGCAGCGGACACTGCTTGACTGGTGGGCATGGGTGCAAGACCTTGCTGAGAAAGTGGCATTTGTGACAAATTGCCGGCAATATTAGCTGCAAGAGAACCGAATGTATTCATAGCTGGATTTGATGGAGGAATTGGTTGTTGTGGTGGAGGTTGAACAGGAGGAACGGCAACCGCAGCTGCCCCTATGGAAGAGTTAAGTAGACTTTTACTGATGTTCAAAGGCTGACCTCCGATTCCAAGACCTTTACCGACACCTTCAAGACCTGCAGGAAGCTTGGAAGGCAGGACTTCGGGCATCTCTTCGCATTCATATTTGTCCATTCGAATGCTCATTGGTCGACCGTACAATTTCTGATTATGAAACATGGAAATCGCCTGCACTGCTTCAACTGGATGCTCAAATTCAACAGTACCGTGGCCTTTACTGGTTCCATTTGAATCTGTGTACAATCGAACCCTTAGAACCTTCCCTGCCAAGCGGAAAATTTCTTCCAACTTTTTTTCTCCAACTTTGAAATCAAGATTTGCAACAAAAATCCGGTTGTTCAAAGGACCTGTAATACCGAGACTTTCCAGAAACTGAGGGCTCAGACCATAGGTAGTATAATTGGCTCCAGAATTCATGGAATATCCTGGCCTATCATACATCATATCTCGATCTCTATTGTCACGGTCTCTTTCCTTCTCTCTTTTGTTGGATGGCAATATAAGCCGCCCATATTGGTCTCGTTCACAGTCAAGATCTTCTTTCACAACTAATTCCCGGTTTCTGAAATTGAATCTGTGGAGAGTATCGATAGCTATCTTTGCAGATGCGGCGTCCTGTGGAATTAAGGCATCAGAATTGTCAACCAGAATGGAACAGAACAACGAGAACCGACGGAAGAAGAAAAGAAGAGAAAAGAAGAATACAATGAGATGCGATTGAGGATACAACGGAAAAAGTATGCAAAAATGAATTGAAGGCGAGAAAAGCGATCCAAGGATTAGCAAGAATGAATGAATGACCAAAATCTAGAAACAAAGCTGAAATTCAGATAAGAATGAGAGTGAGAGACCAAAAGGCGTTCCGGAGAGAGGAAAAAAATGTGGTCAACCATGAAAACCGCTGTAAAAAAGAAAGAAAGAGCAAAACCCATTTCTATTCTAGAGAGGCAGAAAAGATCAATAAAATGAGGGGTGACCAAAGGGAGAAAATGGAGAGAGAAGTGAAACCACAGAGAGAGAATGGAGCATCGGATGGTTGAAAAATTTTTTCCCATGATCATCATCTTGAACAGATCCAAGGTAGAGAGAGAGAAGGGAAGAGACACTCTGGAACCATATATCGAATTCAGCTAAGCGAAAATCTTGTGTGAAAATTGTATAAAATATACATGAAAAAAAAGAAATGAATCTGTACACGTCAAAAAGTAGAAGCTGTTCTGATCAGCGAACATTATGCGCGGCTCTTCCATCTATCTTGAATCTTTCTCCATCTCCATTGAACACAGGAAAACATCATCATCATGATCCGCCGGTAAAGAATGGTAGACAAAAAGAACAGGACACAGAAAAAATAGAAACCAAATAGACGATGAAAATGGCAAATGAATCAAAACAATGTGATTTTTAGGAAAGAAAATGGAACCAACAATCCAAATGATGATGTCTACTCTATACCAAATGGTAAAAATTATGTATCCAGAGTCTCTCTCTTCATTAACCACCTTATACACACTCACTGTATACATAGACACACACACAGACAGCTTACTCTGGCTTACTTACCGTAAATTCAACAAGACCACAGCCTCTTGATTGACCTTTTTCATCTTCAAACAATTGACAATACACCACATTGCCTACTTTCTCGCGAAATAGATCTTTCAAATCGGACCATTTCACATCGAAAGCCACATTGGCCACATATACTCGACGTGATACTTTACTTTCGGGACGATGATTATTGCGATCAATTGGTGATCGAGATCTTCGCCTACCGCGTACAGCATTGGCATTACGATTTCGATCATCACTCTTCTTGTCACCTTCATTCATCATCGATGAATTACCATTATTATTATTAGCATTATTATTATTAATATTGGCCGCACCAGTACGATTGTCCATATCGGTCATCATCATCATTTTGTTAAATTCAAGTGAATTCACAATCCTATTAAAACAATATATTTTGATTCTGATCGTAATAATAATAAATTGAAATCATAACATAATTTCTCAAACCTTGTTGGAAGCTTTTCTTTTCTTTTCTCTTTCTCTTCACAATATCCATCCAGTGGCGCGCTTTTCAAATACACTTTCTTTTGGCCTCTTCTTCTTCTCTTTTTTCTGTGACCTTTTCCTCCGTTTCTTCGCTTTTTATCATTCTTATTATCTTTTTGAACATTTTGAACATTTCGAAATTGTTTGATTTGCAAATCAATGGAATGAATTTCATTTCTACTGGGTAAATAGTTTTGTTTAGATGAATTGGATTGTTGTGATGGTGTTTCTTGGGAGAATTCTGAGGATTTCTCGGCGTTTTCTGTTGCAAGTATGCTTTTCTCGAGATTTTTGTCCTGAAAATTGCTTAATCTGGAATCGTTAACGTTTTGTTGATGTCTGATTAGTTTTTCCATCTTTGATTCATCTTTTGTGGCTGAACGAATGTTTGATTCGAGTGAATTGAGTGGCTGTTTGGAGGAGTCAAAAGAGGCTGAGATTTGTAGGTCACGTTCTTGTGTAGATACACTTTTTTCAAGGGTTTTGTCTTGACAAATACTTTGCAGAAACTCTGTCATCTTGAGGAAGGCTCATGGTGTCTTGAAGGAATCGTTTTTCAGCCTCTAATCACCACTAAATTGATTTTAATCAGATGGTTTTTGAGAGAATTTAACTGGAAAACTAATCAGATAAGATCAAAAAATCGAATAGAACAGACTATATAGCATCATTCAATATCTAATGAATGTCTCAATTTTTCAACGAAAAGGTCATTTGTTGCCTTCCAACCAATCAGATACTAATCTGTGTCCAAGTTTTGAGTGACGATGCTTATGAATGAATGAATTTTTTTCCCAATAAATGAACATCTTGATTGGAACGCTCTTTCCAATTGAATCTGATAGAAGTTTGCGTCATCCATCCAATTCGTAGTAGATTAACGATTTTTTGGTTGGTTGATCTAAATATTAGTAATCTTCAATATATCTCTGAAAATAGGAAGCTAAATGACGAATGACATGAAACAACCTGATTTGATAAAATTTTTTCATTCACACAGCATTATCCACTCAAAAATTATCTTTAACACAAACTCACATAAGATAAGCGATTTAGAAAGTTTATAAGGCTGTTTGAGAAATGATTTTATCCAATTTGAGTTGAAATCATTAGAATTAATACAATAAATTAATGAGGATTAATACATGTGGTTCGATTTGAATTGGAATCATAAAAAAATTGTCGGTCGTCGACATGAGATGATACTCGGTCTTGCTGCCACCGGATTTTGAAATATTTTATTCCGTGGATCACAACAGCATTCGCAACACAAGCAATTCCATAGGCAACATGCGACCAGCCAGCACATTACCAAAAGTAGACAAATTCCTATGATCACATAGATGGTCAAACTTTCGAACATAATCAAAATTCCAGTTTGGGACCTCCGAAAAAAAACTTTGCTCACAAAAGCAATATACACACCATCTGACCGGTACAAGCTTGTGTATTGATGAACATCAAATCAATCAGAATCAGCTTTGTCACTGTTTGTCCTTCGTCATCTTTCCATGAGAATAATACTGACAAGCCTCATGGTGAAGGAAGCCGATCAGTTTCAGTGACACACCAACAGCCCTATTAACAAGTCATTTTACATCTGATTTTATTTCCCAATGGTAACTGCAATTGGATTTCTCATGTCTCTCTCTCTCTCTCTTCCCTTCTCATTTGATGTCTATTCATATTTTTTTTATTGCAAATGTATAATCAACTTCGATACAGCTAATTAAACGGCCTCAGGTTGCCTTCCGGTTCCCATAAATTGATCAAAGTCCAGGCTCAGTGTTCCGGATGAAATCAGATCGAGTCTGAATTGCTGATCAAATCGTGAGGGTGTGAAACATTTCTTGAGGCGAAAGTATTTGATTCAAAGATAATCAGTAAAGACTGAAAAATAGTAAGAAAAAAAGTTTGGGCCTGCCATGTTATATAATCGTAATACTTAGCCAAGAAATACATTTACTTTGACCAACGGAAACCCGGAACGAAGATAAAGGAAGAAAGAGAGAGAGAGAGAGAAGAAAAAGTATGCGAAAATAAAAAGGATTGATTGTATCCAAATCAGGTGTGATTTGAATGAAAATAGTTGAACGAACTCAGTTGAATGAAAGTGAATCGTTTTTGGCTTGATTTAGGACCTGAGTGAGCCTTAAAACCGCACTCTCACTTCTTTTCAGGTCATTTTGAGCGCCATCATCGTTCTGTACGATTGCATTCCATATCAGATGATTTTGGTCGCAAATCTGAGAACTATTACAACTTTATTTTGAAGATACTTAATGTGATCGACCAATAGTAGTGACACAATGTTCAAATTTGTCCCAGGAATCGCGATGATTCTAATTTTCAGCATTCCTAGTATGGAATCTGTCGAAATTTTGGTCGATGGCAAAAGTCTGGATGACGATTGTCTTCGGTGTATTTGTGTGGTGAGTTTTACAGCCAATTCATATTGATAATTGATTTGCTGCTGGTAATTATTCATCATCATTGGGAAAAAAAGTTATCACCTTCATCAAAACCCATTGTTTGTGTGTGTGTGTGTGACGATGATGATTATCTTCATCATCTTAATTACGATTTGAATGGTATTTTTATGCCCACTCTTTCATCCGATTCTAGGCAAGTTCCGAATGTGATGATCATGTTCGATGCCATACCGAAGGCCAAGATGAATATTATTGTGGACCTTTCCAATTATCTCGGGATTATTGGACAGCTTCTGGTGCTCCTGGCAGCGATCCCAAGAATCCAATGGGTAAGTGAAATACTTTTTCAATCCAAAAAACAATTTTTATTTCGATCCCATTTGCTTAATCGCAAATCCAAATCTTCTTTATCAGATTTCGAAGAATGTGCGAATAATATTCATTGCGCCATAAAAACTGTGAATCAATATCTGAAATTGAAACAAGAGGATTGTGACAGAGATGGTCTTATTACATGTCAAGATTATGCTTTAATCCACAAATTTGGTCCTAACAAATGCATGGAAAAAGAACTTTACGAACGAAGTAAATTCTGGACTCGATTTGATAACTGTTTTTCACGTGAGAATACAACTTTCAGTGCTTAAAACAGCCTAAAAATGAAAGTAGCATTTTCATTTTTATTTTTTAATGAAAACCATATTTATTCCCCATTCTCGTCTCATTAATTCGTTATCAAAATTTTGTGGTGTTTTTCGATGTCAATAGCAATGTAATTTGAGAATATCTCTCTCCTGGAACTTGGAATTTAGGAGAGAGACATTGATGAGCCTCAAATCTTTGTTTTTTGAATTAAATCCTATCCTTGAATTCCTTGTTTTGATCGAGAACTCGTGTAAGGAGAATTGAATTGAGAATCTCTCGTGCTGTATTGGTATCACGAAAGCTTCTCCTCCCAATAAGGAAAAAATTGCTCCATCCACTGAATTATTTGAAAACAATTTGCTATAGTATTCTCTTACATTGGTAAAAGCAAAGGGATCATGATCGATTTATTCAGAGAGAACAGTGATTATTCTGTGACTCATATTGATTGAATTTCAAATCTACTAGTTCATTTGAAATCTTTTGGATTCTGTCGAGTAAATCTTTGTCTGACTGTTTGGAATATGGAATATAGAAACTTTTCAGGTGTAGAACAAGGTTTTTTATTTTTTTTTCATGACTAAAAGCATTAATAAATGTCAAAAAATTAACTAACAAAATCATTGCTGTTGCATGTTTCGGTAGAGAATATCGAGAGAGAATAACTGTGATTCAACATGGAATATTCTCAATAACCTTGTCAATTCTCCTGAAAAGAATCAATGCAGTGATGTCTTCTCACTTTATTATTAATGTCAATGTCAATCAGCTTTCGAATAAATTCGATGGTGAAATTTTCAATCTTTTTCTACATCCTAATGAATGATTATTACTTCTGTATTGCTAATTTCGAGGCAAGAATTTTCGTCCATTTATGCAGACAATTCTTCTCAAGGACAGCAGAATATTCAAACAAAAAATGGTCAGAAGAATGGATAAGTATATTAGTTATTTTTTCAGTTCCATGAAACTAAAAAAAGTGCCATCCGACATCAATAGACTTTTAGATTATGATGTCAAAATGCAATTGTTCGAATCTGGAGCTCTTCATTCCTCTTGGCTGGACGATTCGAAGGAAGTTTTCTATGATGAATATCAATTTGGTCTTCAAATTATTTGTGCTATTAGTATTTCTCGATGGATTATCAGTGTCATCGTACGGAACAAACATTTGGCTCTTCAAATGGCTGATTCATCAGTCCTTTTCGGAGATGCATGGCTATTCGTCGAATTTATTATGTTGATCTTATTTTCACCCAAATTCATTGAACGATATTTACCAAAATGTGATCGAAACAGTACTGGATGGTTGAAATATTATTTTGAGCCACTCACAATTGAACAAAAGTTCTTGCAACGCTGGCTAACTATTCGGAAATGGATTAATTATGTTTATCTGTTCAATTGGTCAGGTTATTATGTTATCATTCTACTGTTGAACATGATTCTTCTCGTCTTTCCGCCTATTTTTTTCCTTTCATCAGATCATTCTCTTTCGATTGCAATAATGGTATCATTTCTGTCCCTTATTTGCACGATGACCACTTTGCGTCGTTATTTTGTAAATATTTTCATCTTCCAAAGCTATTCCATCTTGTCCATGTTTCAATTGGAAAAATCAATCCACGATTTTCGACTACTTGGAACGCTCAAGAATCCAACGTCCAACGAAATTATTCCCTCTATGAGTCAATATTTGCTGAAAGTCAAAGAAATCACTCATGCCAATAAAATTATCTCAGTTTTCGGAGGATCGACATATATGACAGGATTTTTTGCCTCAGCTCTTTGTTTTTTCGTTAGTTTCCTGATGAATGCAAAAGTAAACACCAAAATAGCTTTTGGAGTGATTTTAATCGCAGCTCTAGTGGAAGGTGTCATCTCGACTAGTATGGTTCCATGGATTTGCTTCAAACCAGTAAGTATATGATAGAATTTCTCCTTCAAATGATTGATTAAGAACTTTTCATTCTATCTCAAGGATTCCGAAATTCAACAGCAAATCAAAAAGTTATTATCAAGAAGAGAACTTTCATTCAGAATGAAATTAAAATTAGATGATCTTTTGGACTCAATGGAGAAAAGGCCTGTCGGTTTTAAATGTTTTGAATTCTTCGATTTCACTCTTTTAACTTTGATAATGGTGAGGCAAAGTTTTCCATGATCTAGATATCTGATAGATTCTCTATCCTTTTCCTAATTTTCTCTCAAAAAATATTTCCTTTTCTTTTCCGAAGACTTTACTTGAGTTGGGATCAATGCTGATGCTTCTTGTTTCAAGTATCCGTTGAAGGTTTTCTATTACCATGAAAACATGCAAAAATTCGATTTTTGGTACATGGTTAACAGAACTCTTCAGACAAGAAAGTCCTGGACTCAGTAATCGATGAATCAGGTAAATCCTCTCTTGAAAAAAGAACAAATATCTCAATATAGCCAGCTTCGAATCGTAATTGATGCTAATGAACTCAATTTATGATTTTTAATCATTTTATAAGCAGAAAAATCTGCCAAAACTTCGTGTAACTATAATGACTGCAAAAATCAACCGTGTGAAGCTACATGGTTCATTCATCGAACTTATATCGGAATAAAATTATACTACACTCATTGTGGCATTGTTGAGCATTATTCACCCAATTTCCATGATTTGATATGGCTTCAAATATAGTTCTGATTGAAAATTTTTCATCTTGTAGGACTGTTATTTGTGCACTTCCTCAATATTGCTATTATTATGGAGTTCTTCTGTTCGGTAGCGTTGAAAGCCGAAAATTTGGAAGACGAAAAATTTGATCTTTTAATCGTTAAATAATGTTTTTTGAATAGAATTTTTCGAAAGATGGCAGTAAATAGTTCATAGTTTCACATGAATCGAAAAAATGACAAGCTTTTATGTATTTTTAGAGTTCGCTGACTGGAAATTCTCGGTGAAAAGTGGCGGGATATTTATAGATCAGAATCTTTATTTTTCCTCTCGGGTTGCACTCATTGGAAAAGGAAGGAAAGAATAGTGAATATTAGAATTAGAGAAAGTAGAAAGAGAGAGAATAATATTGGGAAAGAGTGGTGTATATGTGTATGTAGTGTCTAATAATGTCTACATTCTTTCTTCAGAATATTGATATTGATACTTTTGACAATTGAATCGTCTCGATTGTGCTCAACTAAATTTGTAATCGGTGGCATTCGTTCATCATCATCATACTATTTTTTCCTCTCTTCTCTTCGAAAAATATTGCTTCTTTCCCAAGTGCATGCTCATTTACTTTGATTTGTTTTGTCTACTCTTTATCGTTGGATGATTTTTTTTCCTCTTTTCGTGGATGATCATTCACAATCCATGACCATACTCAATGAGCCGTAAACGTAGCTCAGATGAATTGTTGTCGAGTGATATTCCGCCAACTTTTACCAAGAAGCCCAGAATACGGGAAGAAGATGATGGCAATCGTTTGGTGTTCGAGTGTCAATTGATTTCATCACCCAGGCCACAGATCACTTGGTATAAGGAGGATGAAAAAATTGACACCACTTCCGAAACACGAGTTGAGCCTCGTATTTTGGAGGTTGGTCCCAATAAGTATCTGGTATCATTGGAACTTAACGATGTGATTGAAACAGATTCCGGTGTTTATCGAGTGAAGGCGAAAAATAAGCAAGGCGAAGTTTCGGCTTCGATTAATTTAAATTTTACTCGTAAGTTGAATTCTTTCTTCATTATTGTGATCATCTTTATGAATAAGTTTTCCCTTTTATGTCTCAATAATCTCAATATTCTTCGATTTCCTCTTTTACTTTTCAGCTGTTGATGCTCCCCATGAAGAGTAAGTGACTTGAGAAGATAAATGATATTCACAACAATTATTGACCATTAACCTAAATTGTGAGAAGAAAAATCTAGACAGAATCCAATGAAGCTGACTCACTAAGCATTATTCTTTTTGGCAGTAGAGTGAGAATTCATATTTTCTTCATTCGAACGAGAATTGCTGATGCTACTTTACTTTACTTTCGAAAGTGTTTAATTTTGGCGGCAACTCGGTGCAATTATTTCGAATCTCTTCTTCTTGCTAACTGAAATTCCTTTTATCATCATTATCATTTACAGTATTGTTCACGCATAGTTATTTGTACATTCGAGACAGTATGTATGTATGTGTATGTGTATATGAGAGAGGGAGAGAGAGAGAGAGAGAGAGAGAGAGAGAGAGAGAGAAAGTGAAAAAGAGAGATTGTCTGAGAATTGTATCCGGATTAAATCTTTCATGGCTCCTTGAAATATTTGCATGATCTTCAAGACCCTTGAAATGGTGGAAAACAATCTGCGCTCTAGAATTGATGATAAAAAGTGCTCAGATTTTTTTGGTATTGATTTACATGGTAGAAAAATGAGAACAACCGAGAATTCGCCGGATCAAAATACTGGATCACATGAGAAATCAATTCTTTGCTAGAAAACTTACTCAAGTACTAATTTTAAATTCACACACACACATACACAAACTCTATGGCTTAGGTGAGCCTTATTTGGGAAAGAAGCCATCTCACTCGAGACTCTCTCTCTCTCATTCTCCTTTCATCTCTCTCTCTCTCTCTCTCTTTCGTTCTTTCTCTCTTTCTCTTTGAATTCATCCTCCTCCAACTCTCTCTTCTCCTCCCAAGTGCAAGCATGCCGCATGCTGAACCACTAACATCGTTTGAAAGATGAAGAGAGAGCTACGAACCTAGCATTTTCTTCTTCCTAAGAATAACATCTACCAGTCTCAGCATCTCTCTCGATCTTATCCGCACACGCACAGCATCCGCATAACTCTCTCATCCTGATACTGCTCCGGCAAACGATTACTCTGTGGATTTCTTTCGTTATTTTCCTCTCTCTCTCATCTTTTACATCCTCATCCCCCTTCTCAGCTCTCGTGTATCTCTCTTGTTCGTCTCAGAAGTAATAAACAGGTCACAGTGTGTGGGATGATCCGATAGTGGCATCACTTCCTATAAACGGCTGTACCATCCTCTCTCTCTCTCTCTCTCTCTCTCTCTCATTTTATGTTCGCTTTGAGCATTTTTCGTTGGTTAAAAAGCACAACACAAAATATTCTAGCTTTTCGATATTGTACGTGTGTGTGTGTGTCGAACTTTGTTATTAGATTTGCGGACTCGTGCTGTCATGCTTCCTTTGCTATCCCCATTGCTGTCACCATCGAGTAGTTCGCACTCATCTTCATTGTCACTTTTTGCATTCAACTTTTTTCGTCAGTCGGCTTTTTCCCCTCAATACATAAGCTTTTATCTGTGAAAAGAATAAAACAAGAACAACAGAATAGTATATATATATATCAAGAAAAAGGAACAAACAAGAAAAAACAGTCAGCCAATTGATGATTTGAGTATCATCCAATAATTATTTGAAATATTTGTGCCATCTTCAATTATTAATCATCAGTGTTGATTCTTGTTCTCAAGCAAACACACACAACCCTATCGGATTACCCAGAAATTGATGCTTGGATCATGTATAGGATATATCACTAGTGATGATAGTGTTCATCGAATAGTGTCCATATTTTGAGTGAATTAGCAAAATAATTGCCTCTCAAGATCTCTGTTCGAGCTTGGAAAACTAAGCCAGAATGGGGTAAGAAAGTGATCTTTATGTATTTTTGAATGGTATTCTTGAATTGTATTTGTACTCGTGTTTATCAGAGAAAAATTTCTTAAACTCTACGCCAAGGAATTCCAACCCTTTTGCAGCCCATTCCTAGCATCTCACTTCCAAATTATGAGCCAGAATTGTTTCCCAAAAAATTGTCCAGTAAATATTTTCATACATGTTCGATGAGAGCGGAAAAAACATCATCCAGATTCACGCTTTCTCGCTCATCAGTTTCATGCCTGCTAAACGTTAGATTGATGATGCAAATCGGCCAACAGGTACAAGTGATCTACCTAGTTATGGAAGAGGAAGTGTCTTGCTCATCCAGCATCTTGCCAATGGAATGAGATGGCGGAGGAAGAAGAAGTAGAAGAAGAGAGAGAGAGAGAGAGAGAGATGGCTATGAATAGAAACAGCATCGAGAGAAAGTATTTCAATGTAATTCATATTAGAATGAGAAAGAGGGAAGAGAGGATTGGGTGAAAGAGAGATGCTTGAGAAGCAGAATACTAACACTGTCACTATTTAAATAGATGTTATCTGCTTTTTGAGCGAATTTCTCACAGCATTTGACCCAGAAAAGGTCATCTTGAATCAAGAGCCAATTCATTTGAATGACAAACAAGTTCCATCAAATCTATTAACTTCAAGAATAGATAAATACATATCTTTACATAATCTCGAGAGCCCTTTTTTGTTCACTAATATGACTTATGAAAAATATTACGAACAATTTTTTGAGTTCATGAGAAAAATTTTCGGGTTTGAATGCTCACCGAGGATGCTCGCTATGATTTTGAATGTAGAAGTAGATGCAAAATTTTCGATGATAATTTCTCTTCCATAGGTACTTTTGACCATTTATCTTTCAAATATTTTCCAATCATGATTCGAAAATGATCTGAATACCACTTGTAGTTATGAGAAATTCGTACCAACGAACGATTTTTCCAATCTTCTTTGGTGAAACTTGCCCATGAAAGATTTTTTCTGATCAATCAAAGTTGAAGAGGATTAGCAAGAGACGTTCTCAAATGTTTTCACGTCTCATACTGATGCTCTTCCCTTCGAAAATGATCTATTTCTTGAATGAAAAATTTGCGAAAGAATGATGATAAAAAGCATGATGTTTGAAATGTAAGGAATTCCTTTCTTCATCATATAGGTTCATTAGGTTATGATTGACTTGAGGGCATGTGAACCTCGATGTGATGCCAGAAATATGAGTTTATGATTGGGGGAAAATGTGGAATAGTTTTCCTAGCGAAACGAAAGAAGAGAAAAAAAAGTTAAAAATAGGCTTAAAATGCATGAGCATGGCTCGGAGAGATTATCACCTATTTTTGAGTGTTTATGCGAATCTGTGTATGTGAAGTACTTACATATAGAAAGAAAGAAAATTCATTCAATTCCACTCCCATTGATGGCTGAGTGCTTCTGTATCATATATATTCATAATGAACTCGCCAAGAATAAGATCGATCAGAATCGATCAGGAATCGAAGGTCTCTGTGTGGAGGAGGAGAAAGAGAAGAAAAACATTCGAAAAAGATGAGAGAAGATGAGTTTTTTTAACACAAAAATAAGATCATAAAAATATGTATCATTTATCATGTTAGGAGGTGGAAGATATTCCTTACTTTCATGGTCAAAATTGACAGAAAAAATGATGATGATGAAGAGAGATGAAAAAAATTATGAAATTAATGGTAATTATATTGAAAATTAACAGGCAAATTGATGGGCTGCCACCAACTTTCGCCAAAAAGCCCGGGATCAGGCAAGAAGATGATGGCCAAAGATTAATATTTGAATGTAAAATTCAAGCTGATCCGAAGCCAACAATCTCGTGGTTTCATAATGGCTCTCTTGTGGAAGCCTCGACAAGATACAAGGTAATGAAAAAAATGTTAAATAAGAAAAATCTTACCTTGAACTCATTTGAAATCATATTAGCAAAAAATATTTCACATTTTATGAGCACAAAATTTGGACAATATTGGATCACACTTAAACCAGCTTTCAGTGGGACCTCAAACTTGCCCAATTTTTGAGCTAATCATTTAATCACTGATCTTTGGTCCCTAATTTGATCTTGAGTACACTGTGTTTGAGATGTAAAATTCACTGTTCACAATGGTCACTATTTCATTACCACAGCTTAACATTAAAAAAGACATTGGAGGACCAGCAAACAGTTATGTTGCCACAATGGAAATTTTGGATGTCCGAGTTGAAGATGCTGGAAAATATAAAGTGATCGCTAAAAATGAGCTCGGAGAAAGCAATGCGAGTATAAGTCTTAACTTTGACAGTAAGTATATGAAATGATACCTTCTTTCTTTCAACACAATTTCATTCCACACAAGAAATATTTTATTTGAGGTTCAAATCATCCATCCAAACCAAGTTCATTCAGGTTAACATTGCTATTTGCATAAATGTTAACAATTTGATATCAGTTGACCTCTTACACTGGGAGGATTGGAATTTCGTGGAGGTTTCCATATGCAAATATTTTTCAAACTTTCATTTATCTCTCTTTCCCCTCTCAAGGTGAAGACTCGTCAGTCTCATCAGATAATGCCAAGCCAACATTCACCGAAAAGCCTGTGATAAAGCAATCTGACGACGGAAATAAGATTGTATTCGAATGTCGTCTGGTTGCTGACCCTGCTCCAACAATCGAATGGTACCACAAGGGTATGTGGAAAATATTCTAAGAATTCTGAGAATTTTGCATAATTACACTCTTCGGGCAAATACATATTATGATATGCCCTAATTGGTCCTAGTTTCAATTCTGATCTCTCAATTGGTTCAAATTCTTTTTCTTTTTCCCATTAAAACAGGTAAAGTAGTTAAAGAGGATACAAGACATAAGTATAAGTTAGTGTCCGATAAACATAATCATATAGCTTCATTAGAACTTAGCCGTGTGGTGCCCGATGATGGCGGAGAATATAGATTGGTTGCCAAAAATTCTAGTGGCGAAGGATTTGCTCACATTAATTTGAATTTTGAGGGTGGTAAACCGAAGCTTCCCGATGGTAAAGCACCACGATTTCCCAAGAAGCCAACTATCCGACAGGTTGGTGGTGATCTCATTTTGGAGTGTATAGTTGAATCTAATCCAAAGCCAGAGATAACATGGTATCATGGTGCCAAAGTGATTCGTGAAGGTGTTCGACACAAAGCGGCCATAAAGGAAATTGAGCGAAACACATTCGCTTTATCATTGACAATTAATGATCCATCAAATGAAGATGGTGGAGCGTACCGGTGTAATGCGACCAATGAATTGGGTGAATCAAATGCCAATATTGCACTCAATTTTCAGGGTGGTGATGATGAGGAAGATCTATCACCATCATTTGTCTCGAAGCCCAAGATCATTCCAAAAGATGGTGGAAGTCTTATACTATTGGAATGTCGAGTCAAATCAACAACCAAATTATCGACTACCTGGTCTAAGGGAACCACATTGGTTCGCGAGTCAACCAGAATCAAGAGTAGCATCATTTCGGAAGGAAATGATGAGTATACTGTTCAACTAGAAATTAAGGTATGTGTAATGATTTGAGTATGATTATTTATACCCAGAACATAAAAATGTTCTCCACACACATACAAGAGAGATAATTTCTTCTAGAGAAAGAATTCGTTTACAATTCCCTTATTTGATTGGAACATAAAATTGTATCTTTCTCTCTCTCTCTCCCTTATACTGATGTGTTGGTGTACCTCTTTGTCAAAGTATGGGGCATCTTACGTTGAGGGTGTAAATTTTTCACTCTTGTAACTCAACAAAATTGATTACACAACAACAACGTGCTACGTTGAAGACGAGAGTCCTTTAAATAGATAGAAGGAATCCGTCATCACAGCTAAATTTGGCTTTGAGAGCAAAAAAATTTTCCACATCTTTTAGCCAAGAAGTCAGTTATTCTCACACAAGATTTATTGAAGTTTATGGATGCCAATCAGCACCTCTCTTTCCCTTTCTCTCTCTCTCTTTACTCTGTGTGTGGATATAACTGACTATGTTTATTGAATTTTCACTACATACACACACACATGCATATAATTTTTCAACCTCTTTTCTTCCTCTTCTCATCATCATTAACTTTATTTAGAATGTTTCCAAAGAGGATGGAGGAATTTATAAATGTAATATCAAAAACAGCCATGGAGATATAAATGCGAGCTTGAATTTGAATATCGAAGGAGGTGACTTATTGAAGGCTGGTGAGCCACCAAGTTTCGTTGATAAGCCACGAATCATTCCGGAAAACAATGGTAAACTCATTATTATGGAGTGTAGAGTTCGCTCAAAGCCGAAACCAGATATTACATGGTATAATGATGGTAAAGTAGTTCGTGAAAGTTCAACCAGAATTAAGATGAGCATGGTGGAAGAGAAAACTGATGTCTACTTAATTCGATTGGAACTTCGAGATCCCGAGCTGACCGATGCTGGTCTGTACAAGTGCAATGTTAAAAATCCTGCCGGTGAATCGAATGCCAATCTAACGCTCAACATTGAACGTGAGTAACTTACTATCTTATCTGATTATCGGAGAGGTTCCTGATATTTATTATGTTCAATACTGTTTTCAGTTGCTCCTGTTATCAAAGAGAAACCCAAAGTTATCAAGCAAACGCGTGAGAAAAAGATTATCATTGAAGCACGAGTTGCTTCAGCTGGAAAACCTATCGTACAATGGATTAAGGAATCCTCTACCGTAAGAGAGGATTCTCGGCGTCGCATCAAAATTCAAGAAGTAACCAAAGGAGAATACTCAATTGCTTTGGAAATTGATCGAGTCGAAAAGATGGACAAAGGTGTCTACAAACTTGTGGCCAAAAATGAGAAAGGAGAATGTACATCACAATCGGTGACCGTGGATGTGGATGGTGAGTTTTCAAATTTTTATTATTAATTGTTTTTATTAATTGTTATTGCACTTAATTGTTCTTCACTCATTGATTACTCACATTAACTTACTCTTGGTAATGAAAAATTTTACCTCATCCACAGATATGGAAGAGAAGCAAGAGAAAAAGAAGGAAGAGGAGGAGAAAAAATCGACTCTAGAGAAGAAGAGAAAGGAAGAAGAAGAAAAATCTTCCATAGAAAAGAAACGAAAAGAAGAAGAAGAGAAGAAAACTAGCTCTATGGAGAAAAAATCATCCTCTAGAGAAGAGGAAAAGTCTTCAATTGATAAAAAATCGACTCTAGAAGAGAAGAAGGAAGAACGAAAGAGTAGCATCTTGGAGAAGAAAGATAGCCAAAAAACGTTGGAAGAGAAAAAAGAGAAGAAAACTCTCAGCACAACGGAAAAGAGAAAAAAAGAGGAAGAGAAGAAGAAAACTGAAGAAAGTCAAGAAGATATTCTCAAGAAGAAGAGAGTCGAAGAATTGAAATCTAGATCAGGAGGAAAAGTTGATAAACCTTTCTTTGTCTCCCAAATCAAATCATTTGTAAGTTGACACACAAAATGATTAGCCAAATTCCAGATTGATAATTATTAATCTCAATTCCTATTCAGACTATTGAAGAGGGTAAATCTGCTGATCTCAAATGTGTATTCATGAGCAAAGTACCGGTCCAAGTTACATGGTATTTTGAAAAGAATGTAATCCAAGAGGACAGTCACATGTCTATGACTCAAGATGATAAGTCAGCTTGTTTGACAATCAATGACGCAAAACACGAAGACAGTGGCGAATATATGGTTAGAGTGGCTAACTCAGCTGGTGAAGTTGATTCAATTGGAATTCTAACTGTAAAAGGTAAGATTGTTGATCAGGGCCAGACAAAAATAAATTAATAAAAAATTATGATATTCACCATTGATATCTTCATTTTCAGCTCTACTCACCAAAAAAGAGCCCACAAAACGAGAAAAAACGAAACCAGAGGAAGAAGAATCACCCAAAAAACTTAAGACCAGAAATGAAGAACCAATGGAAGTTGATCAACCAAAAAAGAAACTCGAAAAACAGAGCTCAATCCCCGAAATTCAAATAGAAAAGGAACGTTCACCTGTCAGACCTCGCAAAGGTTCAGAGGATCAGGAGAACATTGAGCCAACCAAAAAGAGACCTTCAATACCCATTGTCAAAGAGCCTACACCAGAACCCGAACCTAGACTTGGTCGCCGAGGTTCGTTCATAGATGCTACCGGACAACAGCAACTTCGTCGTGGCTCATTTATTGATGTGGAAGAGATTAAAAATTTGCGAACTTCACCTCGTCGAACGTCCCAGGATGCTCGACGACCATCGATTGCCGAATTTGATCCAACCGAGAAGCCATCAACACCTCTCCATACGAAAGGAAAGGAGGCGAAAATAGTCAATTATGCCGAAAATCAGCAAGGAACTGAGGGCAAAACGGCTTACATTCAATTTGATGTGGAAGGTGATCCTGTGCCCACTTTTCGATTCTTCAAGGATGGTCAAGAAATTTATGAAGGTGGCCGATACTTGATTGTGTCCGATGGTTCTTCCAATACAGTGTGGTTTTGTGTTAAAAAGGCCAAATCAGCTGATGAAGGCCGATATACTGTGATGGCCACCAATCAGCATGGTGAGGCAACCGCTGAGATTGGTCTATTCATCGGTGGTGAGGAAGGTATGGATTTTCGAGCTATGCTCAAAAGAGGTAAGCGTCAACAGTGGCGAAAACAATCGGATGATCCAGATTGGGGTAATCTGAAAGCTGTGGAAGATGAGCGTCGTGCTTCACTGAAGGAATCCAAGGTAAGATTCTATCGAAGATATATATTTGAATATTTGAATATCCAAAAAATTATTCCATACCAACATACACACTTCATGTCCTGCTGAGGGTTTTTTCCTCTCTTTCTATCTCTCTCCAATATCAATGCTTACCTATGTCCAGAAAGAAAAACCAATACGCTTTATTGCCCAATATTCATTCCGTTGATTCGAATCTATTCCATCTTATTGTTCTTTCTTTTTCTGTAAGTCTTAGGACTTGGCTTTATGATGTCGATCAATTGATGATGATTCTTCTTTCGAAGAACAATTCTTTGTCCATCTATTATTCGCTTTCACACATAATTTGATCTAATTTGCTTCCTATTCTTTCCATGGCCATCGCTGCTGCTTTCTGAAAACCGCTTTATCAATGAACCAAATCACAAAAAAAAATCAAAATAACGAAAAAATTTTCCTAAAATTTGCTGGCTTATATTTCCACTGGTCTGCTATTCCTATCTCTCTTCCCATGACATATACACACACACACACACATACAACCATGATAGCTGAAGGTAGCGTTTGTATTCAGTATAAATATTTACGTGTTCTTTGTGTTTGTTTGACTGTACATATTCATGTTTGGATCCCGGAAAAATGGCCCAAAAATATTCCTATTCCCAAATTTTTCGTCTACCGTCGACTACGCCATCCAAAATATTTGTATCGACTCAAAAATTTACGCAAAATCCAGTCCAACGATATTCATAGTCCTCGTGGAAGTCGACGTCCATCGTTGGCCGAATTGATTCCAGATTGGCCAATACTTCATCCACCATCCAGATCACGCAACGTATGATCCAAATACTACTGAGCATTATAGTACCTCATTGTCGTGGTGGTTTTGAATATTTTGCGATGGCTAATTGTTTTATCGATGTGTGTGTTTGAATTATTACTGCTTCTATCTCTATTAGATTTGCATGATATCGATTTTGTGGCCTTACGTTTTTCTTCTGTTCGCATTTCGTTGCTATCTTCGTTCTACACTTTTTTTGTGGCTTTTTGTTGCTATTCTTTCATTTGCATTAGTTAGATTGTGATTATTGTCGTTAATCGTTGTTCTCGCTCTTATTTTTGATGTTGTGGTGATATTTTAATGTACTTTTTGCGGGTACCCATTTGATTCAATGTTGTCATTTTGACGTTTGACGTTTTTTGTTTATCTTCTCACAGAATTGCTATCAAAATGAGATCAAACTAATTTTTACTCTGTTCTGTTCGGTTCATTCACACTAGAAACCAGAAATTTTCACCAAACCTTTGCAAAATCAGAAATGCAAAGAAGGGCGAGACAAAAAGGTCCGATTCGAATGTGTATTCAGTAAAGTTGGTGTCAAAGCAAAATGGTACAAAAATAAGCAAGAACTTTTCATGGGACGCAAAAATCACATGACAAGTCAAGGCGATCTACATGTTCTCGAAATAATCAATCCAACCGTTGAAGATGAAGGCAAATACGTTTGCAAGTGTCTGGATACCACAACCGAGGCATTCCTAGACGTAGCGCCGCCAGATCCTGTGTACAAATTTATCAAAAAATTACCTTCACAATCAAAGGGTTACACTGATCGTGAATGTGTTCTCGAGTGTTCCTGTAATTCGGCCAAAGCACCGGTCAAATGGTATAAGGGTGAGAAAAAGCTAGAGAATAGTGATAAATACATTATCGAACAAGATGCGTTGGGCAAAAAATTCCTACGAATTCAAAATTGTACCCTGGACGATGCTGCCGAGTATACATGTCGAATTAATCAGGAAGAATTTACAACCACCAAATTGTCAATGCAAGAGCAAGCATTCAAATTTATGCGAGTATTGCGAAGTATGCGAGTCAATGAATCGGACACTATCACACTGGAATGTGAGGTAGATGATTGGGAAGCTCCGGTTCAATGGTCTTTCAATGGACAGGATATCAAAAAAGATAAACACTATGATATACAGGTAGATGGTCGTAAGAGACGATTGATCATCAAAAAGTGTAAGCTTGCCGATGAGGGTAAATATTTGGCCCGAACGAAAGGTGATGAAACCGAATCGGAAGTTTTGGTTGAGCCTGCCAATCGTTTTAAGAAGAAACTTGCCGATGTACACACAATCGAAAAGAAGCAAGTGGTTTTTGAGGTTGAAATGTCAGATAATCGACAGCCACTCAAGTGGTATAAGGATGGTCAAGAAATTCATCCTGGTGATCGATTTCATGTTCGTTTTCATGATGAAAAATATACACTCACCATTGATAATGTGAAACTTGAGGATGCTGGTGAAATAATGGCCGCAACGCCCAATATTAAGACAAAGTGTAGACTTACAGTAGATGAAGGTATGCTGATCAAACTACATACTGTATTTGGTTGGGAGAATTCTGGAATACTTATTCTTATTTCTCATTGACAGCTGAGCGAGCACCCATTATCAAGATGGAAGATAAAGATTTCCAATCCGATGTGGGTAAACCTTTTGCAATAGAGGTTCCTTACTCAGGTATGTCTCTTGAAATTTTCATGCTCATAGAATGTATTATTTGATCATGATTTGAATAATTCAAATATTTCATATTCAACAGTGCCAGGAACCAGAACATCCGATGTGATTGCAAAGCTTCTGAGGAATGGTAAACCAGTGCCAAAGAGTGAAGTTGATGTCTCTATTCGTCAAGAGAAGATTGTTTTCACCTTCAAGAGAACAAATCGTGATAATTCAGATCAATACCAAATCAGCATTGCAAATGCTGAAGGAGAAGCAAAAAAAGACGTGAAAGTTAATTTCGTTGGTCCTCCAGCTCAGCCAGAAGGTCCTCTGGTTGTATCTGATCTGTTCAGAGATCGATGTAAATTAGCTTGGAAGCCACCGAAAGATGATGGTGGAATGCCGATCAAACACTATGTGATCGAACGACAAGCTCTAAGTGCTCGAGGTGGATGGCAAGAGATCGGTACCACCGAGGCATGTAACTTTAATTGTACAGATTTGGAGTACAAAAAAGAATACAAATTTCGAGTTCGAGCGGTAAACAAGAAAGGTGCCTCAGAACCTCTTGAATCAGCCAAAAATATTCTAGCCAAAGACCCGTACGATGAGCCTTCGAAACCATTTCCACCGGAAATCGTTGATTGGGACAAGGAACACGTTGATCTCAAATGGAAGCCACCGGAAAAAGATGGTGGATCACCAATTACAGATTATCAAATTGAATATAAAGATAAATTTTCACCCGAATGGACCAAAGGTCCCAAAGTGCCTGGTGATCAGAATCATTGTCGTGTGAAAAATTTGAAAGAAAATATGGCTTACCAATTTAGGCTAATCGCGATCAATAAAGCCGGTCCAAGTGAGCCATCTGATCCTACCAAGCCTCATCAAGTGAAAGCTCGATTTGTGAAGCCATACATCATCGGAGATGGACCCAAACCGATGGTTGTGAAGAAAGGTCAAGTGATTAAGTATGATATCCAATTTTTCGGTGAGCCACCGCCAACAGTGACATGGGAATTGAATGGCCAGGAATTGTTTGCTGGAACCAAACTATCGATAGACAATACACAGAAGACTACTCTTCTGCAGAATAAGAATGCTGTTCGAGCTGATTCGGGAAAATATAAATTAACTCTCACCAATTCATCGGGCACAGTTTCAGCGGAAGCTGATGTTGTCGTACTGGACAAGCCAACTCCACCGGAAGGTCCACTTGTTTTGGAAGAAGTTCGTGCTGACCATTGTATTGTGAAATGGCGTAAGCCGAAAGATTCGGGAGGCTCTGATATTCAGGGCTATCTTATTGAAAAGATGGACATGGACACCGGAAAGTGGACAAAAGCCGGTGAAACTGGCCCAGATGCTGATAACTTCCGAATTGATGGTCTTACACCCAAGAAACGTTACAAGTTTCGGGTGCGAGCCATCAACAAAGAAGGTGTTTCTGAGCCTCTAGAAACAACTGACATTATTACGGCCAAAAATCCTTACGATGAACCATCTAAACCAGGTAAACCAGAAATTGTTGACTATGACAATACTAAGGTCGATTTGAAATGGACACCACCGGAAAAGGATGGTGGACGTCCGATTACACACTATGTGGTTGAAATGAAAGACAAATTTGGCTCTGATTGGGTTGAGGTACTCAAAACACCAGATGCAAGTACTCAGGCTACTGTTGGAAATCTGAAAGAAGGTAATACTGTTCAATTTCGGGTGAGAGCAGTTAATAAAGCTGGTCCCAGTGAACCGAGTGATGCAACTGAGCCGCACATTGTTAAGCACAAAAATTTGAAACCTAAAATTGATCGAACCAATTTGAAAAATATCACAATCAAAGCTGGTCGAGGAGTTAAATTTCCGGTTGACATTATTGGTGAGCCTCCTCCAACAGTCAAATGGACTTTCGGTGAAGATGGACAGCCAGTATCGAATGATGACCACTACAAAATAGTGAACAAAGATTATCATTCAGATTTTGATTTGACCAAAGCCAAGCGAATACATTCAGGCATCTATACCATCACAGCGACCAATGCATCAGGATCTGATTCGGCAACTGTTGAGATCAAAGTTCTCTCGAAGCCCGGTAAGCCAGAGGGACCACTTGATGTCCATGATGTCCACAAGGAGGGATGCAAGTTATCATGGAAAAAGCCCAAAGACGATGGTGGACTGCCCATCAAGGGATATGAGGTTGAAAAGCTTGACAAAGAAACTGGCCGATGGACTCGATGTGGTAAAACAGATAAAACTGATTTCGAAGTGACCGGATTAATACCAGGCAAAGAGTATCTGTTTCGTGTTGCCGCAATCAATGATGAAGGTGATTCGGAGCCACTTGAAACTCTCCACTCTATAATTGCCAAAAATCCATACGATGAGCCCGGTAAGCCAGGAACACCGGAAATCGTTGATTACGATAACAAGAGTGTGGATCTCAAGTGGACACCACCCAAGAGTGATGGTGGAGCTCCAATTGAAAAGTATATCGTCGAAAAGAAGGAAAAATTCCAAATAATGTGGGAAAAAGCATGTGAAGTTCCGGGCAAATCATGTGAAGCAAAGGTGGAAGGTCTTACGGAAAGGGCAGAGGTTCAATTTCGAGTTGTTGCTGTCAATAAGGCTGGTCCAGGTGAACCTTCCGATGCAACTGGTGTACATGTTGTGAAACACCGGAAGCTTAAGCCTCGAATCGATCGAACCAATCTTGAAACGGTAACAATTAAGAAGGGAAAAAGTATCAAACTTGATGTCAATGTTTCCGGTGAGCCACCTCCAAAGATTACATGGCATTTTGCTGACAAAGAGGTGAAACCCAATGATCATTATCAGATCAACAATGTGGACTATAATACAAAATTTGGTATAGAAGATGCCCAGCGAATTCATTCTGGTAAATACAAGATTGTCGCCGTCAATGAGCATGGACGTGATGAAGCGGAAGTGGAAATTGTTGTACTAGCAGCTCCCAATCGACCGAAAGGACCACTCAAGGTGAGCAATGTCCACAATAAGGGCTGTAAACTTGGTTGGGAAAAGCCTGATGATGATGGCGGGAAACCCATTCAAGGATATATTGTGGAAAAATTGGACCTCGCTGCCGGTGGCTGGGTACCGATTGGACGAACTGATGAGACCAATTTCGAAGTGACCGGCCTTACGCCAGGCAAAAGGTATCAATTCCGAATTAAAGCGGTCAATGCTGAAGGTCAATCTGAACCGTTGGTCAGTGATGAGCCAACGCTGGCCAAAAATCCATACGATGAACCGGGTGCACCGGAAAATGTTGAGATTGATGATTATGATGAGAAACACGTTAAACTTAAGTGGAGAGTGCCGAAAGATGATGGAGGTGCACCAATTACTGGTTACATTATTGAGAAAAAAGAAAAGCTGGGCTCATGGGAACCATGTGCTGAAGTGAGTGGCAGTAAGCCAGAGGGTAAAGTTGAAGGCTTGACCAAGGGTCAGGTGTATCAATTTAGGGTTCGAGCTGTCAACAAAGCTGGTCCCGGTGAAGCTAGTGAACCGACCAAGTCACACTTGTGTAAGGAACGATTTCTGGCACCCAAAATTAATCGTGATTCATTGCAACCACTGCGAATTAAGGCTGGTAATATGGGCCGATTTGATGTGGAAGTGATCGGTGAGCCTCCTCCAACGATAACATGGGAATTCGCTGGACGTCCATTAGAGGAAACGGGTGACATTAAATTTGATAACAAAGATTATGAGACCCATGTACAGATGAAAAATATGACTCGAGCCCAAAGTGGTAAATACAAGATCACCGCTGTCAATTCATCGGGTAAAGATGAAGCGGAAGTTGAGGTAACTGTTCTCGATCGTCCAAGTAAACCGGAAGGTCCACTGGAAGTATCAAATGTTCATGCTGAAGGATGCAATCTAGATTGGCTACCACCGAAAGATGATGGTGGAATGCCAATAGAGGCATATCTTGTGGAAAAGCAAGATGCAGCCACTGGCCGATGGGTTCCGGTGACCAGAGTTCCCGGTGACAAGACAAGCTGTGCTGTTGCTGGTCTGGAGCCAGGTAAACGTTACAATTTCCGTATCAAAGCCCTCAACAATGAAGGTGAATCAGATGCCCTGGAAACTGATCGATCAACACTGGCCAAAAATCCATACGATGCTCCCGGTCCACCAGGATTACCCAAAATCGATGATTACGATAAAGATTTTGTGGTACTCAAATGGGATGCCCCGTTGAGAGATGGTGGTGCACCAATCACCGGATATTTGATTGAAAAGAAGGGCAAATTTTCACCCGATTGGGTGACTGCAGCCGAAACAAGTGGCCCAGCTTGCACTGGAAAAGTGGCCAATCTAACGGAAGGAGATAAATATGAATTCAGAGTTCGAGCAATCAATAAAGCTGGCCCAGGAGCACCATCAGAATCTACTGGGCCACACTTGATGAAACCAAGATTTTTGAAACCCCAAATTGATCGTACCAATTTGAAGAGTATCACCGTGAAAGCCGGTCAAATGGTCAATTTTGATGTCAATGTTATTGGTGAGCCTCCGCCAAAAACTGTGTGGTACTTTGGTGAAACACCGTTGACAGATGGAACTCAATTCCAGATTAATGATGTTGATTATAATACCAAATTTGCTCTCCTCCGAGCGACAAGAGCTGAAAATGGTACCTACAAATTGGTGGCATCCAATGAGGTGGGCAGTGATGAGGCGGAAGTGGTGATCACTGTTCTCGCCAAGCCATCACCACCTGAGGGACCATTGCAAATATCGGATGTCCACAAGGAAGGATGTAAACTCAAATGGAAGCCACCCAAAGATGATGGTGGCTGTCCAATTGAATGTTATGAGATTGAAAAAATGGATGAAGAAACTGGACGCTGGGTTCCTGCCGGCAAATCAACGGATACCTCGTATGAGGTTAGCAATCTTGTGCCCGGTAAACGATATAAATTTCGAATTCGTGCTGTCAACAAGGAAGGTGATTCCGATGAATTGGAAGCTGAACAAGCAATCACTGCCAAAAATCCTTTCGATGAACCGAGTATACCTGGTCGACCAGAGCCAACCGATTGGGATGTTGATCATGTTGATCTCACCTGGAAGCCACCGATGACTGATGGTGGTTCACCTATCACAGGATATCGAATTGAGAAACGTAAAAAGGGTACACACAAGTGGACCAAGGGGGCCAATATCAATGGCAATGTTACCCATGGAACGTGTCCCGATCTTGAGGAAGGTGAAGAGTATGAGTTCCGAATTGTTGCTCTCAACAAGGCCGGCGAAAGTGAACCAAGTGAACCATCTCGATTTGTAGCAGCTAAACCGAGAAAATTAGCTCCAATCATTGACCGGACATCACTGAAACCGATTACAGTTCGCGCTGGACAGCCGATCAAATTTGATGTTGATGTTCGCGGTGAGCCACCGCCAACAATCAGCTGGTCATTCAATGATCAACCATTGCTGCCAGCGGAAACAATCACAATTGAAAATGAGCCATATCATACGCTACTGATGATGACCAAGACCAAGAGACCACAAACGGGAACATATAAGATTACAGCGAAAAATGAACACGGTACTGATGAGGCCACAGTTGAGGTCAAAGTTCTCAGTAAACCAGGCAAACCAAAGGGTCCACTTGATGTGTCCGATGTCCATGCTGAGGGCTGTAAACTCAAATGGGACAAGCCGGAAGATGATGGTGGTGAGCCAATCCAACAGTATGTTATCGAAAAATTGGACGTTGAATCTGGAAGATGGGTTCCTGTGACCACATCTCGTGACACCGAGGCAGAGGTCACCGGTCTTATACCAGGTAAAGAGTATAAATTCCGAGTTAAAGCAGTCAATGCTGAAGGTGAATCGGAACCATTGGAAACTGAGAAGCCTACATTGGCCAAGAATCCATTTGATGAGCCAGATAAACCTGGTAAGCCAAAAGTGGCCAATTGGGACAAAAATTTTGTTGATCTCACATGGGATGCTCCGGCAAGTGATGGTGGAGCACCAATTACTGGCTATATTGTTGAGAAAAAAGATCGTTACAGTAATAAGTGGATCAAAGCATTGGAAACCAAAGGTCCCGAGTGTGAAGCTCATGTACCTGATTTAATTGAAGGTATGGAATATCAATTCCGTGTGAAAGCTGTCAATAAAGCTGGACCAAGTCAACCAAGTGAACCTAGCAATATGGTCACTGCTAAGCCACGAAATTTAGCACCTCGAATTGATAGAACAAATTTACGTGATTTGATTATACATGCTGGTCAAAATGTTAAATTTGATGTCAAAGTTATCGGTGAGCCGACACCAACTGTCACATGGATTGGCAATGATGGACCAATTAAGGATGGTCCACATGTTCACATCGAGTCAGAGCCTAATCGTAGCAAATTTGCTCTACAAGGAGCAACACGCAAAGACACCGGAATGTACACAATTAAAGCGGAAAATGTTAACGGTAAAGATGAAGCAGAAGTTCAAATAACGGTACTTGATAAGCCTGAAGCTCCCGAAGGTCCACTAGAGGTGGATGATGTACATGCTGAAGGATGTAAGCTCAAATGGAAGAAACCAAAAGATGATGGAGGTGTACCAATTGAATGTTATCAAGTGGAAAAAATGGACACTGCCACAGGTAAATGGATTCCTTGTGGCAAAGCTTATGAGCCTCAATTTGAGGTGCAAAACCTGGAACCAGGCAAAGAGTACAAATTCCGTGTGAAGGCAATCAATGCTGAAGGTGAATCGGCACCTCTTGAAACCGAACAAGGAACATTGGCCAAAAATCCATATGATGCTCCTGGTGCACCAGGAACACCTCATGTAACCGATGTTGATCGCAATCATGTGGATCTCAAATGGGATGCTCCAGTTAAAGATGGCGGAGCTCCGATAACTGGCTATTTGATTGAGAAAAAATCAGCTGATGGTACAAAGTGGGTGAAAGCAGCCCAAATTGATGGACCCATTACGGAAGCTCGTGTACCAGATCTTGAGAATGGTGAAACTTATCAATTCCGAGTGAAAGCTATCAATGCCGGTGGAATTGGTGAGCCAAGTGATGCCACCAAGCCGGTAACATGTAAACCCAGTAAGTTACCACCGAGAATTGATCGTAAAAATTTGCGTCCAGTAAGTATTAAGGTGGGACAAGCTTTCGCTTTCGATGTTAATGTACAAGGTGAGCCAGCACCGACAATCCAATGGTTCATCAAGGATCGAGAATTGGAATCTTCCCCTGATCTAACAATCACCAACAAACCGTATCACACCAAATTGAGTTGTGACAAAGCGGGCCGAAAAGATGCGGCAGTATATCGAATTGTGGCCAAAAATAAGTATGGTGTCGATGAGGCGGATGTTACCGTTGAAGTAGTTGGAAAACCAGGTAAACCGGAAGGACCATTAGATGTTTCCGATATCAACAAGAATGGCTGTAAACTTGCCTGGAATAAGCCGAAAGATGATGGCGGTGAGCCACTTGATGGCTATATTGTGGAAAAATTGGATCCAGACACTGGCTCATGGATTCCTATCGGTAAAACGATGATTCCTGAGATGACAGTGACCGGCTTGATACCTGGTAAAGATTATTCCTTCAGAGTGAAAGCTGTCAACAAAGAAGGTGAATCAGAACCATTGCAAACACTGGCTCCGATCACTGCCAAAGATCCATTCTCAGAACCTGGTCAACCGGGTACACCTGAGGTGACAGCATTTTCACCAGATTCAATTGATGTCAAATGGGAACCACCGGCACGTGATGGTGGAGCACCAATTACAGGTTACATAATCGAAAAGAAAGAGAAAGGTAAAGATTGGGAAAAAGGTGCCGAAGTTTTTGGAACCACTACCAAAGCAAAAGTACCCAACCTAAAACCTGGTAAAGAATATGAATTCCGAGTTGTTGCCGTGAATAAGGCTGGTCCTAGTGAGCCTAGTTTACCTTCACATCCTCAAGTGGCCAAAAATCCATTTGATGAGCCAGGTAAGTCCACCTCAATGGATCACGATTAGTATTGGTGAATTTTGTTCTAATTTCTCCCGACTTTTACACCATACTGTATATAGGTGCTCCAGGACGACCAGAACCAACAGATTGGGACAAAGATCATGTTGATCTCAAATGGACTGCTCCAGAAAATGATGGTGGAGCTCCAATTACTGGATATATAATTGAAAAACGAAAGAAAGGTGCCAGAAAGTGGGACAAAGCTGCCACAGTACCGAGCACAGCAACCTCTGGTACAGCACCTGATCTTGAGGAAGGTCAAGAATATGAATTCCGTGTTTTGGCAGTCAACAAGGCTGGACCTGGTGAACCCAGTGAACCATCCAGATCTATTATTGCCAAACCGAGAAAACTTGCACCTCGAATTGATCGAACCAATTTGAAACCGATTACTATCAAGGCAGGACAGCCGGTCAAATTTGATGTTGATGTTCGAGGTGAGCCACCTCCAAAGATCACTTGGGCATTCAGAGATGCACCTCTGATTCCAGCTGAGAATGTTACAATTGAAACTGAACCTTACCATACACTGTTGATGATGGTGAAGACCACTCGAGAGCAACATGGTACATATACTATCACAGCGAAAAATGAACACGGAATGGATGAAGCATCAGTTGAGGTTAACATTGTGGGTAAACCTTCATCACCCAAAGGACCTCTCGATATATCTGATGTTCACGCTGAAGGCTGTAAATTGGCATGGAAAAAGCCAGAAGATGATGGAGGATCTCCGATTCTCCACTATTTGATTGAGAAACAAGATCCAGAAAAGGGAACATGGGTACCAGCAGGTACCTCAAGAGACACCGAGGCCTCAGTGAAAGGTTTGACACCAGGTAAGTTGGAAGTTTCAATACTCTTCCTTTGAGACATATTCCAAAATTCCGTCTATAATCATGGTCTCAGAAAATCTATCAGAAACCAAAATCTCATCTCAATTTAATAATCTACTTTGCAGGAAAAATGTACAAATTCCGAGTGCGTGCTGTAAATGCTGAAGGAGAATCTGAGCCTCTGGAATCAGATAAGCCAATTGAGGCAAAAAATCCATTTGATGAACCAGGCAAACCAGGCAAACCGACTGTGAAAAATTATGATCGCAGTGGAAGGTAAGTGATCTCATTTTAATATCTTATTCTCAACAATTTATAGCAACAGGAGGTTCGATTGATTTTTTAATTAGCATGCAAATTGATTACCACCTTGTTTGAATGTGCGGTGGATGAATATTCCAAATATAACATTAAATCACTTCCCAAGGAACAACTGCTACGTCGATCTTGTCTGGAATGCACCGGAAACTGATGGCGGAGCACCGATCACAAGTTATGTGATCGAAAAGAAAGAGAAAGGAAGTTCAAAGTGGCAAAAAGCATGTGAAACAATCGGAGACAAATGTGAGGTAAGAGTACCTAATTTGGTTGAGAATACCGATTATCAGTTCCGAGTGAAAGCGGTCAACAAGGCCGGACCAAGTCAACCAAGTGATGCCAGTGATTCGGTGACAGCCAAAGCACGCAATGTGCCACCATCAATTGAGCCCATCAAAGACATTACACTTCACGCTGGTAAGCATCTCAAAATTGATCTCAAAATATCTGGTGAACCACCTCCACGTGTGGAATGGTTCCTCAATGGTACACCATTGTCAACCGGTGGCCGGGCGACAATCGAAACTCCACCATATCGTAGCAAATTTTCCGTACCAACCGCTGAACGTTGTGATGCGGGCACATATCGAATTGTGGCCACAAATGTTAACGGTAAAGATGAACTGGAAGTTCGTGTTAATGTTCTCGACAAGCCAGCACCACCGGAAGGACCACTTGAAGTGAAAGATGTCCACGCGGAAGGATGTAAACTCAAATGGAATCCACCCAAAGATGATGGTGGAACTCCTATTGAATGTTATCAGGTAGAAAAAATGGACACTGCTACCGGTAAATGGGTTCCATGCGGTAAAGCGTATGAGCCAGCATTTGAAGTGCAAAACCTAGAACCAGGCAAAGAATACAAATTCCGTGTGAAAGCAATCAATGCTGAAGGTGAATCGGAACCACTCGAAACTGACCACGGAACAGTGGCCAAAAATCCATACGATACACCTGGAGCTCCTGGTCAACCGCAAGTGACCGATTATGACAAACACCATGTTGACCTCAAATGGACTGCTCCAACTCGTGATGGTGGTGCACCAATAACGGGATATGTGATCGAAAAGAAAGCTGCCGACTCGGGACGATGGGTGAAAGCTTGTGAAACTCGAGGACCTTTGACCGAAGTTCGTGTACCTGATCTACAGAAAAATGAAACATATCAATTCCGAGTGCGAGCTGTGAACGCTGGTGGTCAAGGTGAACCTAGTGAACCATGTAAGCCGGTCACATGTAAACCTCGAAAATTAGCTCCACGAATTGATCGAAAAAATTTGAAACCCATACAAATCAAGGCTGGTCAACCGTTTTCATTTGATGTTGCTGTGCAAGGAGAACCACCGCCAGATGTACAATGGTTGATCAAGGAAAATCCTGTCCGAGAGACTTCTGATCTCACCATAACCAACAAACCATATCGAACCAAACTCAATTGTGATAGAGCTGAACGAAAAGATTCGGCAACATATCGAATAGTGGCCAAAAATCCATACGGTATGGATGAAGCGGACGTAGAGGTGACCGTAATCAGTAAGCCATCCAAGCCGGAAGGTCCTCTGGATGTTTCCGATGTGACCAAGGAAGGCTGTAAATTGGCATGGAAAAAGCCGAAAGATGATGGAGGATTACCACTTGATGGCTATCTAGTAGAAAAATTGGATCCAGACACCGGATCATGGGTACCCATTGGTAAAACTCTTCTACCCGAAATGGATGTCACCGGTCTAAAGCAGGGCAAAGATTATCAATTCCGAGTGAAAGCTCTCAATAAAGAAGGTGAATCGGAACCATTACAAACAATGGCACCGATAACTGCCAAAGATCCATTCTCACCACCAGGACAACCAGGTAAACCGGAAGTACTAGATTGGAATCGAGATCGTGTTGAATTGGCCTGGGAAGCTCCGAGAACTGATGGCGGAGCACCGATTACACATTACACCATACAGAAGCGAGAAAAAGGTGATTTCAAATGGACTGATGCGGTTGAGATACCAGGAATGTTGACCAAAGGTACTGTTCCTTTCCTTTCCGAGGGAAAAGAATATGAATTCAGAGTGGTTGCCAATAATAAAGCTGGTCCTGGTGAGCCTAGTATACCGTCCAATTCGGTTGTCACCAAACCAAGATTTTTGCCACCTCAAATTGATCGAAAAAATTTGAGAGATCTCAAAGTGAACGCAGGATCAACAATCAGATTCAATGCTGATGTTATTGGTGAGCCACCTCCAACCATCACATGGACATTGAATGATGCAACCATCAAAGGTGATGAACATTTTAATTTGGAAAATGTTGATTACAATACGAAACTGATTGTTCGCAATGTGAAGCGTGGTGATTCGGGCAAATATGTTGTGACCGCAGTGAATAGCTCTGGAAAAGATGCGGTTACACTACAGGTCATCGTGATAGATGTTCCATCACCTCCTGAAGGTCCAATTGAAGTGTCAAATATTACCAGAGATGGATGTCGATTGAAATGGCGTAAACCGAAAGATGATGGTGGATCCAAGATTATTGGTTATGTGGTCGAGAAGCGCCAGAAAGGTGCCAAAGAATTTGAAGCATGTAATGATGTTCCCCATCCGGATACCAATATGTTTGTGGGTGGACTGAAAGAGGGTGAAGAATATGAGTTCCGTGTTGTTGCTGTCAATGAGATGGGTGAAAGTCCACCATCAAATTGTACACCGATGACCAAAATTCAACCGGAACCAGATCGTCCCAAAATCGATGTGAGCGGAGTAAAAGACATAGTTGTTAAAGCTGGACAAGAATTTTCCATCAATATTCCCTATGTTGGCTATCCTAAGCCCACTGCCCACTGGTCCAATGAAGATAAGCCAATTGATGAGGATGATAAGCGATTTATCAGTAAAGTTGGTGATGATTATGCTCTTCTAGCATGCTCATCAGCCAAACGTGAAGATGCCGGACGATACACAGTGACCCTCAAGAATCCATGTGGTGGTGATTCTGTATCATTGAATGTCAAAGTTCTTGATCGACCATCTCCTCCACAAAATGTTCGAGGTGAAGATGTTGACGGTGATTCATTGACACTACTGTGGAAACCACCAAAAGATGATGGTGGAGCTGAGATTACCAATTATGTGGTCGAAAGACGAGAAGTTGGTTCACCCAATTGGCAGAGGATCAGTTCTTTTGCCACCAGTACAGCTTTACGGGTGAAAAATTTGACCATCGGCAAGAAGTATGATTTCCGTGTGATGGCTGAAAATCAATACGGTACAAGTGATCCAACTCAAACCACTGAGCCAATCTTGGCCCGTTTACCGTTTGATCCACCAAGTGCACCAGGAACTCCACGATCTTTGGACACTTCACCGGAAAGTATTACTCTGGGATGGACTAAGCCGAGAAGTGATGGCGGTTCACCGATCATTGGATACATTGTCGAAAAGCGTAAAGTGGGCGAATCTGGCTGGACACGAGTGACTGCCAATACGGTACCAGATTTGAATTATCGTGTTCCAGGATTGAAGGAAAACAATGAATATGAGTTCAGAGTGGCTGCTGTGAATGCTGCCGGTCAAGGGCCATTTAGTGATGTTTCAGATGGTATTTTCGCTCGTCATCCATCGGCACCACCCAAAATTGATGGTGGATTCCGCTTACGAGATTTAGTTGTGATGGCTGGTGAACAATTCACACTTCGTGTACCATTCAATGGTTATCCATTACCGAAAGCTGAATGGTTAATCAATGGAACGATAGTGATTCCCGATGAACGTGTCTATTCTGAGGTGAACGTTGCGTTCACAATTTTGACAAATACCAAAGCCAAGAGAACCGATTCAGGATCATACACTCTTCGGCTAACCAATTCGGAAGGATCAGATTCTTGTTCCTGTCGTGTCCAAGTGGTTGATAAGCCGGGTCCACCGCAAGGTCCACTGGATGTATCAGATATAACACCGGAAACATGTACACTCTCATGGCGTCCACCACTTGATGATGGCGGAAGTCCGATTACCAATTATGTGGTCGAGAAACAAGATCCTGTGACCAAAATTTGGACCAAACTCAGTAGCTTCTGTCGAACTTGCCACTACAATGTTATGGGACTGGAACTTGGTAAAAAATATAATTTCCGTGTATGTGCTGAAAATCAATATGGAACAAGTATTCCATTGGAAACTGATGGGCCAATAACAGCCAAATTTCCATTCGATGTTCCCGATCCACCAAGTAAGCCTAGCATCACTGATTTTGGACCCAATGAAGTTTCCCTTTCATGGGACAAACCTATACACGATGGTGGATCTAAGATTCAAGGATACCAAGTGGAATATCGTGATGCTCTCGATGGACGTTGGTTGGTATGTGTACCATTCTGTCGTGAAACATACACAACGGCAACTGGATTGATTGAGAATCGTGATTATGAATTCCGTGTGAAGGCAAAGAATGCTGCTGGTTACAGTAGGCCTAGTGAATCATCTGGAAATGTTAAAACTAGACCTAAATTTAGTGTACCATCTCCACCGAGAAATCTACATGTCACCAAGGTTGGCAAATCATATGTCGATCTTAAATGGGAGAAACCAAGATCTGATGGTGGCAGCAAGCTGATCGGCTATGTTATCGAAAGAAAAGATGTCAACAGTTCTTACTGGATCAAGGTTAATGATTATGGAGCTCTCGATTGTGAATACACTGTTCTGAATTTGATTGAGAACAATGAATATGAATTCCAAGTATCTGCTGTCAATTCGGCTGGAAAATCTGAGCCATGCAGAATGTCAGGACCGGTAAAGATCACCGATATTGCCGATGGTAAAAAGCCAGAATTTGTTCGTAAACTTTTCAACAAAAGTACTAGTCTCAAAGGTACTCTTCGATTTGAATGTGAAGCAATTGGTAAACCAATACCGAAAGCACGTTGGCTCAAGAATGGCCGAGAAGTACTTCCTGGTCCTCGAATTCGTGCCATTGATGATGGTGATGGTGTATATCGTTTGGTAATCGATGAAGTGCAGGACATTGATGAAGGAGACTACACATGCGAGGTTACCAATCCATTGGGCACTGATCGTTGTTCAGCATCCCTCAAAATTGCCTCTCCACCGGCCATACTTCGATGTCCAGATCAAGTATATTTCCCAGAGAATGATAATGGAAAGATTAAAATCTATTTCAGTGGCTCAAGTCCATTCGAAGTTACCTTGTACAAAGATGGACTGGAAGTGTCCGAAAATGATCATCTCAAAGTGACACTTTTCGATGACTATGCAATCGTTTTCATTCGCGATGTAGTCAAAACAGATCAAGGTAAATACAAGATGGTTGTCAAAAATGATAGTGGACAAGCAGATGCTAGCTTCACACTCTATGTTACCGGTCTACCTGGTCCACCACAAGGTCCATTGGCCACTTCTGATGTTACCCAACACAGTGTTTCATTGGCCTGGAGACCTCCAGCATTCGATGGAGGCTGTAAGGTCACTCACTATATTGTTGAACGAAAAGAAACCAGCCATACTCAATGGATTACGGTCAGCTCAATTTGTCGAGACACTTCCACTGTGGTCCAAGGGTTGACCACAAACGGAGAATATCTGTTCCGTGTGATGGCTGTAAATGAGAATGGTCAAAGTATTCCTCTGGTCGGTGATAAGCCAATCATTGCCAAGCTGCCTTTTGATCCTCCAACAGCACCGGGTACACCAAATGTTACCGAAGTTGGTGGTGACTTTGTCAATTTATCGTGGGACAAACCAACGTCCGATGGTGGATCACGAATTCTTGGCTATGTGATAGAGAAACGTGAAACGGGAAGTACAAGTTGGCAGCCAGTGAATCCAAATTCACTTTGCCATGCAACCCAGATTAACATTTCAAATTTGATTGAAGATCGAAACTATGAATTCCGTGTGTTTGCGGTGAACGAAGCTGGGCTCAGTCCACCTTCGGAAGCTTCTCGATCGGTGAAAATTAAGGATCCACAAGCAGCTACACCACCAGAATTCATAACACCACTCAAAACTGTGATGGCCGTTGAGAATAAGAGTGCCCAATTCACATGTACCGTTACTGGTGTACCACAGCCAACCATAACATGGTACAAAGGTGCTCGTGAGATTCATGATGGTGGAAAGTATGCGATCCTGAGAGATGGTGATACGTATATATTGGCAATTTCAAATGTGTTTGGAGAAGATGCCGATGAATACGCTTGTCGAGCAACCAATAAAGCTGGGTCACGATCAAGTCGTGCTGAATTATTGATCAAAACACCGCCAAAATTACATGTACCACCTCGATTCAAAGATATGGCATGCTTTGATCGTGGTGAAAATGTGGCCATCAAAATACCATTCACCGGATATCCAAAACCGAAGATCAGATGGTCTAAGGAGGGTGAAGAGATCGAAAGTGGTGGCCACTTTGATGTTCAAGTACACGAAAGACATGCAGTTCTAATCATTCGAGATGCATCGCGACTTGACAATGGTCCATACTGTATAAAGGCTGACAATGAGTTGGGCACAGATTCGGCCATCATCAAAGTTTCCATATCAGATCGACCTGATCCACCGCGAATGTTAACAATCGAAACGGTTGGCGATGATTTCTTGACACTATCCTGGAAGCCACCAGCATGGGACGGTGGATCAGCGATCACCAATTATGTGATCGAAAAGAAGGAACCATCCATGTCCACATGGGTTCGATGTGCCAACACACGCTTCACTCTACATCAAGTGACCAATTTGAGTTCTGGTAAGGAATATGAATTCCGAGTATTCGCTGAAAATATTTATGGTCGTAGTGAGCCATCCGAAATTACACCTCCAGTGAAAACTAAGCCAAGTGATAAGGACAAGAGTAAAAAGAAACATTGGATGACCGATGCTCAGGGTCGCAAGTATCGTGGTAAAGATGAGGGAAAAATATTTAATTATGATCAATTTGTGACCGATGATATTAAGTCTCAGGGACCAGTGGATATCAAGACATCATCTGTGTATGATTATTATGATATTCTGGAGGAAATAGGAACAGGAGCATTCGGTGTGGTTCACCGGTGTCGTGAAAAGAAGACAGGTCAAATATTTGCTGCCAAATTCATTCCTGTTGCCCACCCATACGAAAAATCATTGATTCGTAAAGAAATTGATATCATGAATCAGCTACACAATCATAAGCTGATCCGTTTACATGATGCATTCGAAGATGATGATGAAATGATTCTCATCTATGAATTCATGTCCGGTGGTGAGCTGTTCGAGAGGATAACTGATGAAGGCTATCATATGTCCGAACAAGAGGTGGTCAATTATATGAGACAAATATGTGAAGGTGTAAAGCATATGCATGAGAAGAACATTATTCATCTTGATTTGAAACCGGAGAACATTATGTGCCAAAAGAAGAACAGTACCAATGTGAAAATAATCGATTTTGGATTGGCAACAAAATTGGATCCAAACGAAGTGGTTAAAATATCTACAGGAACCGCCGAATTTGCGGCTCCAGAGATTGTTGAACGTGAGCCTGTCGGCTTTTATACCGATATGTGGGCTGTAGGTGTATTGGCCTATGTGCTACTCAGTGGATTGTCACCTTTTGGTGGAGAAAATGAGATTGAAACATTGAAAAATGTGAAAGCATGTGATTGGGAATTTGATGAGGAAGCTTTCAGAAACATTTCCAGTGAAGCCAAAGATTTTATCAAAAAATTGTTGACAAGAAATAAGGAAAAACGTCTTACAGCCCATGAATGTCTTGAACATCCATGGCTTAAAACACCATCAACTGCAACCACCCAAATTCCTAACCGTAAATACATCCCCATTCGAGATCGAATTCGCGCCAAATACGGTGACTTCTGGTGGTCTGTTCTGGTTCCAATTGGTCATATTTCGAATTACAGTTCACTGAGAAAATTGCAAGAGGAACGATACAAAATACATGAAACTTATATTGATCGTCGAGAAATGGCTCCACGTTTCGTAGTTCGACCTCAAAGTACGTTCGCTTACGAAGGACAAGCGGCCAAATTTATGTGTCGTGTGATTGCCGCTGCACCAGCTACAGTCACATGGTATCATGACAGTGGTGAGCTGAAACAATCAGTGAAATACATGAAACGTTACCAGGAAGGTGATTACACTTTCGTAATCAATCGTTGTAAAACGGAAGATCGTGGGGAATACATTATTCGAGCGGAAAATCATTATGGTTGGCGGGAAGAGCCAGTGTTTCTCAATGTTCAACCCAAACCTCTGGATATGCCCCAAGTGCGTTTGGATGAGCCCAAATTGCGACGACGAGAGCCACCAGTACCTGTATGGCTTGATGAGCCAGATAGTGGTCCATTGTTCACATTCCATTTAAGACCACGAGTCATACAGTGTGGAATAGGAGTCAAATTGTTGGCCTGTCTTACCGGTAAGCCGACACCGGAAATACGATGGTTCAAGGATGGCCGTGAGTTGAGTAAATACGATTACACCATGTCCCATGCTGCCGGTGTGGTGACACTAGATATTCCTTCCTGTACTATGGAAGATGCCGGTAAATATACGGTTACTGCCACTAATTCGCTGGGCGAAGCAGAAAGCACTGCCACGGTGATAATTGAGAGTAAAAAGCTTGGCCCACGACCTGGTGAACCAGTGGTCACCGGGCCAAAGCCAACAGCAGCACCAAAAACTCCATCACCAATCACACCTATGGGTGCATTTATCCAAGGTGATTCACATTTCGGTGTATATCGGGACTCTAGTGGTAGACTTTCCACTTCTTATGCCAATACAACGTCGACCAGTTCCACTTCCTCTTATAAGAAAGACTATTCATCATCTAGCTATCAATCTTCCTCCACCGTCAAGCAAAGTTCATATTCTAGCTCCAATGATTATTCAAGCAAATATTCTAGTAGCAAATTGTCATGTAAGTAATTGAATGAGAGAACTTCAACTTTCAATTATTCAATATTATCATGTAATACTAATTCTTCTCTCTTCACCCTGTAGCGAGTAAGGTTTCATCAAATTACGATTCAGAGAGAAAATCATCCCTCACCTCCAATTATTCTAGTAAATTAGATCATAAATCTGATTCCATACTAGATTCTAAGAGAGATTATAGATCAACAAATTATTTGTCAGACAAGAGTTCACCAAAGACTGGTCTATCGCCACAGAGTTCCTTAGATGTTCCTGCTTCCCCTCGATTGTCACCAAGTCCACCGAGTCCAGATTCACCGAAAAGAACACCCAAAAAGTATGGTGAAACTGGATCTGGTGAAATAAGTCCTTCCAGAACGAGAACGAAAGACTTGACCTGTAAGTAGTGGCAATAAGTTATGGTTATAAGTTAGAAAGAAAAGTATTCGATTTTAATTGTGTTGGTAATTTTCCAAATTTTCTCTCTAAAGTGCCAGATGAAGCTGAATGCACACCCGAATTCGTTGATAAGCTACATGACTTGACCATCAAAGATGGAGAATCTTTATTGCTCAAATGTCATGTGAAAGCTGTTCCCGAAGCACAAATCGAATGGACCAAGAATGGTGAAGTGTTACGATCATCTGACATTGTTGATTTGAAATACAAAAATGGTACCGCTTCGCTAGCAATTGGAGAGGTTTTCCCAGAAGATGAAGGCGAATACTTGTGTAAAGCTACCAATTCCCAAGGAACTGCAGAAACCAGATGCAAATTAACAGTTATCCGTAAGTTTTATGCGTTCTGCCACTTGATTAGGAAGATAATCCACTGAGTTGAGAATTATATCTTTGAAAATTTTATATCTCTTTTCCTTTAGCTATGCCTCATTTAGCTGATGGTAGCAAACCAATATCAAGTAAAGGTTCACCGCGAATTGTTAAGCATGTAGAAGGACTAGTCGCTAAAGATGGTGACAAAGATGTTACTCTTAGAGCCACGATTAAGGGTGAGTTGGAAGTAATCATAATGATTCTGATTCCAGTTCTAATCATGCCTATATTGTCAATAGGTCAAAATAAATTTGAAGTTGTCTGGTTGCATAATGATAAAGAGATTAAGTTGAGCAAAGATTTTGTTGCCAAAAATGAAGGAGATGATTATTTACTGGTGATCACCGAAATATATCCAGAAGATGCGGGAATATACACCTGTGAAGCATTCAATGATGCTGGCGAAGCATTCTCAAGCTGCACTTTACATGTTATCGGTAAGTTATACATTCAGATGTAGCATCATCCATGACGCACTCAGATCGACATGGAACACAATGATTAATGATTGTTTTATATTCTATTTCAGTCCCAGAAGAGGAGCAAAAGGGTCCTGAGATAGCTAAATTTCCACTGTCAATGACAGTTGCTCTGGGTAAAAGTGCCGCTTTCACGATAGAAACTAAAAAAGTTGTGAAAAAAGGTAAGCTTAATGTTTCGATTTTTTTCGGAACCAAAACGAATACTAAATGCTGAAACTAGCAGGAAATTAATACTTCCTCGAACTCAAGCTTGACAGAGAAATTAATTCTTTTACCTTTTTCTTTGATTCACACAGCTGAATGGTTCCAAGATTTGAAGCCAATTGATGCCACAAGTTCACATCATCAATTTAAGAATGAAGGAGATAAAAAATTCACTCTCACAATTCCATCAACTGCCATTTCAGATATAGGCCAGTATGCTGTTAAATTGACTGATGATACTGGTGAAATAAGTGTCGCATTTTCGTTGAACGTATTGAGTGAAGATGATGTCTAAATGATGGAAGATAAAATCGATTTCAAGTGACTAAGCTGACTAGGGGCAGCAAGCCTTTCTCTCATCATCAGTCTCATCGTGCACGTTGCAATTCATCCTCATGATCATCCTTCTTTTTTTTGGAGATGTATTTCTCTAGAAAACAAAAATATATAAAGCGTTGGACACATATTCGGGAAAAAGCTTGGAAAGAAATATTGGAGAGAGACTTTTCTACACTCTAGAGAACATCTTGCGAGTTATCTTAACCCACTTTAAACGAAAAAAAATATGCTCAATTTTATGTTCATTCACCCTGAAAATGCAATCTCATTCTCTGAATTTTTCTTCTTCTTCTTTTTTCATTGCCTTATTTAAAATTTGATGTGTGTAAAGTCTCATCAGAATCGAACTCGGACTTTATTGCTGATCACTAGAATCACAATTCACAGTTAATGGAAAGAAACATGTCAATCTCTTTGCAAAAAAATTTCCTTTACCAATCAACTAAACCTCTCTCTCTCAACAAGCTTACCTTATCTATTCTCCATAATTTTTCCGCAATATTACAGGAGAGAAAATTCAGAAAAAAATTATCTGACTTGTTATTGATCTTCTCAGATTCATATCGAATGAACAGTCTCTAATCAAATTGTTGTCATTAGAAATGTTAAAATTTTCAATCAATTATAACCGATTTCTTTTCGTCATAAGAACTCGCAATTGTTCAATTTTTGTCAGATGAAATGCCAACGAATTTCCAGTTATCTTTTCTGTTTCATTTGCTCAAATAAACTAAAATGTAATTAATATTGCATTTCTTTTTGTTCCATCTTCTTTTCATCAATACAATCGAAGCACAGAATAATTCACAGAATAATGTTTTTCTTTTATTAACGCCATGTAACAGTTCTTTTTTTCCGGTGTCAATAACAGATTGAATGAGTCAAAATTTTTTTTCTTAACCAATCTCGAAAGAGTGGATGTGTGCATGAGTAAAAGAGTGATAAAAGAAATGATGATGGCAGATGATGATTATCCAGTGGATAATTTGTTAATTTATCCAAAGAATAAATTTTGTAGATTTGATCAATCAACGGTGATATAAATAATATATATATATATATATGTATATGCTGATATCAGGGTTCCTCAATATCAACGATGAATAGTTGTCGAAATAATTATTCTTCTTTTTTAAACATATTCTTTCTTGAAATAACTTTGCGATGAGGCAATCACTTGCTCATATGGAGGAGGTAAGGAATGCACAGAAATATTATCAAGACCAGCATTATTATTATTATTGGTTCGATTTGAATAGTAGTTGGGATCCGAGTCTTCAGTGGCCTGTTGGAAAGGAGGAAAAACAAAATATATATCAGAAAATGTAATCAAAAAATTCCACAGATGAATTTTCATGAAATGAATGTGTTCAGGTATATCACAACACCAATCAATGTCATCTACATTTGATCATAGAACTTTGCGATGTTTGACCAATCAAATGCAGCTTTGAAACGATCACAAAATGCACAAAGTTTGTCTCTGTTATGAGAATGACAAAGCAAACAAATGATAATGATAATGACAACATAAATGAAATACAAATATAAATGGAAAATACATTTGGAATGGATGGAAAAGAAAAGTGATCGTTAATCAAATTTTGACTATTTGAAGCGATTGAATGTCGCGATGTAAATTGAATTGAGTGTACGTGTGTAAATGATGGGCAACCACCGGAAGCACAATGAATGGTAAAATTTTGTTTTTTTGGTCATATTTTTCGGATGATACATATCCGCCAGCTTACCGAAGACATTGCTTGTCGTGTGAGATATTCGATGAGAGTTTTTTTGCGAATATGCATCAGTGCTTTGAAAGCGATCATCAAGCCACAACATAAACAAAGTGGTCCTAAAAACCAAAAGTGAACAAAACCAGCGGCAAAGTAGCGGCTTTCCTCGGTGGACAGTAGTGTGACTATACTTCCGCCGGCAAATAGTGTCAAGGCGAGACATAAATATATGAACGATATTGTATCACAAGGCGATACTGTGGATTCATCGGGTAAACTTGTAGCTGCTGGAGATTGCATTTTGTAAAGATGTGTGTTGGCTATGGGTTGCGGTCAGCAAATGTTCAAATTAAAAATTTACGCTGATGTTGTTGTTGTTGTTGATGGTGATGGTGATGGTGAATAATTAAGTAAATAACGACAATTTCTTTGGTAATAAAAATTGTTGAGAGAAAGTGAGAAATATCAGGTGAGCCTTGCTGAGTGCGTATAATTCGTGTGTGTATGCCTGTGTGTAATCACAGCCACAGAGGAAGAGAGAGAGAAAATCTTTTTTTTGTATCCAATTTACAGTTATTTTGTTGTTGTTCGATGTTGATGAGTAAAAATATCCTTCTGGTGGCCAGTAAGCTCAGTCCATAAATCTATCATCACTGGTGATCCACTCATCTTGCTGTTGTTCATTTTGGGTCGATTTGAAGACACATGTATCCATAGGTAAGGGAGACACCGATTAATCTGTAAGTGGATGAAGAGAGAGAGAGAGAGAGAGAAAATGTTCCCGATAAAAAAAGAATATTTATGAGTATTTGAGTGACTAGTTGAAATCAACCAAGTAACACATGCCCGAGTATCCGAGAATCAAATGAATGAATGAATGAATCAACCAAAGTGATCCACCACACATGGAGAGGGTGGTTAAGTGAGATCATTTCGAGATTACACATGAGAAAAAGTTGTTTGAGAGAGAGAGAAAAGGTAAAAACACATATGTTCACAAACAACCCATCAAGAATCAACAACAACAACAACAACAAAATCGAAAAAGATTACTAATCCTTCTTTGGGTTTCCCTCCATGAACGTGCTAGCTAATTTTGTCTTCTACTACTACATAGAACTCTATGTATATACATTCTTCAATCAACATTTCAATCAAATTGTGATAACAATCGCACTGGATATATAGCGGCATTATCACGTGAAATTAAAATCAACTCACACACACACACAATTCACTTAACTACGAAAAGTTCTCACTTGAATCAAGGATGTCGACTTTCTTACTCTTTTTTCCCTCCAATCTTTTTCTCATCATCTCCTCAGGCCATTTGGATGATTTGGCTAGGAGACCATAAAAAAATATATTGCTTGTAAACAACAATAATGATAGTATATGATTAAAGAACGAAGGACAACAGGCACACACACATGATAGTAGATAGGATCGACGAACTTGCCCACCTTCAATGAATCGAGTAATTCCAGTCAATGTACAGAGTGACGAGTTCATCGTTCATTGAATAAGAGACTGAAAAAGGAGTTTTTTCTCTTTCTCTGCCACTTTCATGATTAAGGATTGAAAAATGATGACTCCAAGAATGGTACAAAACAATTTGTGTGACTCAATTTAGACTTACCTCAACGTTGAGTGAGATGCTGTCCACTGTTTATCGACAATGTCCAATGGTTGGCAATCTTTATGGAAATGATGACATATCAAAGTTCCCTCCTCCATCCATTTTTTAACCATCGATTCAACAATTAGATTCGAGCGTTAACCACTCGATAGTTGATTTTGATAATGCTTGTGTAGGGTCAAATGGCAACAATGATGGATAAATCTTTTACATGAACCGAATTATCAAACAGCTTGTTTTCCATCTATTTTTCTGGAATCCAGTTCTGAACTGATCAGATACTGCGCTATCAGAACTTCATCATCATGAAGTTCTGGTTTCATCTCAGGTCTTCGTATGCAAGGCGCATCCGCGAAGAAAGACATACACAGGAATCGAAATGCTCCGATTTGACCATGAACACTCTGGAACAGGTAAACAATGTTCGAGACATTAATGATAACTTTGAAGCTGAATTTTGAGCACAAGAATACAATTTTCCAGCGAGACACAATGATCCACGACCATGACAGTGGAATGTCTAACTGAAGCCTCTTAGATTTGAGAATCTATATCGATGCGGATAAGATTACATTTTCCTCTGCTATTTCATTGACTTAGGCAATTAAGTCATCTAGGCTTGAGGAAAAAAATTTCAGCATTGGTTCGGAAAATAGGAATAAAAATTATGGGTTATAAAAATATTTTAATTCCAATTGATGGACTAGTAAAAATGGCAATGAAGTGTAAAGGCAATCAAAATTTCCACACACAATCTTCAGTCTCCGTAGGGAGATAAAAGTTGATGAAGATGTGAACTTTAAGTGTTCCAATCGATTCCACATGGAATAATTATAATATTAATAATGTTAATTAGAACTGGAATGTGAAAAAATGCTGGTGGCTTCAATTCTCTCTCTTTGATGAGAAAAAAACGAGGGAATGACTAGTCTTTTGGCCCTTTCGTTTCCAACATATTGAGATTTAAAAACAATGGAGGTAAATTTAGGTTGCTTCGTTCACAACGAGTAATTTTTCCACTTCCGTCTGGTCGACTGTCTTCGCACCGAGTTTGTCTCCTTCAAAGAATATAGAAAATTAGTTGATTTTGAAAATTTGAAAATAAAATTTTCGTAGGGAAAAAATTGTGGTTTTCAGAGTGATTTGAGCTACCCAATAGCTAGATAGGTGAAAGTCGAAATTCTTAGAATTGACAATGAAATGAGAGAAACATCCATAGAATATAGCGGGATTGAATCAACCTTAAATACCTGTTCGTTGAACTGAGCTAAAAACTTCTCAACCGATTCAAAGAGAATTTCCTCAGAATAAGATATTGCTCCTTCGATTGAAGAGTATCTTGCGAAAAGTTCGAAAATAGTGCAAGAGCATCTCGATTCAATAAAATCAATAAGGGTGCTCTAATATGTCGAGGATCGTTTTCCTCATGGGTAAGATGCAAAATATTCAATTTTGGGTGATCACAATAGGTTTCGTAGCAAACAGAATTTTTCATGGATCCAAAATTTGAAATAGAATACTGGTCTTCAACACTATTTGATGGTGTAGGCAAATGTGAAAGAGCAAGAAGCTAGGATGAGAATGGAGAAAAGGAGGATCTGGTTAATTAAAACTTACCAACAGCCATATCTTTTGTTCTCAGGTAAACATGAAGAGATATGCCGGTTAAGCAAACACCTAAACCAACGAGATTGATGGTACTCATCTCGTCACCATAATACTCGATAGCAAGATAGAGTGTGAAAACTTCCTTAAATATTCCAGCAATGGATAGTGTTAAACTTGATGTATGTGTGATCAAAAGATATTCACTCAATTCCATGAGGAAGGCGAGAAATGATCCAATGAGTATACATAGCATCGGATAAGTTTCGAAAAAGACAGACAGTCCTCCCCCTGAGATCAATGGTAATCCTTCGATGAAGAAGGTCCATGGGAGTAGAGCGAGAATCATCCATGGTTGTACGTGATACATCATGTCGATCGGATTACTAAGACCTGGAGAAGATGGAGCAAAGAAAATACAAGTTTAGATAAGGGTGTATAAAGTTAATGAATATTGGATAATTTTTCCGGTTTAAGCAGATCAAACTAAGGTGGGTTCATGATTTTCATCTCGTTTCTTCAACTCACCAACATCTTTTCGCTGCATCAAAAGTTGAGCTAGTGTCCATCGAAGTCCACCCAAAAATGAGGCACTTAAAACCAAAATGAAGCCTTTCAATTGAAACTGAGTAGAATGATAGGTGAACATGAATAGCCCAGATGATATGAGAACAACGACAATGATCAGAGAGAATCGCTGTTAAACAAAAAAGAGAGAGAGAAAAAAATGATATCATAAATCATATGGAAAATTAACACGTTTTGTGGATAAAAAAAGATGGAATGCTGAACGCGTAACATGATTGCTAGCAGTTGGAGTGTTTGTGCTGCGAAGTGGATAAGCAATCGAAGGTCACCATTCAGCATAAAGATTAACCAGCTGCCATCACAATTAGTATGGTATTCAAATTCATATCTTCTGTCTGGTTAGCATACCTTTCGCTCTAGACCAAAAAATATGGCAAAACCGAGAATAAATATGATACAGGTACTTTTTGCCATGGTGTAGAGAGATATTGTGATATATTCGAAAGACCAATTGGACAATCCTATGTCCAATGCACTGGCAGCTCCGGTTATGGCCAATCGCTTGATATTGGCAATATTTCCACATGCTAAAGATGCTCTCATGTTACCAGAGCTCCATATCAAAATTAAGCGGATGATTGCGGAGAGTAAAAATTTCATCAACATGTGACAAGTGACCACCATAAATGGGAAATGGAATCCCTAATGAAGATGAGAAATGATTGAAGAGAAATGACAAAAATCACATCAGGAAACATTCAAATATCGGTCAACATTAATCATTAAGATTGTGATCGAGCAAGCAAGTAGAGTAGAGAAAAAATTTCCATCAACTTACTTTGAGGAACCATTTTTGATAAAATGTTATTCCAATTGAGAAACAGTAATACAAAAGAATCAAAGAAGTTGTCCATATCGCTTTGAAAATGATTCTCTCATATTTATTATTAACTAATTTGTCCAACAAAATTCGATAGCATAGACAGTCTTTCATTTTAACATGTTGATGATTACCTTTCCGGTGAGCTGAGGAAACACATTGACATTATCGGTGATCAATGAAAAATGATCAAACAAAATAAACAACAATGATAATCACTAATGATGATTATATTCGCTGTCTAAGCAACTATATATAAATGTATATATTATCAATGCGGTTGTGATTAAGAGGGAAAGATAGTCTCAAATCAAATCAGATCAGGAACACTCACTCACACACACTTAAGATTAGACAGACATTGATGATCACCAATAACAACAATAATAATAATAACAAGGTAAATGTGTTCAGATCATTTGAAATTATGACCACAAAAATATTTGGCCATATACACACACAAACACACACAGAGCAGAGAGTTGAGTATGTGAACAACAGCCGCTCGAATGTGCAGATCAAAAAGAGCAAGCTTTAAGTACACACATATAAAGAATAAAAGAGAAGCGGTTAAGGTTTTGTATGTATCACTTTCACAATCGTGGCCAGGATAACATCTAAATTAAACCTTTTCTGTTACATTCATTTTTAAGGGGTCCAGATTAAATAATGATACATGATTGATTATGGTGAATTATGATGATGATTTAAAACATCTTGAACGTGGGAGGTGGAGTGAGAAAGAATTGAGATTCGAAAATAAGTTCAGTTGTCGAATATTCACAGAGAGAGATATGTTGCAAGAAAAAAGTATAACGAAATATAATCACAATGAGAACGATAATTTTTCACCATGAACGTCATCTATTTCAAATACTTTCTCTTTCTCTCGTCTCTCTCTCTCTCTCTCTCCCTCTGATCATTCTTCATGATAATAATTTGAGCAGTAAATTCTGGGCACATCGCTAAAATTTTTCAGCAAAGCAGCTTGAAGAGGAGAAAGAGAGAGAGAAAGAGAGAGAGAGAGAGAGAGAGAGAGAGAGAGAGAGAGAGAGAGAGAGAGAGAGAGAGAGAGAGAGAGAGAGCTTCTGATGAAACGTGTATAGCTTGATTGCGAAAGTGATTATAAGTGAGAGTGAAACGAGTCTGGATTCAATTTGAATGTTATACACGCTGGATGCTTTGGGTCAAGATCAAGTGAATACACATACACACACATTGCAGGAATATACCTTTGATCATGAACTTCAATGGTGATGAAAATTAATCCATAACAGCACTGTGAGCAGTATAGTTTTCATTTCCATTCGAGGACTTGGCGAATCAATTGATTAATTAGTTTAACGAAAGTATTATTCACACACAGACTGGAGGAGAGATGAAAAAATTGGAAAACCAAGATCATCACAATCGATCGGTAACACAACAATTGATAGCTCTTCAAAAGTATGGACTAGAAAGGTGACAAATGTGTTGTAGTGTTGCATACAAGTCCGATAAACGGAAGTGCAAGAAAGAGAGAATAGAAATGATAAAACAATTCAATTCTCCTTCTTCTCCTTCTTCACCGGAAGTGAGCTAATCAGCATTCAAGAAAAAAACATACTAATGAAATATTTTTTCAAGCGAAAAAGGAAGAAGTTTCTCTCTCTCTTGCTCTTTTCCTCAATACGCTCTGCAAAATACACCTTGAATAGAGTATGTAAAAAAAGCAAGGTTTTGCCTGATTTTCTTTTTCTATCTCACCCAAAAACACTTCACTGCTACTGCAAATCATTTAAGCCTCCCCCTTTTTTTATGAATTATTCGATTTTTCTTGTCTTCAACAACAAAATGGATTGAAACTTATTCGAAACCTTCCAGCTAGTTTGAGGTTGAAGAAGAAAAAATTCATCTCCTTTCACCTCCCATTCAACAAACAGCCTAATCAGATGGAAAAAATGGAAAAAAATCAAGTCCTAACACATCGAAGGTGTGTGGATCAAATTGATCATCCAGTTACGAGACACCACTGATCATCATCAAGCTCATGAAGCTTGTATCATTGTAACAAGCGATTCCACAATTCTGTATAGCTATATAGCTATAACCGGTGAGAGAGAAGAGAGAGAGAGAGAGAGAGAGAGAGAGAGAGAGAGAGAGAGAGAGAGAGAGAGAGAGAGAGAAAGCAAGATAGTTGCCAACGAGGAAGAGAATAACGATTAAACATTTCGTACAATTTGCCTTCTTGCTTCGTTACTGGCGCTCATCGTGATTCAATTCGTTACTCAATTCGCATTCTTATTCTCAAGATTTTTTTTTCGGCACCTATCCAGGCTCCTTTCACAATGAATACCATCAGAAATTCATGATGATGATACTTTTTGAACAACACTGAACAGCTGAACGCCAAGATGAATGCATCACTTGTATGGAAACGTTGGCGATAGATATGTAGAAGAAGATAGCATAAGTAGACACAGAAAAAAATGATGATGAACATTATCATCAACAGTCAATAGTAAAGTAGTAAGGTACCGGCATACTGAAATGATTAGAACATGGCAACAAGTGGTGAACGAACGTATCAGCTATCAGTAATATAACAATCACAACTTTTCTCAAATTGAATTGAATGAGAGAGTAAGAAAAGTAGAATTATCAGGGGAAACCTTCGGTGAAAGAGAAGATTTTTGTTGAAAAAAAATTCAATTATTCTTCTTACCATAATCAAATAACCATGTTATCCATCCGATTAGTCTCCATGGTTTGAACATTATACTGGAACGAGCTTGAGTGTGTGTCTCGTTCTGCCGGAGAGAGAGCAACAACACATACATACACACATCCACCGAAAGGCAATCAGCTTTCGATGTCCATGAGTGTTGACGCTCAGTGACTGTTAATCATGAGCATTGTCTACTCTCGATTAGCCACACCATTTATCAATCATTCAACATACCTGGATAAATGCTTAACACTCACAAAATGCTTAGACACATACACTCAATATGAATTCGCTGACAATAGAGGAAGTTTATTTTCATCTCATTTGAGCAGCTGAGTAGTTGATTGGAAATCAATATCATTCAATTTAGTAATGAAGCAAAAAAACCGTCTGTTAATCGAAATAAAAAGAAACATGATCAAACATTCACTAGACTGAAAGGTAAATGAAATATCATGGCTCTTATTATTTTTGAAGGATTTCAATAGAGTGTGAAAAAATTTCAAAATGATAACAGTAGCTCCACAGCTATAATATTATTATTACGATCATCGTCATCATTTCCTTGGGTAGAGAAAAGTATCCTTGTAATTATCAGTTGAGCTGAACAAAATGCAAAAAGAGTTAAGAGACGTTCTCAATGAGTAATTGGTGAATTTTTATTGAAAAATAACAAAGGAGAGGATTTAGGAGGAGTTTGATTGAAATTTGTATTTCTTGAAAATTCGAAAAATCTGAAAAATGCTGTATAATGATCAAAATTCTGGTGGTTGTCCCTATCTCTTTCTCTCTCTTTACATTTTTCTTCACCTCACTATTTATCTCGTATCATGCTCAAGGATCACTGTTGATAAAACAAACAAGGTTTAACAATTGGCCATGGTTTAACTTTCGATGAATGATAAAGGCTTTTGATCTATCGATGAGGACTCTTTGATACGACGCCATTTAGCTCGACGATTTTGGAACCAAGTTTTCACTTGTCGCTCGCTGAGTGATAGCTTTTTGGCCAATCGACGTCTTTCGGAAGGTGTAAGATACTTGAAACAATCGAATTTCCTTTCCAATTCAATAGTCTGCTGGTGAGTGAATCGTATTTGACCACCTTTTCTTGGCTTTGATTGTGCAATGAGCTTACGTTTCATTGATAATTGGTGCCATACGTGATTTTCGAGCGAATTTTTCAGCATAAATTGCCCTGAAAAGAGAAAATATCTCAATTTAACTTTTCCTCAGAAAATGTCCAAAATTAAACCAGGCAAGTGAAAACAATTAGACATTCTTTTCAACCTGGTAAAAATTTCAAAAGTTTCAGTATATATCAACTTACATTCTTCGCCTCGAGCTTGGATAAGATGGTTCATGGTTTTCGAAAAATCGATAGGACCAGTTGAACAATCGAGAACTGGAACACTATTCATATTGGTGTTGAGAAGACAACATAGTCCCAGATTTTCATCGGATCTTGTCGTTTCTTTGGTCTCATTTGATGATGGAAAGTCAATATTCTCATCTTGACTTGAATAAGGTGATGAAATATTTTCCTCAGTTGAATCTCTTCTACTGCACAGTATATCATCGATCATAAATGATCTGTAACGTTTCGAAGATGGTGATCCCATGCTAATAACTTCATCGAAAATTTAAACTGGTCAATTATATCTCATGAAAGTACACGACTCAGAAGTTCCAATTCTAACACTGAAGGTGATGTTTTTTTTCCAGAGGCATAAAAAAGTTTGAGAGAAAGAGGATATGAAAAATTGATGTTACTAGTTATCAAATCAGCTCGAGCGATTCCGGCTTCTGAACAGTACTGAACAAAAAAAATTTTTTTTTGAGACTCTATTCATTGCACACATTGTTGAACAAAAACAAGCTCATACCATCATGGCATTAATTTTGGAGCATGTGATGATTATTTTGGTAAGATAACAATATTGGGTACTTTTCCCGGTTTTAGCCCTCCGCCTCAGGATATGCATCCGATTTAGAAATTGAAAAGTCGTGCTTTACAACTTGTCAAAGCAAGCCAGTTAAGATCTCATCGAAAGAGGAAAAACCATCGAGTGTTCATAGGAAGTGAAAATGATATTGTACAATAAATCGATTGGAGCAGATGATAATTGTAACTCGGTGGTTCTTGATGAGTGAAGAGAAGGAGAGAGAAAACAGTTGTACAAAGATTTGATTCACTTTTGGTCCAAATCATCTTTGTTAGTTCAAGTTCATTGCTTTGTTTTTATCATTAATTATTCCAAGCTTATCTTTGAACATGAAAGCCCTCAGATCTCTACTTATTTCCGGAGCATTCAATATCCACGAGTTCTTCGTTTTTCTCATAAGAATAACTCCATATGCTAGGTTCAAGCTTGATAACATCTTTATGATCTAATACAGTGGAAACAGTTGTATTAGTGCCTCGGAATGAGCCGGGAAGTGAGCTTTTCTCTTTTGTATTAAGATATCGATTCGCGCGCGATGAAATCTCATCGATATCTTGACGATTGAAATCCATTATTTTTTGGATAAATAATATAATTTCATACCTATTTAAGTGATCAACATAATTTCTAGTCTAAAATGCAAAACAATATGCAGTACCATTATCAAGATTTACTTGAATTAGATTCCGGAGTTTTCACCTCATTGGATTCCATCAGAGCAGTGATCTTTTTGATTACATTATCCGAAGTTTTCACAAAATCAAATTTTGTTAAACTTTGAGCAGATAATTTGACCCAGCAATTCCAATTACTTCTAAGATCTGGTATTTGCATTTCATAATGAGGTACCGAAATATACGAGCCAATCAGCTGATTAATTTCCTTGATCTGTTCATCTACCATTCGCTTTTGACAAGCAAGTCTCTTTTCAGCCACTGGACTGCCAACACCAGGCTGCCATAATCCCAATTGCACAGTGTAATAGGTTGCACCAATAGGTAATGAATATCTACGGGAAAACGAATTAAATTCAAATCAAATATTATTACCATTTTTATCAAGGACAATCCAATGACAGTCATCACAACTAGAACTCACACACTCTACTGACAATTGACTCCAACAATTCCAAATCTACACAGCAGCTACAAAATCTATACTCACTTAATTGTTTTAATGATGATTCCCATGATCTATACACAAGACAATTTGTTCACAAAAACTCAATCAGCCAATTAAATAATTGAGCACAAAATGATGATCAATGTATTGAGCACACGCTTCGTATGCAAACCCAAATTGCAAGCTACCAGATCAAAACTTGAACCGAACACCAATGAACATCAGCATTCCATTACCTAACCAACATTTGCAATTAAAATTGTTCACTGATCATTCATAACAATCAAAAATTGTAATTGTAATTAAATCGTAAGAAAAAATTAAAACTCAAACCGGCAACATTGCGTAATGTTAAATGTGTGTGTTGCATGTTGGTCCTGGTGGCTTGTTTTGGAAACAGTTTTGCAAGCCATGTGACTTGAGTGATAATGTTTGCATTTTTTCTTGGACATGTTTTCACGTCAAGTTGGACCGTAAAATTCTAATTAATTAATTGGCAGTGATTATTGATTGTGTTGTGTAGGGTGTGGTGATTGTGGTGATCATGTTTTCGTCAGTGAGTCGTTTTAGTCATTCCTTGAGGACAGGACTTCGTTTGGTCCGATACAGTCCTGTTATTGTGCACAATAATCGGCCGATATTGTCGATCACATGTTGCAGGACATTGTTTGGCTCATCATCGGGCAGTAAAACGGAGAAAGTTCGTACACCAAAATTGGATGAAATTAATCGTGATGATGGTATGGGCACTGCGTCGAGCACTGATGCCGATGGCTCTGGTACAAGTGGACATGATTCGAGCGATAATTCGGAAGTGTTGGAATTGAAGAAACAAATTGACGTATTAACGGAGAAATTAGAAGAAGTAGATGAAAAGTATAAAAGAGCTTTGGCTGAAATTGAGAATACAAGGTAATATATTGTTAAATCATCGTTAATTGCGCTTGAGAATGTACATCTAATTGTTTTTTACCGTTCTATTTTATCGAAATTTTCCAGAATACGAATGCGAAAACAAGTGGATGATGTCAGAATATATGGTATCCAAAATTTTTGTAAAGATCTTCTGGAAGTGGCTGATATTCTTCAAGCTGCCATCAAGAGTGTACCCAAAGATAAGATAAATGATGAATTTTCAAAATCGTTCGTTCAAGGCGTAGAAATGACGGAAAAACAATTGCAAACTGTATTCCGACGAAATGGTCTGGTACCTGTGAACCCAGTCGGCGCCAAATTTGATCCAAATGAGCATCATGCTCTTTTCGAAGCAGAAGATGGATCAAAAGAGCCTGGAACAGTTGCTGCCGTTACTCAGATAGGATATAAACTACACGAAAGAGTTATTCGGCCGGCCAAAGTAGGGGTAGTGAAAGGACGATTAGGAAACGAATAATCCATTGGCTTGATGTTAATTTTTCACTACATAAACTGTACAGAGACTGATTAAAAAGTTCAAAATTCCTTGAAACCCTATTAAGGTGATGATATCGAATCGGGATAAATTTTCACGGATGAGAGTGTCAAAAATTTTAGGAGAGGTTTGTGTCAAAATTGTTAAATGATTCGGTAAAGTTTTCCATTTGATCTTCAGAGGACTTTTGTTATTGTAGTCAATCTTTTCTGAACTCATTTTTCGAACTCGATGTCAGTGATTTGAAGATGTATGTTGTTTTGGAGATTCGGTTCAGAATTTCTGAGAAAAACGAACTTTCTGTATCATATATTTTTCTTTCAAATATCTTCGACTGTAGAGCTACAATTAGAGACCAATCATGATCAAAAATCAACTCAAATTACTCACTACGAAAAATAATCATCTCAAAATCTTGTCAGTTTTAATGAAATCATAGAAACAATCAAAACACTCAAATTCCTTCCCTCTGACTCCTCTATCAGTTATTCTCTTAACTAATATCAGCATTGTTCACCAAAAATTGTTGTCCATAGACTGAAACCGAGGAGCAGAGAAGTCAACAATTTTTTGCCTGCAATTTTAAGGTTAAGAATGCTATTTATAGAAGTTGAAACCAGTTTTAGCTTGTAGATCACTTTCGCGCCGATAAAAATCCGAAAAATGTGACCCACAGCTTATGGAACGGCATAGACAGACATATTTTATCTTCTATCCTGTGGTCAAAACTGGAATATAGCCCTCCCAGATATTTCTCTTCACCCACAGATTATGGTAAACTGAATAAATGTAAGTTCAAATACACGCAGACGATATACCTTACCGAGTAGTCATTGGCAATACAGTATAGCCTTAAAAATACATGTTTATAGCAAAGAAGTAAGAAATGCGGTATGCACATCTCGCTCAGTTGGAAACAAAGAGTAGTAACAAGAGTGCACACTCCTATGAGGAACACTGTCAACTTCTAGTGTTCCAAAACTAGTTCTTAGAGTACTTGCTAGAGTATTGGTGACTGACTAGTATTTTTTCGATAATTTTTGGCCATCTGATAGATGTTCAAAAATCGAGGTGATAATTTTTGGCCACGATATCAACGACAAAAAACTGGTTGGAGAGCCTGATAGGTGAAAATTTCCTTCTATCAGGCCTGATAAAGTGGCCAAAAATTATCTTCCGAACCTAATCTGGTGGCCAAAAATTATCGCTAGAACAAGAAAACTGGAAAAGTTGAAAAAATTAACTGTGAGCGTCGTCTGTCGATTGTTCGAAGAATTTATTCACTTTACCATTAAGTGTGCACTCTTGTTGCTACTCTTTGGTTGGAAATAAGTAAATATTCATGCACATTTTTAGGAGCCAGAAAAAGAAGCGTGTTTAGGCCACTAGAATCGGTCGATTGGCTGAGGTCATATTGAGAACTCGAGTATTGCTCGAGGATCATATGAAATTCGGAATGAGCCGGCTCAGGATGATCTCGATTCTCTCTCTCTCTCAAGTGAGATGGTTTCTCTCTCACACATTTTTCGCTCTCTCTCTCTCCAAGTTTCACTCAATTCTAGCAGTTGATATGAAGAAGAGCGAGTGACAAACTTCTGTGATTGTACAACTTATGTGAATTGTTAAGTATCAATTGTGGATTGTATATGATGATCATAAAACAGCAATTTGAGGAATACTTTTCATGATACCGTCATTTCAACACATTAATTGGGGAAAAATTTTTCATCCAATCATCAGTGGATTCTTGTTATTGTTTGCAATCCTTTCCGGAGGATTGCATCATCATTTTGTGTGAGCTTTTTTGAGTGGACGCTTATCATTGAGCATTCAAAACAATGGATATACGAATCAACTCTGTTCAAATCAACTTTAAAATTAGCAAGGTAAGGCATCTATTTTGGAAAACTTTTCCATCTGGTTCTATAGTGATGAATTCATTCTGGCTCAAATTTTCAAAATAATTGAACATATTTATCGAATAATGTCTGGAAATTTATTGCGTCCCTTCGGCCCTTTAAATCGATGGATGGACATGATCGCAAAAAATAAATATTTTTGCTTTCAGAAAGACGAAAAAATTATTGACTTCACATAAGTTCTAACAAACTATTTCTGAGAACTATCTAGGAAGATAATCTCTCAAATGTAGTGAAAAATTTCGTTGATCAGCATCTTTCCAAAGTATTTGAACCGAGTGTACATCTTTCACCATCCAGTAGTAGCCAAACATAGCATATCCAGTTGCACACTAATCAGTACAGTATTTTATTATAACTTTCTCAATAGATGTTTATTTTCATAACCTTCTAGGATAAATTGCAATTTCTTTTACTCTCCTCAATTTTCTCAAACTAAGTTTAGATTCATAAATCTACTACCATAAGCCACATGAATGCGGCCTTTCGAATGTGGAATTTAAACATGACCAAACAAAATTCATAATACAAATATTCCTATCCAAACTGGCATCACATGTTGGTTTATTATTAACATATATTTTCATTACTCATCTTCCATGAGCTGATAAGATATCTGACAGTTGCAGAAGATGCAGGAGAACAAACACTGCTAAGTTAGAATTGTTGCTGCATTTCGATATTATCATCATATTTATAATTGCCACATGTTCATCACCGCACTTTTTTTCGGTTATTCTGTATCCTCCCAAATCTCGTTCCTCCTTACTCTACACGATCAGTGTGAGCCATCATGTGGCCACAAATTAAAAGATGAAGCGGCCACAAACGATCTGTCAACCGATGGTCTTATCGGCCTCGTGAGGATCTCTCTTTCTCTTCTCTCTCTCTCTCTCTCCCACGATATGGATCCAATAAGCCTTGGACCATACTGTTTTTCATCTCACATACATTCTCAATTGACGCTTGTCGGTCATTCACAGCATCGGCAATCATGGACAGCGAGAGCGAAAGTAAACCTTTGACAGCTCATAATCAGGCTTCAAGTCCAAAGTTGAGCACGAAAAATTGCTTGAACAAAATGCTACTCGAACCAAGTTGCTTTCATTTTCAGTCTATCTCTGTGTGTAGCAGCATAGCATAGAATGCTAATTTTGAGAGGAGAAATAGGAAGCTGGGAATTTTTAATTTTTCATGATTATTCTAGGATTATAGATAGTTGGATGGGAGAATTTTCCCTCCTCCAGCATGGTTTACAAATTTTGTAAATCAAAAAGAAATTAAATATACGAAAAAAATGAGGCTATGAAATGAGTTGGCTTCCTCTCATTAATAGAAAACTTTGCTCCCAAATAAATGAGTTGGGAAGCTGTGTAAAGAAGAAAAGGATGAGAGAGAGAGAGAGAGAGAGAGAGAGAGAGAGAGAGAGAGAGAGAGAGAGAGAGATTGGCAACAAAGAGAATGCAAATTAACAGGGAAATAATGCGTGTTCCATCCTTACTCTTCTCATCATCCTCTTACACCTCATTCTTTTCATGCTTGTTTCTATTAGTCATCCCTACAGATCACCTCTACACACACATATATACTGGAGCAAATACCCGAGAGCATCTTCCTCGCCTTTCTCAATCTTCTTCCTCCTCACTTTTCTCTCTCTGGCATTCTCCTCCACCTCCTCCTCCTCCTCCTTCTCCTCTCCGGCAGCTTCCCTAGTAGCTCGAAACTCCTGAAGCTCAACTCACTCTTGGCCTGTAGTCTCAGCTTGTATTGAAAAATTTACTCTTGCCCACCCTTCAAGTCACTAAATTGTGAGATGATTCATGGTGGGAGAGCGAAAATTTTTCAATGAAGAAAGAAGCGAAGAAAAACGAAATAATGATTTATTAAGCAGCAAAGAATGTACCTTCTGTGTGAAATGTGCTCTCTCTCTTTCTTTCTCTTTCTCCAGTCAGCATCCCGAAAGATCGAGAGCGTGTTGTTGATGCCTCGAATACCCATGTCAAGCTGTTTTCGAGTTTTCTAGTCCAGCGACATCTCATCAATGAACAAGCGATCTCGCCTGGTCATTCTCCGACTGATGGAGGATTTTGAGACATGAAGAGGAGGAGGAAAAGAAGATGGAGAAGAGAGATGGTCAGAGAGATGAGAGAACACGAGTCAAAGGAATGAATGTTGAATGAGGCAAAGGTTGCAAAGTAGACAAGCAAAATAGAAGGTGATCGAGTGGGGTGGCTGGCGGTAGAGAAAACATGTGAGTCCCAGTGAATAAGCCGACATCGAAGTGGGAGTGAGGAGGATTGGGAATCGGTTGGATGCGAGAGAAAGAGAGAGTAGACAGATGATCGGATGAGGGATGAGGGATGAAGATGAACCGAGCGTGGAGGTGGATGCTGTGGAAGGGGGAATAGTAGTATCAAAATAGGGAGAGAAAGAGAGTAGCGGTTGAGTCCGCTTGATTGAAAATGAGAGAATTGATGAGAAAAGTTTCGCGAATGATTGAAATATAATGGAGCGTCTCGGGAATAGAGGATAAAGGCAGGGGGAGAGAGTGGGTGGTGAGTGGAGAGAGAATGAGCGTGAAAAGAGATGAAGAAGGTGGAATTGAGAGAGAGAGAGAATGCAATATATAATGGATGCTGTTGGAACAATATCGAGGATGCTGAGGAGAGATGAGGAGAAGCTGAGAGAGAGGAAAGTGACAAGAAAAGGAGAAGAAAGATGATGAAAATGATCTGAAAAAGAGAGAGAGAGGAGCAGAAAAAGAGGAGACCGCGTGTTTTACCAATGAGCCAAAAGTTCGAGACATTCACCTAATCATTTTGATTTACGATTTCGTGAGTGATGTTTCCTTTCCTCTCCCTCTCGCTGATCATCCTTAGCGTTTTCGAGAAGATCAATTAAGCAAACGGGAAACTCAATTGATGCGGACTGGTTTGCGATGTTGAGTAGTTTACCTCCGAAAACACGTTCACCAAAATCGACCCACAATACATGGGAAGCTGTAAAATACAGCCAATATTTCACTGTAAACTTCAATGAATTGTCGAAAAGTGATTAAATAAAGTTGCCGAGAGAAGCAAACTTATTTTTTTTCTTAGAATGGCTGTCATCATCCTCATTGCAATAATTCGTGCCGCGAGTTTTCGATGACCTGTTATCAGTTCTTACTTACTTTTTTGATTATTCGCCATCATTGTTCACTTTCTCTCTCTCTCTCTCTTTCTTTCTTTCTTTTTTCCTTCCTCTGGTCTGCAAATGATAAGTTTGCCATCTGAAGTAGCATCAGATGACAGAATTCCCATGAAACAAGTGTATCTATGCCCTGTGACTTGCATTTCAATCGAACTCAACTGTGTTCTGAGAGCGATTCGGCAAGATTGCGTGTGTGTATGTATGTGTCTGTCTGTCTCTCGATTCTGTCGATTCTGTTCGCCTCCCAGACTTTCGATTCTCTTTTGGTCTTCGATTCTTTGGAGAGGAAAATTTTGTTTGCCTCCAGCATGTCCATGTTTTTCCTTCTCTCTCTTTCCCTATCTTGTTGTGACTAGCTTTACCGAATGTCAAATGATGAACCGAGGAAGCGTAATTAACTCACTGAAGTATGAATCGACTTATTCTGCAACAATAGTTACCAGGATCGAAATTCCTAGGGAAACGATCAGGCAAAGCTGAACAATTCATATTGAGCTGTAGGCTTTATTCCCTTTCCTCTCTTCTCTCCTCCTCCTCCTTCCCATTTTTCTCCTGAGTATTCATACTTTTGTGATAATATTCAATTAAAAAGCTTTCAAGAGTATCATTAATGGCAAATGATCACAGTTTGCTCTCTCTTTCTCAAATCTAGGGGAGGAAAAAGTAAATTCATAAACAACTGAATGATGACAAGTGAAGTTTGACTCATTTTCACAACCACTTGAATAGATCCATTCAATAGAGTAGGTGATATTTATATATTGAATTGCATCAGCTATATTGAATGGCCTCTGTATTCCTTTCCGTTATCAAGAGGAATATATACACACTTATGACAGTGGAGTAGAATAATTCGATTGAATTTCCGACCTCACCTCACGATATTCTATTCTGATACTGTCTCTCTTTCGCTCTTTATTCTCAATATTTGCTTTAGGCTTGAAATAGACAGAGGGAGGACTCACAAAATTGATCAAGTAGCAATTTAGGTATCATGGATGGTACACACACAAAATCAAACAAAATGAATGAAAATGATGTAGATGAGATATCTTCTCAAACTTTTGCCATTTTTTCCTCCACACAATTTTGTTTCAGCCCTATAACTTTGCATCATATTCAGAAATGATACTTGGAACATTTGTTGGAATAAAAATCCATCCTTTAAAATATAGAAAGTTATAAAGTTTTACCTAGCGAAAAATTTAGTTACACTTCAATATGTGAAATGAAAATTTAACGATCATTTGATGGAAATCAAGCGCTTTCGGGTGTATATATGTGACTAAGAAAGCGTGAATAATTTCTCCAAGATGATACGATCTTCTTCCGGTGTGAAATATGAATGATTTCCGATGCAATTCATCTTATACAACTCGATCACTTCACTTCATTGAGCCAACCTTCAACTACTGTATTCACTTTTCCCTATTCCTTTCCTCTTTACTGGACCACTAATCATTTACCCATACTGGTCGAACAGACTGTTCATCAGCTAATGATCAACCGTTTGAGATGTCCAAATACTGGTGCATCTTGGAGGAGAAAAAGAGAGAAAGAATGTCCAGGATCATTATCATCGCATATTGTTTGTCCTTCAGCTTCTCTTTTTTCTCCTCCATGTCCATCACCATTCACTTCAATTTTCCTTCCTCTAATAGGAGGCTGAGAATTCTGCTTGCTCATGTGAAATTATATATATATATACCATGATAAGTTACGTCCAGATCTTCGCTTCTCTTGAGATGGCCAATGTGTAGCGAATCGATTAATGAGCCAATGAATTTGCATTTGCATCGATGAATTTTGTTCCACTTAATCATGATTTCAGGAATCTTCAGAAATTCTTTTTCTCTCCCTTCATGTACTTCATTAGTGAAAACACAGAATTCAAATATCCTGAGCAAGTCATGTAAAGTATTTGAATTATTTGCATACGTTAATCCGATTTTCTGGGTAAAAATCTTATTACTACTGTTGAGTGTTGTTTTATGAGTAAAGCTTATTTACCTTTCTTTAGCCATGTTTAAGCAATACTTCTTTTAAAGTGACACACACACACAATTGAACTCTCATGAACTTGATAATACTAAAATTCAATTGATGCCTAGACATGGGTTCTGTGGAATTTTTTCTTTCTCTCTTTCGAAAAAGGAAAAAGAAAAAAGTAGATGTATTACACATCTCTTGACGCATGTTAAATTTTCGATTCAAACTCGCTTCTCTTTCCGAAAGTGACAACCTTATTATCATGTTGAGATTTATTCAGTGAGCTGAATTTTGAATCACCAGGAAACAGTTCTAAACTCAAAGACTCTGACATGAAGCTTTTTCTGATAGATTTCACCAAGATATGGCTCACCATGACTTCGAATTTTGTAGATTTCGATTTTCTCTCTCCCATTCAATAGCTTCTTTAGCTCATGCAAAACAGATTGATCTTTTCATTGAACAGCTTCCTCTCTGGAAATTCTCTGGAATACTGTCTCTCTCTCTCTCTCTCTCTCTCTACTCAAAAGAATTAACATCGATAGAGTGACACCAATCAGATGAAGGGTGAGCAGCCACATTGTCTCATGAAGAGAAGAGTGAAACGATGGAATAAATCTGTTCCAAAGCATGTCCCAAAAAGTCTGAGACAATAATTTCCTAGCCACCAATAAAATCTAGAACATTTATCATTGGAATTCTGTTCGAAAGAATTGTGAAAGATTTTTCCCCATTCAATTTATCGTAGGAACTTTTCGACATTTTTCCTCCTCATCATGTCAGATAATGAATTATCAGACCTTCTCATACATACAAGACCTATCCGAAGCTCATTGATCGAGTGAGCAGCCAATTGATCGAGACCAATGAACTTATAACTGGAATGATGATCAAAGCTATCCGATTAACCAAGATTCTAGCAAGAAGAAGCGATAAAGCTGCATCTTCATATACACACACAAATCGTTCCATTCTGAACACAAAATCCAGAATGGAAAAGCAGATTACGAACGTAATTGGATCCAGATTATTGTTACTACAACATTGCCTCGATTCGTTTCCTACTTTTATCATGCTCTCTCTCTCTCATGTCCCATAATCTGAAGCCAGATTAGGGTAAGAATGCGAACATTTTCCGCCTAAAAAGAATGAAATCTATTTATCCAAAGAACAATAGTTCACATGGGAGAGAGAGAGAGAGAGAGAATTTGTTCGGATTAATTTGAACACACTGATAGGAATAGATTTTCTCATCAAGCTTCTATTCTCTCATTTCATTTCAGTTTTTCTAGCATCCGAAGAGACTGAATTGTCATTATGAAGAAGGAAGTGAGAGAACTCCTGCATCAAATCTGTACCTGAGAAAATATTGACACACATCTTCTGCTTTTTCCTCCCAAAATCTGATCCCACAAAACTGTCTCAGCTTGGTACACAGATGTAGTCAAAGATAAGTTGTGTGGGAGAGAGAGAGAAAGTAAGAGAAGAAAGGCTATAGGATTATTTGTGGAGCATTTTGATCAGCTATCAAGCTAGTCAGTATCAGCAAGAACTCAGCATCTCTTGATGTGAGGCTAACAAGTTAAGTCAAGCTTTGCGATGTCTTCGAAAAGATTCTTCATGGATGTTAGGAAGAGAGAAAGAGGGAAGAGAGAAAGAAAGAGCCAGAAATCTCCACCACCCACTGGTCAACCACGTTGGCTGGGTGATTGCGATTTATTTAATTAGTATCACATTGCTTTGATCTCGTCAAGCTTTCTCTCTCTCTCTCTCTCTCTCTCTCTCTCTCTCTCTCTCTCTCTCTCTCTCTCTCGGGTATCTTTATTGCTGTCAATGGTCAATGCAAGAGTCGAATAAAAGGCGAAAATGAGGATGCCAACATCTTCTGAGAAAAAGCAATAAGATTATCAGGCTTCCTTTTACATTGGAAACACGTGAGAAGATACACTTAGTTGGACATATATTTTCAGGCATGCTTTATCCTCATCAGTTTCCATTCTTTTTCCTCGCTTTCACTATTTCCACTTCTCTTTCTTCTTTTAAAGCTATTTCAAAACAAGATGCAACCTTATTCTAACCGGAAAAAGAATTGTATTTCTTGCCCTTTGCATTCCTATGTATGCCTCTGGACATTTTTTGCTCTTCTCCAATTCCATTGAAGAGAGAGAGAGAGAGAGAGAGAGAGAGAGAGAGAGAGAGAGAGAGAGAGAGAAAGAGAGAGAGAGAGAGAGAGAGAGAGAGAGAGAGAGAGAGATTGAATGGAATGAAAAGAACGCGATTCTGGTTGACTTTACTTCTTCTGATCTTCTGATTCATTCTGTTCTTGTATTGCTGTTTCATTTTATATTTTATTACGAGGCTTCTGCTTTTTCGAGTTTAAACCTCAAAACTACCATAGAAAGAATAGGTAGTTGAAAGAAGTCTATTTGAAGTGAAAATTGCTTTCTATCCAACCTTGTGCTCTAAAAAAGCTCGAATTTAATCGATATCTCGTTGAAAAGCTACTCAAGTGATATCAAAAACCACAAAATCGATGAGAAAATTCGACAAATTCTATCTTGAAAAGCGAATTGTTCACAAAACCCTAGTATTGGTCAGTTACTCACTGCTTCTTCTTCTTGATCTACACAATTTCAATTAATTGGTTTCTTCTTAACCGCAGTTATATCGAACTAACAAATGCAAAGAGTTTGATTTCCCAGAGGTAGATTTCTTTGTCATTGTGAACATTTACTGGTAAAAACCTAAGTCTCCACAGGATGTTTCTCTGTGAGAATGCAATAATCAGAGTTGAATCATCAACTTTCAGTTCATTAATTTTTAAAAAGAACACGACAAGTATCTCATTTATCAGCTGAACACTCCAACATGATAAGTAAGCTGATATTAGATTGTTATTATAGTGTTCTCAAATTCTTTCCCGTATCATTTCTGATTTCCTCCTCCACCGAATATGACTGGAACCTATTTTGTCCTGAACCTCTCCTCCTATCAACCTTCCCCATATACTGGCCCTATGTGAGCTTTGTCATCTCAATTAAACTTCGGTATATACATTTGATTAATCATCTCGATGATCAATTATGAGCTCACAATACTTACTCAACTCTCAGACACACAACTTGCTTGCTGTAGGTAGTAGTCCATTTTTCCCGATAGATTTGACCACTGTTAGTTTATATTTCGTTTGCTTCCATTGCTAGAAGCAAATGTCACTGGAATGAGGATATATTCCGAGAAGAATGAACAGCTAAAAATGAATGGTCTGTGAAGAGGTGTGAGAGACTATTGCTCAGAGCCTCTCAATCAAGCAACCAATTTCCGTTACTAGTATGATCATTCCAACAACCAGTAGCACTCAGTTTATATCAACTTTTTTCCTCTCTCTCTCTCTCTCTCTCTCTCTCTCTCTCTCTCTTGTGACCGATTATGGTGGTGAAAAACACTGTGTTTGAGATAGTCACTATGTGTAATCCTACTCAAGTGGAATACATTCACTTTATGAGACACAAGAGAGACAGAGAGAAAGAAATGAATTCCAAAAGAAAACCTCAAGAAAAATGTTCTAGAATGACAAAAAAAACGACTTGAAACAAGACAGTAAAATCATAAAGACATTGTTTTTGATGAAGAGAAAAATGGTTCACTGTGACGTTATCTTAGAGGGGCCATAGAGTCACCAATACTTCCACACTGAATTCTTCTTCGGAATCCACATTCTGATAAATGGTTTTGATGCTTAATTTGAACTTGTGGGTCATATTTTCTGGCAGAATTTTGACCCAGTCAAAAGCTATAATCGTTTACCCATAGTTGAACTTTTTCAAAGTCTCAAGTCAATTCTATCGAATCTTCTTACAGCACACGAATCGAAGATCATGCATCCAGAGAGAGAGAGAGAGAGAGAGAGAGAGAGAGAGAGATTCAAGATATTCTCTCGATTTGGTGCGATAGCGTTGATATTTCCCTCTCTCTATATATATATGTCATAAAGCAGAGTCAGGAATACAAGGTTATTTATCAAAATACTTTTTTCTTGTCATGTTCCTGCGACCAAGTGATGTGATCAGAAAAAAATGAGCCAAAAATCAGATAAGTGTTCCCTCTTGGTACCCTCTCTATTGGACAACAAAACCAAGTGGTATATTCGATTCTTTGAGGCTCATCTGAGCTCGCTAACCAGAGAGATTGGCTAATGTGAATGTCACAGAGCAATATGATTCATGACGATGAAACATAATGCCACAAGAACAAGCAAAGGCCAAAGAGAGAGAGAGAGAACTCAAGATCTTATTCGAAAACTATGTTTTCACGTCTCACTGTTTTTTGATGGATTAATTCTGAGTTCTATATGATTATGATGACATTCATACTGGTCTATACATTATTTCAAGCTCTCTCTCTCTTTCAATTCTCGATTAAGATAAAGCACATCTTTTGATTTGGATAGTATACGATCCATTGGTGTGTATATTTGCCAAGCTCATATTATTACTTGGTCTCATGAATTATTAAATTTGAAACATTGAGGTTCCCCATGAATTATCGTCCTACGTCTTGACTTTCTCTTGGGCCGTTCATTCTTCATCCAATATGAAAAAGTGAACAATCAAGATTCCACAGAAGATAAGTTGAAAAGAATATGGACACTCTTCGAGAGTCCTCTATAGAACATTTACCAGGGTTATTTTCATTCTCTATGATTCCAGAATTCATCTTCTAGGATGAACATTCTCTACTCTAGCCTCAAGCTCAACATCTAATTCTTATGATTCGATGCCCAGTATCTGAGTACACCCAAGAATAAAAATAAGAAGAAGTCTTCCCTAACATCACTATACTGCTATGGTGTACTTCTTGATGATACTTGGGCACACAATCTTCATCCCATGTGTATCATTTGGAGACTTTCCTCGAGGATCGGAAATGACGCTAATGATAATCGAATATTTCACAGTGATTTTTGAGCCCAACTGTTGGCTTCATTTAAGATGTTGAAAGTGAATTTCTTTCTACACCTTAACATGGGACCAATCGAATGGAGAATTGAGTCCAAACTTTCCTTGGGGGCTCGTATTGTTCAAAATTGGAGGCAGATAAAAACTGAGCAATTTCCTGTGTTTCAAGATCTTCACCGAATTTATACGATTTTTTCTCTCTCTTTCTCTCTTGCTTTTCACTTTGCCAATGTGAAATACTGATGAAGATAGACAGAAAGTCATAGAAATTTGGTGAAAACTTGAGCTTATATTTTGGATCCTTCATTTGAAAAACTTTACCGCTCACTCATCTCTTGTCACAAAAATCTAGGCAGTGTAATTGATATCCTTCCGGTTGAAATATGAGTGTTCAGCTGCTGGCATCCTCCATTATATTTGTGTGTGTACTATTTTTTCCAGAAGATAGAGGATAGTCTCCAGATTTTCCATTTTATATCTGTCTCAAGAGGCGGAAAAATTAGGTTTCTCAATGTTCTAACTCAAAAATTTTGACCCTAAAGCATTCATTTTATTTCTATCAATATCAATATCATAGCACCTCACTTCCACATATCCTTTAATCTGGTTCATATAAAAATCCAGTAGTTTTTCCCTACCACATATTGATCATGGTAAAATTTTGAAATAGATATCATCTGAATATAACTTCCACATCAATGAAACTTGGTGCAAATATTGTTCGAAAGACAACTTCTCTTATACTGAAGAAATTGTTCAAGTATCCGAATACTTCCAGCCATCAGGTAGCAATATTTCGAGAATTTATTGGCATTCAGTCGACTTGTTTATTTGATATTGTGGATGTATTATCACATATCATCTTGACAGTTTTGTGGAATGAGAACGAGAGGTATAAAGTCGAACCAGCCATGTTGCCTTGGGCTCAGAGTTTGATTGCCAAAATGTCAAGGTGCAGTGAACCAAGAGTATGACAGTATTGATCTCCCTCTCAAAAAGCTTTCAACCCTTTAGGAGATGAGATTTGATTCTCAAATAAAAGAAACGCTCTGGTTGATTGGAATTCAAGCTGAATATGAGCTTTCATGAAGCTAATATAGAAAATAAAAGGGTTAAGAGTTTGCTTAGGGAAGAAAATCAAGCGAGAATCAATAAGCGAGCTAAGTAAACTTATGAATAGCAGTAATTTTTCATTATAATGACTTGAACAGTTTTTATGAGAAAATATTTCCTACTCTATGAATATTTGAGATTGAAACTTTCAATTGACTGGTCCTCTTAAGATCTCAGTTGAGAAGAAACAGCAATTCTCATTGATTAAGATTATTGTAAAGAGAATTATGGCTTTTTTCTCGAAACTTTGGCCCATGACCTGATTGGTGTCTCCAAATACAGGGTATTTGAGAACATAATTGAGTATCTTCCATTCATGATCAAGCTAACCAAAGATATTGCCATTAGAAGTGATTGTTCACTGGTATCACTGAAAGATCCAGGTCAAATCGAACTTCTAGCATCAGTAGGAGGATAAAAGAGTAGAACAATTTTTCATCAGGAATCATTGTTCTATTTGGCTATTGAGAAAAAAGCAAATCAAAAGCATTAAAATATGGAATATCTTTTGTTCTATGGATATTTTGCCCTATTTTCTTTGCTTGAATCTGTTCTCATCACATTCACAACAAAGCGAATGGTACAAAGCAGAAAAATTATTAATGATATTCGAAATTGCAGCCATAATTTTGTGTTGATTGTGTTTCTTCAACTATTTTCATTATGTGTTAGAATTCAGTGGATTGGGTACTGAATATTAATGGGAAAAGATTTTGTTGAGAATTGAAAGTAACTTGAGCCTGAATATATATTCAACTATTGCTGTTGCAATAGAAAATGGAATAGAGTGGAATTTTGAGTGGTGTCATCATGTAATCTGCATATAAGTCTCCGATCTCGAACTTTTATTTAGTCTCTTCATTTAAATATCAACATCATCATCATAATGAATATATATACACACATGTCAAACAGAGATGAGGATAAAAGAGAAAGCCAATTAACCTTTTTTGAATAATGCAGTTCAAAAGTGAGTTGAAATTTTTGCACACAGAATTCACAAAGCAAATCTTGCTAAAGTCAGTTTAAAGGGTAATCCTGATGCTGTCAATGTTTTGACACTCACGTGATGAAGAAAGGGTTTTGACAAATATCATGGCATGTTAAGAATACAAAATAGAGTTCTCATGAAAAATATTGCCTTGTGTATGATAAATTTTTGATATATTCCTTTCAAGATCGCTCACAATAGCCCAAATCACTTGGATATTGGATGCTCTCAAAGATGCTTCACATACATATATTGATGTGCAGAGTAAATTCTTCGATTTGATTTGAACCTTTCTGGAAGTTGTTCAGAACAAAAAAAATATTTGAAAAAGATGTATCGAAGTAACAATATAATGATGAAATTCTCACCAAAATGTTGTTCTCTCGAACACTTTATCCTCCAAAAAGAATCTGCTCCTCTTGAAATCTTTCTAGGGAAAGTCTTCCCTCTTCAGGATCAGATTTTTTGGCAATTTATTTACATTTCTGATCAATATTAACAGCCACCAAAAAATGACACATCTTCTTTTCATTCTTTGCCTCGCTTGTCATAGCTTGTACACAGAGAAGTTGAGTATTATTCAGCAATATGGAAGAGATCAATCCACTCGAGTATAAGGTTTATAGAATAGATTCTTCTAGTTTTCCATAATAATAATAATATCAAGAGCACGATTCAAGCTGAGGTTATCTTTCTGAAAGCTTCCCAATAAGTTGAATGATATTGGAAAAGAGAGTGAAAAATATCAAACTTTTAAAAGCACAATAAGGTTGCTAAGTGATATGGACGGAAAGCGGGAAAAAATTGTTCTCGTATTCATTTTCGGTATGGAAAAGAAAATCGATTTCCAACAATTCTTTTTCTTGTCCTTGTGAGCTCCTGAAACATCAATTTTTAATCCCCGTTATATGGATTTTGGAGAAAAAGAAGATCATCGATCAGAGATATGAGTTTTGAGGAGAGCAAAATAAATCGAAAGAGAAAAAATTTTGAATCATCACAAAGAAGTTAACTTCCTCGTGATTGTAACCAAATTATATCAGCTCAAAGGGAAGGAGAAAGAAAGAGAGAGAGAGAGAATGTTTATATTGAACAGCATGCAACATCCATTCACAACATTCATGAGCGCGTATGTCACGCCAATGTTGGTCAAAATAGGGAAAAAATCTCAAGATTTTTCACCCACAAAGTGTCTCTTTCAACTTGTCATGATCAAGCTTGTAAAACATCGTCAAGCTGGGAATGAGTTTTGTATTCCCTTCGAGTTCTGACAAGTGACACATCGCAGTCCTAGCCAGGGAGGATGAATTGGAATGGTCATTGTTGAGAGAAAGATGTCTATTCATATATACCATCTTGCATCGCTTTATGAAGAGAAGGGACACATTTTTTGAAGTGATTATGATGGTCGTTTTGGGCACGATAGTGATTCCTCAAATAGGTGATGATCATGATGTTTTAGTGCCATGAAATTAGAGTAACCGAAAAAAAGCTGAACAAGTAGAATGCTAAAAGCTCATCTCACGAATGCATTTTGCCTGTACCGGAGCAATTAGATTTCGGATGGAGGCAAATTTTTGGTAATCTGATATCATAGACTGGTGTTAGGATATGCTATAGTAGATATGTACCTCTTGTGGTGGGTAGAATTGAAGTAAAAATTTCGCCAAAAAAGATTCCCAATACTGATGATGATAGTGATGAAAGTGAGAGAGAAAATCTTCATCGCCTTCGATGATTGATGAGCTTACCAGAGCTTGACATCTCTTTTGCTCATTTCTTAGCAGCTTTTCTCCTCTCTTTTCTTCATCTTCATCTTCATCTTCATTCGAATGATACTATCATCATTTCCATACTAATATTGGATGCAAGGTAATTTGCTACACTATCATTTCAATCTTCATCTTGATGAATTTAGACTTGATCCTGCACTTTTTGATGTTCTGGGAATTTACATTCTTGAAACATCAACATTCAAAATGTATTAATACGTATGTTCATACCACTATCTCTGAATGCATGACAAATTCTGGACCGTTATTCCTTGTAACTTTATTTTTACATATCCAAGCAAAAGTATTGTGTTCAACAGGAAAGTTATTCTCGCTCACTTAAATTATACTTCCATTTATCAGATTTTTCGCTTGTAAATTTTGCATGGAAATTATCATGAGCTAAATGTATACCTCTTTTCAGCATCAGTTCCGACAATTCATTTTACTCCATTCTATTTTGCCGTGATTGTATTACTGTAAATGAGAGAGTGAAATGGATCGAAGTTTTACGAATATCTGAAATTCTATTATTCGAAATTTTTAATTGTTCAGTTTAGGAGCTCTTGGATGAAAATTTTCATATTCAAAATTGATTGAGACCAAGAAAACCTTCTAACGAGAGGAATCATATCGCATACAAACATGAAAAATATCAGTTCAGTCGGTTTCTTGAATCATTGTTGTGTTTTTGAGCTCATTGACCTCAAAAAAATGCAGAACAACAGGAGCTCATAGTGAAAAAATGATTCCCACTTCCAAGGATGTTCTCTATCCAAGTGACTCGAAAAAGATGAAAATTTTTAGATTTGATATAAGCTATTTTGAATAAGATACATGGAACATCCTCTCTTCTTTTCAAATTTATCAAATTAACCCAAATTTTATGCTTGAAGAGAGAAAAGACGTATGTATCATTCGAGGAAGATTTCTCTTGTGAGAGTGAAAAGAAAGAAAAAAGCAAAAGATGCATTCGTTTATGTTAGCTTTTCTTAATTTTTATTCAAATATATTCAAAAAGTAAGTGAAGAAGCAATGCTCAGTGCTACTCACATATTTTATCGATAAGAGAGAAGTGAAATTTTTTCTATACTTGCATGGAAGTTCTCTCTATTCCTCTTTTTTATTTCCTGATTGATCACATCTACCTTCATCTACTCATTTGCATGAACAAGAACTGTGTATATATGCATTCACAATAAGTGCATGGAAGCTTGAAGTTATAAGACAGCAGATCCTATACGATCCTTGTGGGTAGTCAAGAGTGTAAAATTAGCTCAATATTAGATTGAAGTTGATTTGATCATCTCAACTATATTGGTGACAAAAATATTATCAGATATCTGGATGGTGAGATTCTATTTTCTCTCCAATATCATTCTAAATTCTATGAATGTTTCCCCGGTAGATGAAAATCTCTATTTGAATTCCTCTACATTCATACCAGTATAATTGGTTGAGGATTTTATCAATTTTATTGATGGATTGATGAATTATCAACATCAACACAGTTTAGTCTTCAAGCATGTTCTTTTTTCAGCAAAATATTTTGATATTGATAGGTCTGAGGCCACTCGGTTGATCAATTTAATTAAAATGTTGGCAGAATATCATCCAATCGATTGATTCATCAATGTGTTTTATTCACTTTTCCGAATCAAAATTTTAGATTCATCATACACGCTCAAAGGACCATCATCATGTTGAAATGAGATATCTTTGATCTATTCATCTTGTGCTCTTCTTTCCATGATTTCATAGCTGATGACTTTCATCAATGATCATGATGAGGAGAGGGTCAAGGAGGGAGGAAAGTTGAAGATAGGGTGAAGAGAGTTACATGAGTTATCATAAGTGGCTCATTTGTCTCACTTTGATCATCATCATTAAAGTTGGAGAGAGAGAGCAATTAGAACATTGAGGAGAGAAATATTTATTGCTTTTTATATCAGAATATCATATGGCAGGAAAAAATTGTTTGATAAGATGTTTCTTTTACGCTTGAAATTAACTTCATTTGAAATGGGTTACAAAAAATTAAGATCGTAAAAGGATTATCATGAATATACAAGCCAAAATTCATAGTTAAATCAGTATAATTGCCAAAAATACAGTCCAGCACGGTAAGATATGTTGGTTTTAAGGCAAAAGGACTATCCAATTGGGCTTGTTTTTAGCATTTATGTGTGTGTACATCAGAAGTCAACAAACTTGGGTCAATAATCGTAAAATTTGCGGTCATTGAAAAGTCATCAAAATTTTTACTCAATCTTATTCATGATAACTCATTTGATGACTGCAATGATATTCTCTGTTGGGAATCACATCTTCCTTACATCTTCATTCTGTTCATCTCAAAATCATGAAACATAACCAATTCTGAAACTTAAATGTGATATAAAAAGCTCCTACTCAATGACAATCTCTCAGAGAGAGAGAGAGAGAGAGAGAGAGAGAGAGAGAGAGAGAGAGAGAGAGAGAGAGAGAGAGATGAATACGACCTTACCACCCACTAGATACGCTCTGGGGTATCTGTCTGCTTTGATTTAGCCTGTCTGTCCAAAATTGTTCAAGAGTAACTACATGAGATGACAGAATTATTGGTATAATAGTTCTCTCTCTCTATTTCCCGAATCACCAAGAGCCACATGAAATGATGGCTTGATTAGCCCTCGAAAATGTGAACCTTTGTGAATGTGATTAACTTACTGTGACAAACTTAATTTACCTGCATTAATACATCATGTCAACTCGAATTATCGTCATATTGGCGAGAGGGCAAGAAAAAGGTGAAAAGTGGGAAAATTTTTGGTTGACAAACTATCGTTAGCTGGTAACTTGAGTGTTAAATGGATAAGTGGATTAGCAGGCTATTATCAAGCGGATATCTTTGATTGGACACTCAAGTTGATCACGTTCCTGAACTTATCTGATTTATCATACACCATTCGTCCGGCCTCCATCAGATTTCATCGTGATGAGGCTCCTCTCGGAGAAAATTGTCGATCGATTGATTGAGGCCCTCTGCTATTGATGCTGTCATGGCACATTCTTTCTAAAATCGAAAAATTACTCATTTATCTCACTTCTCAGACAAATCATCAGAATGAAAGCATATCTTTCATCATATTCAATCACCAAAATTGGCCCATCCAATTCTCAGTTCCTGAATAGACTGCAAATGATTCACCAATACTTCACCTGGATATCCCATAAAACTATTTTTTTCTATAAGCTCAGGTTACTGAATTGAAAAGATGTACTAAACTTTATCTTTATGACTAGTGGCCATGAAAGACTTTGATAATACTCGGAATGAAGGAATCTCTCTCTCTCTCGTTTATTTTGCTCTATTCGTTCTTGTAACGCGAAACAAGTTGAATTATGAATACATGAGAGCTTCTTGAATATCATTCTTCCATTTCAATATGAGATATGCAATGGAGGCTCTAATGATGGCCAGAGGCCGCATCAAATGGACTAGAGAGAAAGAAAAGATATGTTCCATGGAACGTTACACTATTACCGTTAACTTTTCGGCAATAAGTTAAGATGCTCTCCATTCATAGTGTATGATGATGATCGAGTCGTTATATGTTCCAATCCCCTGGAGCTCTCTTCGGAAGAGAGAGAGAGAGAGAGAGAGAGAGAGAGAGCTTCTATCTGATGACGATATGGATGATTTCGTAGCTGATTCCATAACTTTTATTCATCCAGGAAACAATCTTGATGAAAATAGGAGGAACACAGTGTCTTATGATTGTGGTAGATGAAAGAAGAGGTCAAAAATGACCTCCAGTACAGAATTACCTTCTTGAATGAATATACAGCCAAGAATTCGTGCACAGTTCATTTATGGCCATCAAAACCAATTGTGAATATGACTTTGAGATGATTTTTTCTATCCTGTTGATTCACTTTATGTGATAATCAAATGAGCAAGCTCTCTTGAACATTTATTTCACTTATACACACTGTAAATGACGATCGATGGTGGAAGAAAATTTTCCATTTTTCAGATTAACTTCTTCTTCTGTTTATTAGGTAAAAGTAGCAGTAAGATTCTGTGTCCAGTATAGATCACTGCTTCTTTTGATCAAATCTCATACAAGTATCCAGTAGTGGTGGTAGTAGCTGCTTGAGTGGGAGGTTGATGTACCTTTGGATTCATGTCCACTATCATGGCCATCAAGTGAGCCACTCGGTATTTTTATTTTTACGACGCGTGTAGTGGGCCAATAATCCAAGACAAAAAGGGTCGTTTAGAGAAGCCTGATAATGGCCTCTAGAGGTACACATTGGTTATTGAAGTGCTGTTAATGGTATTTTGATGACTTTCGGATAGAAGGAAGAATAAAAAGGCTGATGGAATAGCTTCCGTTATTCGAAGCAGTATTGTTTCTTTTTTCTTTCTTTCTCTCTCTTTCAACATCATCATGTTGCCCACAAGAGCCTATCATACATGTATTCTCATGAAAATGATCAACACGTAAACAAAGAATGTTACTTGTTATTAGCTGATGAATTATTAATTCAGCAGAAACAGTTTATATTAGCTTCCACTCTATTTTGGCCCATGAATGTGTAGGCCAAATTTTCTTTTTTCTCACTTGATTTATTACTTGTTCAATTCGAGGAACATTGAATAACAGAAAAGTTCATCAACTCAGGTGATATCCAGGAGCTTTGAATTCATCTACCATCGATCTGGTGTAGAATTTCGAAATTTTTCTTCATCAATAAATCATGAATTGCTTTTTTTCTCTCTTTCCATTCTTCCAGATAAATGGCAAAGATGTCCAATCTAAAAGTTCTGCCGATATATTGGACATCTTCAAATTATCAAGAAATCAAACCATGCTTGTGGAGATGATCCCCAAGGCTTTGAATCGAGATGAGTCAAAAAATTCCATCAAATCAGTTGACAGTCAAGATTCGATTAATCTGAGAAAAGAAAATATTTCCACTGTATCCACCCAAACTGAATGGACTCTCAGTCAAGATAATTGGTCAACGAATACATTTGATCAACCAAAATCGGATGTAAATCTGAAATGTCCATTAAGCTCTTCAAGATCTGATCACTCGGTGAATCTATTTGGATCATCTCTTCCAACCCAGTGTAACGGAAACAACAGTTCTGGTGGACATATTTCATCCATGTTGATGAATCATCACCAACATTTCCAGCTACCCTCATATCTTTATCACCAGGGCAATGGTTTAACGTCGATGAATGATGATGCTCAGCAACATGACTATGAAATAATCGAAGAAGATTCGGAAGATGAAGATGAAATTGATGATGATGAAGACGATATACTGGAATGTGATGCGATCCAATATGAGGTAAGACCATGTTCAATTATCTTTCTCTACACCTCTCTATCAGAAGAATACACCTTCCTTAGTCATGTATTTCGTCTTGAACATGAATCCCAAGTCCAGAGACCATCGATTATCAAACCTCCAGGCAATGTCATCTGGGTATCAATGAATGGTCAACGTTCACTTGCAGACTTCAATTGATAGTGATATACAGTGATATATAGTGGTGTGTATTCCTTGGACAATTCTGATATCCGATTTCCCTTGTTGAATTGAAGAAATGCAATCCTCTGAGAGGTACAAGAATCGAGAGTTTGAGATCTGCTTATCCAGTTGGAAAAATTTTCACTTCTAAATCGGAATCAATTTAAATGCCTTCGAATAGATTGAACATACTGAGGAGATTTTAGTTTCTCAATGTATCAGTTCATTTATATCAGCTCTTTCTTGTTGGAAAGAGGAAAGACAATTTAATTTTCCAAAAAAGTAAACAGAGAAAATTTATGATGCTGAAGATTTTTGGAGGAGAAAATATTTTTGTTCTCAATTGATGGCTAAACCAATATCAAAACAAAGAGAAAACTGCTGAACAAGAATTGAAATTGAATGTGAGCAAAGAGAAATGTTTTTCAAGAGCTATCAGCATACAGGCTAACTGATGGTCATTTCAATTTCATTCAAACATCGAAAGAAAGTTGAAAGAATGAGCATGTTGAGCATTTTATTTTCTGCATTGTTCATCATGAAGAAACAATGTTGGAAATATTTTGCTTCTTCTCCCTCTCCTCTCATGAAAATAGAAACATTAGATTGAAGAATGAAGAATATTTCAAGTTTCCCAGGCAAAAGTTCAATGCTGACACATGCAAACGCTTGGGTAAGGTCAAAACTGAAAGGTTCAAAAGGCGAAGAAAATCGAGCAAAATTCTTCAAAGAGAATGCTAGCTATTCATATGGCCCAAAAATTTTGGCTTCCACACAGCCTGAGGAGCCAGTAGAAACGAATAAAGAGCAGAGAGAAGGATGAGGATGAGGATGGAGAGGAAAAGGAGGAGGAAGCAAGTGACTTGAGAGAGAGAGAGAGAGAGAGAGAGAGAGAGAGAGAGAGAGAGAGAGAGAGAGGAAAATCTCTCTTAACAGGCAATCGATAGCCTGTCTTTCAGTTTACTTGTAGAGATAGATGTACAGAAATTGTGATCAATCTTGTTGCCGATAGAATGTGTAGATTGGATCATATTCAGACAAGTCAACAATATGACAGTGAAAATGTTTCAGGGTGGACATGTTGGGGAAGAGGCGAAACCAGAGAGTTAGAATAAGATTATGGAAAATGAAACTTATTCTGCTACCGAATAGAGGAGGATGGATGGAGAATGAAAGCTTTGGGAGAGAGAGAGAAGGAATTCACGGAAAAAAGAAACTTAATATTTGTTAATGATTCTATTCACTTTCTTCGTATCATTCACACCGGAAGTTTGTGCTTGAAATTGGGTGGAAGAACTGAAGTTGGATAGAGCAACTTCTGTATGTGTGTGCGTTGATATAGCTTCTTTTCGAAATGATCAGTGAACATAATGATGGTGGAAAAATCTGAAAAATCCATTAGGTGAAGATGCTTGTTTACATGATGATTTTTTGGCAAAGCGAAATTATCATTTTGAGTTCCAAATTCATCCATCATGTGTATGCACCAATTTTACTGACAAATTAATCATGGTTTACTGGAGAAACTTATTAGGATACAATTTTGATATTCAAATTTAGGTGCACTTTCATGTGGATCAGATTGAATGTATCATAAAAAAGCATCTGTACGCTCCACTATCGATATTTCCACAATCATGAGTGTGCATCCATCGATGCAAAATATCTAGAAGAAATGTAGAACTTTTTTCTGAGGAAAAAAATCATTTTACTATTCTTCATTCTAGATTCACAATCGATTTGCATGTCTCTTGTGGATATTAATCTTGATTGAATGGTTTTGAAAGCAAAAGTAATGCGAGAATATACAAAGATGAAGACAAATGACTATACTTTTCTATTGGAATTCTATTTTCCATGCTATTCTCACAGATATATATATTTCTCTCTCTTTACTGTTTGTCATATTGGAGCGGAAACATGCATGACAAAACCACCGAATTTGAATCACAAACTGTGATTCTGTTAAGATGAATGAAGTTTTGGGGTAAACCGGGAGTTATGGTGGAAGGAAATACAAATGTACATGTGTGAAGAGTAATGAACCGATGGCAGGTCCAGTTTATGCAAATTGAAAATTGCAAAGTGAAAGAGTTGGAGCAGAGTGGATGGCTGTGCTTATGGTATTGCTGGGTCAAAGATCCCAAGCTGTCAAAATGTTGAGGGGAAGAGGCTGTCCTCCTCTTTGAATCGCAACATTACAGCTTCCAACATCCGAGGAAGTGGTTTTGAAATGATCTAGATTGGATCTACACTAGAAAACATCCGTTGCTCATTTTTGACAAAGATTAACTCACTCTATGTCTATAATTTCTTTCTCTTTCTTTCTCCAAATTGTTGAACTAATTGCGATTGTTAACCTTACCATTGATGTAGGCAACTCGAAACAGAACTTTTCTTTGTTATATTCTCTCTCTCTCTCTCTCTCTCTCTCTCTCTCTCTCTCTCTCTCTCTCTCTCTCTCTCTCTGTTCACGTTTGTCGAAGACTTCATAGCCAGCAATGTTCTTGTGTAGATGGATGGGAACTGGACCACCAAGAAGAGGACAGAAGTAACTTTTCTAACTGATTTGTCTCATGTCTCATGGAAACTTACCTCTTGCTATCCATAGTCAAAGACCGTTAGTGAAATGCACTTATACCTCAAATTGTTTGGATTAGATCGATTCTCGTAGCTTAACAAGTTTTCAATTAAGATGAAATGAGGAGAATCTTCAAATATTTGCCTCCTTGCATTGAGTGTCGTGGAGCTTGTCCTGGGCAATACTCAATAATTTGAAAATATTTGCTCGTGATTTTGGTGAAATTTCCTTTTATTTCGAATCGCAAATAGAAATTGGAATTTGAATTATTCTCTAGAGTCGAATTACAAGTTTCTCGAGTTTACTTGGTGGTTTGAATAAATTTTGAATGGAATCGATTCTCTGTTGATCTGCTATTTTGGAGCTATACAGTCAAAGTGAGATCGATGAGAAATATTCTGCTCTCTGTTATATTCGAAAAATCTTTCACTTGCCGTTTCCATCTATCCACATCAATCGTCGAGTCACTCAAGTATTCTCAAAAAGATCATTAACCATCCCCTGTTGCTTTACCTTTGCATGATTGCCTCGATATATGGTGAACCGAAACAAGCGAATCGATCCATCAGATGATGAAACTTCTCTTTCTCTCTTCCTCTCTCCTATCCTGCTTTTTTCTCCTTATATTATTCCAATTCCAATGTGAGCATTCGCTTTGATCTGAATGAAATGATATTCGCAAACTTTACCCAAAAAAATCTGCTTTCACTATCAGAACAAATAGGCTAGATATATTGAGAAGCATCTGAGTTTCCCTCCAAAACAGAATAAATTCAGATTCGGATATCCTTTCACGTGATCAATCATTCACTACAGATGCTATATTCAAAATATCTCTAGTTTATGGATGAATCAAAAAAAAACCTTCTCATTTGCTGTGATCTCAATAAAGTATTCAAAAAGCTCACGGAAAAGATTCTTTCTCTCTTTTCTATCGAAGAAAGTCGAAAAGTGCTCAAAAAGAGCCATTTTTGTCGCAATTTTCTTGGAATTCGTTTTAATCTCGAATTAGGTCGCTTTCAGATTTTAGATCGCAAAATTAGCTTTTTCATAGTCTTTATTTAGTTCTGGATCCAAAACTGGCTAATCAAGCTTTAAATACTATCAGACACCTCATGTTATTGAGAAAGTTTCAGATGAACATTTTTGAACTAGAACAATTGATTCAATACTATCTCGTGCTGGTCAGGGAGAGAAGGAATATTTTTGCTCTCTAAGAATTTTTTAGGAGAATTGGACAGAGCTTTCCAAAATATTTCCATCATTCATATTCTAACAAGTATCTTGAGGACTCTTTTGCCAAACAGATCCGCTTCTTTTCTAGTTTATCTGTTTACTACCAGACCAAACTTTCTCTTGGGGCTTTCAATCCTAGAATCTTGTCACATCATCTCATTGCTATTCTGTTCTTTTCAAGCGTGCAAGAAGCGAAAAAGGAAATCTTTTCCATACACTTCATCTGCTCCAGAGCGAATAATTCTCATACTCTGAACATTGTATCAATCTTTCTCTCTTTCTCTGAGTTCTCTTTCTATCTCTCTGAGCATTGCATCTTCATCTTCTTTCTTCCGTTTCTGGGAACATTTTTCTTCTTTTCTCCTGGATTATCTCGCTGGAATGGCAAAAATTTCCAACAGATCTGCCATTCCTCCAGCATTTCCATTTCCATATGCAACGGATAAAATTTACTCTCAACTCAATCGTGATTCGAAGCAATCTTCAAGAACTGAGATGATAGCATCTCATGATAATATATTCCGTTTTTCTTCTTCTTCTCTCAGAAAATGTTTTCCCTAAATGAGCAATTAAGCTCAAAATATAAATTATGCTTGTGATTATTATCAAATTAAGGGATAGCAATTGCATGAAAACTATTAGAGGCAAAAGGGAAAAGACTCGGACAAAATTAACCTGATCTCTTGATAGAATATTTTGGCAAGAGCCAATAGCTTTTCCCAGCTCAATCAGACTATCATTTGAGTCTCAAAGGACCGAAGAATCACATTAGCCTATTTGTTCCTCATCTTCTTCTTCCTCTCCTCATTATCATTAACATTTTGTCTACTTTGCTCTTAAACATCTTTTTGCTTCTTCCTCTCCTTCCTCCTTCTTTTTCTTCGTCTTCTCCACTTTCCTAGGAAGTCACTTTGGTTCGAAGATCTTCTGAGAATCTCGGTTTTACTCTTTCATCATCATACAGTCAACTCACTCGAAAAGACAATCCTATGGTCCAATCTAACAAGACATCACATCCAGATAGAGGGGATGTAAATTTACCTACTGAGACAAACAATAAGCTTTCACCAACATCTTCATCATCTCCATCCCTATCTCTCACTTCTGATCAGCATCAGCATCATCATGATGTTCAGCCCAAAGTCGATGTAAAAAAGAATGAAATGATCGGAGAAGTTTATATAAGCAGCTTGAATGCCAATAGTCCAGCTGCTCTGGATGGACGAATAAAGATTGGTGATCAAATATTGGAAATAAATGATATGGAAATAAAGAATATTGATGAAGCTCAATCGATACTTGACCGGAAAGATATCAATACTTTTGAACTACTGATTGGTCGTCTCAATCCAGCTCATGATCATGATAAGTGTCGACAACTTTCATTGTATAGACGATTGTCTTTGTATGAATCTCTCGAAACAGAGCCTAATCTTCAATCAGATTCTGACTATCTATCACAACTTCAACAGCACCATGTTTCGATTGTTGATTGTAGTCAAGAGTTCTACATGCTATCATTGAAGAATGGTAATTCAGATGGCTGCTCCTCGAATACTCATCAGATGAATTCCACAAAAGAGTCAATCAATTCTACATGTGAAAATGGTTCTACTTCAAAGGATGAACGAGATAGTGGAATGGGTAAAACTGATGGAGATTCGAGTGAAGGAAAGACAAATGATACCTATTCCATTGATAATCATCATCATGAACTTTCTTTCAATGGTAGCCATCATCGAGAAGTAAAAGTTTCTGGGAAAAATTTCACACCGGAAACAGTATCAAGCTCAATCAAGCCGAATTCTGGAGAAGAAGATATACTGGAACAGAAGAGAAAAATTCTCCAAGAAGAGATGACCAACATTCAACTTCAATGTGAATCTTTATCTCAACAATTTGAAGATGAACTAAATAAGTCAGAGGCAAATAAGATTAATGGACAAAGTTTAAGGCAACAACAACAACAACTTCCGCAGCCTGAAGAACAAGAAGAAGCAATATATGATGAGCCAATATTTGTGCAAGATGATTCAAAAGTGGCAGCATTTTCATCCAAAAATAAGCCCAAAATTCCTCAAAAGCCATCATTCTCATCATCTTCATCTTCCTCTTCGAAAGATTATCTTCCCGAAATTCAGCAACAAGATAAAAAAGAATCTATCAAACGATGGATACGAAGTGGCCTACCAACCACTCCACCATCGATAACAACTGTTAAGCCATCTCAATCAATCTTTTGCCATGGTACAAATGAGTGGAAAGAACAAATTACATGTACAGATCATAATCCTAATCAAGTGGGAGTTGGTAAAGATTTCATCACCATCCAAATTCCTCAGCCTTCAATTGTTTCCATTCCTAGCAATTATAATAGTAACAATAATAACGGTTTCCGTGGTAATGGTGGCCTAGTATCTTCGTTCATATCACCACCCAAAAAGGCCACAATTAACGAAGATAAAAGTACCAATAGTAATAATAATAAGAGAAAAGATGTTGCTGTTGCAACTGAGGAAAGATTAACACAAATTGAATCAGATTCTGTCAGTTTGACTAGTTGTGAGAGTTGTAGACTTTGCTCAAATCCACACATACTTGATGGCCCAAGAAGGCCTGATAGAGTAAATCCGGTGAATCCAGAGAATCGTCATTCAGCATTTCAAGTACAGCCTTGTGATATGCCTGTCAATCATATTGTTGAGCCTGATATCACTTATCGTGGAAAGTCTTCTTCTTCTATGGTAAAAAGTGAAATAAATCATCATCACCAATCATTACCATCTCAATGTGCCAATACTGTTGTCAATCCATCAGGACCAATTGTTGCCGGTCCAATGTCCTCTTATCCTACCACGACAACCATGTACACAACTGAAGCCAATTTAGAGCATACAATTCAAATTCAGCAACAATTATTTCGACAAGCTCTTCTGGCCCAACAAAAGGGCAAACCATGGAAACAGCGAACTGATCGAATGTCTATGGACGTCAAATCAAATCATCCATCAGCATCTGATCATTTGATAACATCTTCATCGTCCACTTCTTCACCCTCTAGTCAGCATAATAGTAATATGAATACTGATAATGGCCAGTTCAATAATGGACCACCGATGACATCTGTTCGAAGAGAAATTCTCACTCATCAACTCAAGTATCAACAGTTACAATCACCTGGAGATTGCTCAAATTCAGATTCGATTTCCGGTTGGAAAATTAAGAGACGACCGGATGGAACTCATTATATTACTCGTAAAGTTAGTCGAAGTAAAATTCTTCGAGATAGAGCTGAGAAGATTAATCAAGAAAGATCTGGGATGACTACCGATGATGATGCTATGAGTGAAATGAAAATAGGTCGATACTGGACTCGAGATGAGCGAAAAAAGCATTTGGAAAAAGCGAAGGACCGGAAACGGAAAGAGTTGCTCCATCGGGCCAACAAGATGAGTGCTTTACGGGAACAATCTGAGGAGCGTGATCACTCGCAAAAACTCATCAAAGGGGGATCAGGTCAAGATTCTGGTTCTATGAACAATCAACATTCCTCTGGATCCTCAGGATCAATGGCTAGAAGTAGATCGAAGCATAACGGTTGCTCAACAGACGCCCACTGTCCAGTTTCTTCAAATGGCAAAATTCAAACCATCCTGCCGAACAGCCAACCGGCTAGTAAAAGTCGTTCTAGTGGAGTTTTATCCGTGACTACGGTTTAATCAGTCTTCAATAATTTGAAGAATCACCACTCTATGAGACCAAGATTTCTATTCCAGATGGCTTTTTCACTTGTGACTCGCCTTTTTCATCGGAAATGAAATATTGCTATCACGCGTTCTTATTAATCAGATTATTTGAAATTCAAATGATATTCTTGAGAGAAAAAATTCCAACATTATTATTAAAATTCTTACTTCACTAAAAGCTTCTATATCACTACCCATAGGTGTGTCAATGGAAGGCTTTTTAAGATTTTGAATTAGCGAAAATAAATATTGTAAAGTTGTTAAATAAACGTTTTCAATGAACATTCATCTTTTTCAAACTTATCAAATCAAACTTCTCTCTCTCTCTCTCTCTAAAATCACAGACCATGATGAAATTCTCTTATCACTAGACTACTTATTATCTCAACCATTCTGTAAATCCTGATTACTCTGAAATGAGGACCATGAAGGCAGCATGAACTCTCTTCCTCATGATAAGAACCAACGGAAATAGATTAGATAAATCATAGTTTGACCACAGCTATCATTTTATCAGTAAATGAATTCTCATCAAGTTAAAAACTTTTGAGCCATCAAACTTAAGGAAAGCCACAGAGACTGAAAAAATTCCCAAGAAACTTTATTTCGGACTCACTGCAAAAATTCGATCAGAACATATTCGAAAAATTATCAGAACATTTTAGAACTGTTCTGAACATTTTTGATTTCGGCAAAAAGTTCCGAAAGGTAGCTAAGTAACGCCATCTGTAAGGTTAGTTTTGATTAAGCACGTGAAAGTTTAAACATGTGCATTTTGTGTATTGATTTGAAAAACAACACTATTTTTCATGTTTAATTTTATTGTTTATCGACAATAATTATCACCAATATCATCATGTCAGTGTCCACATGTTTGTCCAAAGAACGTGTAGCAGCCACATGTTGTGCTATTTTGAGTCATCCGACACGTCATATACCAAAGTTGAGAGTTTTGGTTAATCAACTTGATATTCGAAGTGAAGCGGAAGCAAATAAGTTGGAATTTTTATCTCGCCAAAAGATGCTTGCTTTTTCGATTTTGGAAGTTTTTCTCGATATCATTCCCAGTTATCGAGTTAAGGAGAAGATTAAAGAGGAAGATGAAAAGAAAACTAGGCTAAAAAAGACAACATATGAGCTGAGAAATTTTGAGGCAACACTATTGGCAATCTATAAGCTGTTTCTTCTTCGTCTCAAAAGAATGGCTGATGTACTCAAAAAACCGACATCACGTCCATCAACCTTCTATGATCTCATCTTTTCCAGTATGGCAGCTAAGGAACGGATTTGCCTAATTGGACTCAAATGCTTGTCATCTCTACTCTTAGCTCATCCCCACTTTAACTTGAGATCTTCAATTATCAAAGTTATCGTTCCTCTGACTACACTGTCCAAGCATCCTACTGTTGCTGATAAAGCTTGTGAATGTATTAATCAATTGTACAAAGAGGATAAGTTGGGAGAGGTAACTTTGGAAGTTGTCCAGGAGACTGAGAAGCTGATTAAAGCATGTGGAATTTTTATTCGACCACAAGTGATCGGAACTTTTTTGAATATCAAGATCAATGAAAGTGCAATAGAACAAAATAAGAAGAAAGATATGAAACAAGTTCGCAAAGAGTGGGAAAAAATGTCCAGAAAGCAGCGAAGACGTAAGAAAGCGGAGAAAAAATTGGAAAATCAAATGCTTGAAACTGAAGCTCAGGAAAGCTCCAAGCGAATCTCTGAATATCACACAAAGATTCTTAATCATATTTTTGCCACCTATTTTCGATTCTTAAAGCGAACTATTCTCGATCTTAGTGATGATTCAACGAAAAAAGATCGATTCAAAATTCTTTTGAGTCCTGTTCTCGAAGGTCTGGCAAAATATTGTCACCTGATCAACATAGATTTCTTTGATGATGTGATAAACATCCTCTATAATTTAATGAAATCCGATCTTCTGGACACTGATCAGATATTGAACTGTAATCAGACAGTTTTCACGATACTATCTGGTGAAGGCAGCATAATGGAAGTTGATCATCAAAGATTTTATAACAAATTGTATCAAGTCATGTTGGATATCAACCTCACCACTCCAGATCGCACCGTAATCATGTTATTTAAATGTTTAGAGATCATGATAATTCGAAAACGTCGACAGATTTCACACAATCGAGTTTTGGCATTCATGAAACGTTGCTCAACTCTTTCTTTACAGACCAATGATCCGTCTGTATTAGGAATCCTTGCCTTCTTAAGACGCATGTTCTTAGATCATCCGAAAAGTGATCTACTCATAGATATTGAGAATGTCGGTAGTAGTCAATTTCTTCCGCATCTTGATGATCCAGAATGCTGCAATGCTAATTCAACACATCTATGGGAGCTTTTGTTGCTTCGTCGTCATGTTAACTCAAGTGTCCAACAATTTTCCAGCCACATACTAAAAGGATGTCCTAGTGATGAGATAAAATTAGAATTGACCAAAAAATCGCCTGTAGACTTCTTTGAAAGCTATGATTCGAGGAAATTCGACTTTTTGCTCAATGAAGCAAACGAACATGTCCCAGTATCGAAGAAAGCACGATTTCATGGCTATACAATGTCTAGCTCAAGTCTTGCCTCTCAATCTTTCTCAAATTTAGTGATGGATCAAACTTAAGACCTAAAGAGATCTAAAGATTTTATATCTTCGTTTGAAAAAGAAAAACTTTGTTGTTTGTATACACATTCGTATTTTTGATCAGTGTAAATTTTTTTATTCGATTATGTATATTTCGCAATTTGATAGAAATATTGATGCACTTTTTTGAACAAGTTATTGTATCTTGCATCTAAAAAGCCAAGATATTTCTTCAATCGATTAGAATGAATGTATTTATAAGAATGACAAAGAATGAAAATATCTCCGAAAAAGGTAGATTGACCATTGAATATTTATAAATATTCCACAATCTGGCCCAATTTTCGAGTCAGATAAGTAATAGGTGGAAGTTTGAAGTGAATAAATGAATGTATCTTATTTCAGCTATCTCCACGAAGTTTGAAGCGTAAGATGAATACCATGAATGATTAATATTTTTTCTATGAAGAGATCATCACATTATGATGAATGGAAAAGGGCTCTATTCGCTTGTCGAAGCAATCATTGGAACTTTAAGAGTGACTATTGATGATCCATATCCTTGATCGAGCTGTTGTGACATCTTCCAGGGGCAACTTTGTTAGATATACAGTCGATACAACCATCGATGATAGATCAAATACTCACTTGGGACATGTCATATTGTTGCATGGGTTTACCGCCTCCCATGCCACCCATGCCACCCATGGGTTTCATTCCCATACCGCCCATCTTCATTCTACCGCCTCCTGTAATCAAATCAGATTGAGAAAATAAGAAGTCTTCGATTAAAATTCTGTCATAAAACTCATTTAAAGCGATAAGCAGCATTCGTACAGTGTACATAAAAAGTCAGATAAAAGTTCAGAGTCAACATAATTTCCGTTATCTTTCTCTTCTTATTGAGCCACAAATTGTGATAGTGAGCATGAAGTTTAAAATGTATCGCAAATTCAGCCAGCGTTGATGAGCAAGCTTGTCTAGCAAACTTACCCATAGGCATTTGAGCCATACCTCCCATAGGCATTCCCATGCTACCCATACCCCCCATAGGCATCTGACCCATACCTCCCATTCCAGACATAGGCATTCCACCCATACCCATACCTCCCATACCACCTTTCATGGGACCCATACCCATACCACCCATAGGCATTTGACCCATACCCATTCCTCCCATACCGGCCATGGGCATTCCACCCATACCCATACCCATACCTCCCATACCTCCTCCTTTAGTGCCACCCATGGACATTGGCATCATTCCACCCATCGGCATGCCACCCATACCCATACCATTCATACCTCCCATGCTACCCATTCCCATCATTGGCATCATTCCTAGAAAAATTTAATGTGTCAATTAAAAAGAGTTTATCATCAAACTTTTCATTCTTAGCCTGGGACATCTCCCTTGTGGGATATTTTTTCCCTAATGATAGAAAGAATTCTTCGGAGGAAGCTCTCCCAGATATCAGGTATCTTCTATTGTCCCACAAATTCACATGAATCACAACGAAAACTAGACTTACCCCTTCCTCGACCCATACCACCCATCATCATAGGTTTCCCGGCACCCATCATACCTCCTTTCATACCTCCCATGCCACCCATGCCTCCCATTCCATTCATACCTCCTCCCATCATACCACCTCTCATGCCTCCCATCATAGGCATCATACCTCCTTTCATCATTCCATTCATACCCATTCCTCCCTTTGTGCCACCTATTCCCATCATCGGTTTCATGGAGCCCATACCACCCATACCGTTCATTCCATTCATACCACCCCCCATCATACCTCCTTTCATGCCTCCCATCATAGGCATCATACCTCCCATACCTCCCATACCTGCAAGGATTCAGAGTTCAAGAGAAAAAAAACAAATTTAAATTAGGGTCAAAAATAATTACCCATAGGTGCCATTCCTTTGCGAGACATATAGCCTCCTCCCATACCTCCCATTCCGCCCATTGATCCTTTGCCTCGGAAAGCCATGGCAGGACTCATGTAGCCTTCGAAATTACCGGAAACAATGAGATAAGCCAAAGTGTCACCCAAAAATCGGAATCAAGAATTAATTTTTACTCACCCATCATCATTCCACCGCCTTTTGCGCCTCCCATTCCGCCACCCATACTGGTCTGTGAGGGATAAGCTGCAGAGCCTGCACCAGATAATCCGCCTTTGGTTCCTCCACCGGAACCTCCATAGCCACCGGCACCTCCTGAGCCACCATAGCCTGAGCCTCCAGAGCTACCGCCTCCTGATTAGAGAAAAGTTTATTTAGGGTAACTGTAACTCTAAATTCTATAGATTCGAAGAATTCATAATATTCCGTGGCAGGTTCTATCTCTTCGGAGCATACTCTTCACCATAGATGCGATTCTTTCCAGGAATTTTGTGTTAACTAGCTGCAATAAAATTTCTGATTCTTCCATCTTATTGTATTCTTAAAGCATGTATATTTCTATACCATAACTTGCGTGAAATTCGTTTATCTATCCTGGACTCAATGAGTGTAAGGGAACTCACCGCTAGACTGTTCCTGAACATCACCACCCCCCGGTGCACCTCCAGAACCACTACCTGGAGCTCCCCCAGCTCCTATTATACCCACCATGGAACATTAGGAAATGAAGAGAATGTGGAAAGAAAGGTCAAATTCAATCATGAAAATAGGTGCAAGCAAAAAGCCAGGAGAACATAAGCATAAGCATGAGCTAAGGAAAGTTGTAAAATTTCACGAATCATCCAAGTGAAATTCTCAAAAGAAATTGGTTAAGAAGATTGAGAACTAATCCACAGCAAATTCACACACGAAAATCGAATCCACAATTCAGAATAACAGAATTTTCTCTCTTCCTGGTTCTTGATTGAGATGCCTTTTTCATGATCCCACAATTATTCATCCCAGATTACCGTAACCTCCTTTAGTGCCTCCCATTGAGCCACCCCCATAGCCACCGCTACTACCACCGCCATAGCCACCGCTGCCTCCGCTACCACCGTAACCACCGCTGCCACCACCACCGTAGCCACCGCCACCACCTCCTCCATAGGATTTTGATCCTAAGGGAAAAATATAACAGCAAATATTGTACTCAATCGTTTCCAAGATATTCTCATCGATGAAATTCTCCCGAAAACAGAGTCTGATCAGTCAACATACCCATGTTAACTTGTCTTGGGGGTTGTTGGACCATCATTTGGACATCGGCGGGATTTTCTTGCTTAGTTCCAGGCTCATTTGTTTTCACAACAGCTTTGAAACCATCTTTACCGGCGGTATACTCAACATGTCGATAAACTCCATAGGCATCCATATATCCATAGCTGCCCCTCTTTGTTCCATAAGCATCTCCTGGAAAAGCCATAAAATGTTGAAAATCAGTACTTCAAAATGCCAATTTCACCGATAAAGAAGACATTCCAGTAGAAAACTCACCTTCTTCGTTATGATATTGATTGTTTCCATACCCATCGTCAATTTTATAATCAAATGCATAAGGTCTTGGAGGCTGAAAGAGTCAAATGATAATAATTAATAAAGTGAATCGTGACTCAAAACATTGGCTCAGTCTTATAATTGAAGAGAGAAGGAAATTATATTGGTAAAGTTACTTCTATTGGTCAATATACCAATAGAAGTAATTTTCTCGCATTCCCAAAAGACGAAGAGAAAATTTCTATCATCGATTATTCAAATAGAAATAGAATCTCCACAATATTAAACCTATGTGTAGAAATTCTAATACTATCTTCAGTGATCGAGTGAATAGAAGCAAATTTTGTTCCTCGATTTTTGTATATCATTTTCGTGGATCTGATATTCGAGAAAGAACTTCAATTTCCATCCATCATCATCATTGTTGTGCAAATTGCTTCAGAACTACTCCCACAGCCTGAAGCATCTATTCATAAGCTTCATGAACATTCATGGAATTGAGGATGCTGAAAATGCTCAAAGAAAGCTCAACTCATTCTTTATTACATCCTCCCTCATTCTTAATTGATCACCGACATGATTGAAAATATATTTACATCCGATCTAGATTGAGGACTGCATGCATTGGTCAAAAAAGCTGAATAAATGTATCATCTAAATGAATCAAAGATCATGACTTCCGGATGCTTTAATTCACTCTTCCCTGAGCTCAAAAAGAAGAATCGAATTCATCTTCATTGAGAACTACACTGAATGCGATAATAAGTATGGTTTTAATTACTCAACACCATTTTTTCCTGATTTTTATCAAATAATTAGAGATTTTGGATTAGAACTTTGAACTGAAGTTTTCTCAGTTGAAAAATCCCTCAGGAAATTTGTTGATTTTCCCAGTACTTTGCAAACTAAACTATCTAGAACTGTTCAAAGCTCCAAAAATACTGGTAAACTCGAATACTCCTCACTTGACTTCAATAGACATAGACAAAATTAGCTCGAAAATGAAACTGAATAAACTAATTATGTTAAACTCAGAGAATTCATCAAAAATGAAAAAAATCATTACTACTTTTTCTAAATAGCCTTCGTAGGAATTACCACAGCCAAAAGATGTATTAACAGAAAGATCTGATCAAATTCATGGAATACTCACATGTTGCTGTTGGCCACCACCGTAGCCACCACCACCGCCGTAGCCACCGCCACCGCCACCGCTTCCATATCCTCCTCCACCACCACCCTTGGTCTGTTGGGTATATCCACCCCCACCACCTTGTGACTGTTGGGAATATCCCATATTGCCACCTCCGTAGCCACCCATTGACTGTTGCATTTGACCGTAGCCTCCACCGCTACCACCTTTGGTTGATTGACTAGAGTAAGAATTTCCTTTGGCCATTGTGAATGATTGGGTGGAAGAACCATAACCCGAGCCCATTCCTCTTGCTGTTCCCATGATGAAGTCGAATAGTAATTGGAATTCAATGAATCAGAGTCGAATTGGAGAGAGAAGAAAATTAGAGAATGAGGTTGATGAAGTATTGAATCGGTGTTGTTTGTATTCCTTTATTCCCTCGTCGATCGATCGATGTGAACTTATTTGAATATCGACGATGTTGTGTCTGCTCTTTAGATCATGATATTCATGATCTTTACCTACTCATTGATCAGAGCTAATGGAATTGTACACAAATCATGATGATTTTGACATACTGATGAAGTTTAAGCGTTTTTTCATCATTCAGCTCCAATATTAGATTGAAATAAAGGACGAAAAGTCTCAATGAGAAGGAGCTGATACACTTGAGTTTCCGTGTCCATCCAACTTTCAGGACCAGAAGTGTTCTTGTTCCGAATATTAGCGATTGAAGAGATATTCTCATTCTCATGTGTTAGAAGTTTTCAACGACGCTGAGAAGTTCATGGGATTCTCACCATCTCTTCATGTAGATCAAGGGAATCGAATATTCTCAATCATCTCAATCATTTGAAAGTGATTTTGAGCATTATTAGAAAGATTTTGGTAGTGAATTCAGAGTTCCAAGTATTTGCGGAAAAAGTTTGAGCAGCAAGCATAGTATTTCAATCAAAATTAGCCGAAAAATTCGAAAAAGCTCAAAAAGTCGATCGCAAAAGCAATATTGGAGAAAGGGAAAATAGGGCAAACAAGCATGGATATGTATGCAAATTATTAGGGCTTAGCATTAGTAATAGCAATAATTACCGGATCCTGAGGCTCCTTTAGTTCCATAACTCATACCGTTAGTCGATGGACCGGAATAACTTCCACCGCCACTATCTCCATCTGAAAATGAAAAGTATTCATGTTTAAAAAAATTTTGTTTGTTTGTTAATTCCAATTATTATTTCCATTTATATGCAAACTTGATCCTCATTGATCGAAATCGAGAGAGAGAGGATATAAGTTGTAACAATGCACGGCCACTTATTCTAATGAACATATATTATCATCTAATTTATCATACTTTTGCCATCATCATCACTTGGATGTTGATGATGCTTCGAGATAATTTTTGATTTTTACAAAAGATTTCTTCAAAAACACTTTCCAACAGATATTATCATATTAAATATTTGCTCCAGCTCAGAGCTTTTGCAAGCGATACACAAAAATCTATCCATCTAAGAATACAAATGAACCGGATATTGAGAACTCATACAAAATGATGATAATGATGGTGATACAATTGAACATGAAGCAATCAAAGCTCGCTGGTCACTAGTGGTCACTTATTAGTTTGGTCGGGAATAAAAATTTTGTGTGGAAAAAAAATTTTACTCACCATAATTTGAACTAGCATCGGCTTGTGATGTGTATGCATCACCACCATCAGATCCTCCTCCACCACCGCCGTCTTGACCATCATCAAAGCCAGCATCTTCTTGCTGTTCAGCGGCATAAGCTTCCGTTTGTTGACTTGTTCGACCATAAGCGGGTTCCGCTTGATATTGGGCCAAAGTGACCGTTAGCCATGATATGAGTAGAAAATACTGTATATAAATATATTCCAGAAAGGGATGGAAAGAGAAAAATGAAAGGAAAAATGGTTATAATACGGCTGTTATCGTCCGATTTGATGATGAAATGTGTTTGAATGTTCACTCTATTCATCGTATCATTTTAAATTGTATGCCATACTAAAATTGGCTTAACGTTCGAATTTTTGGGTGTCTCTCACCTGGGTAGCATTTCAGTTTTTTCAGCCACCCTTATCAGTTATTATTGATGTTTATTGCTATAAATTTTAAGAGGCACGATATTTTCTATTCTCATTCAACAGATTAAACTGAGATTTCCCCGAAGAAAAAAGTGTTTTGGTTCCATCATGATCATCGTTCTAACTAAACTCAAAAAAAATCATCTCTTTTGATCACTTTCACCATAAAACACCTATTCGCAGTATCTACTTTTAATGGGCAATCTTTTTGATCACTGATTTCATGATCAGGATCACGTTTCGTTGACAATTTCGATTCTTTTTTCTCAGAACAAGAATTAAGCTACTTTATAGTCGAAATTTCAAGTATTTTCGAATTGATCAGACTTCTTCCCTCTGCTTCGAGGGTGGATGAGTTAATTTTTATTAACGCTTATTTTGATTCGCTTGCTTCAGGCTAACGGACATGATAATTTCATCGAATGAGTATCAATGTTCATGTTACATCCGTTTGAATGGAAACTCATCGCCTGATATCTCTCACTATCAGTCTGAAATTTTATCTAAAATACTTTCACTTAATCATTGATTAGAGAGTTGCAGATGAATCATTTTTATTTGCTCATGGGTACAAGTTGACAAGTTGGAATCATTTGTTTCTGGTACACAAATGATAGGTTTTGATCACCTAATCAGCGGAAGAAGAAGCTAACTCACTTCCTCTCTTTGCTTTTAATTAAGCATGAAATGAATACACATCCTTCTCGATCATAATAAAATTCAGATCAATTTTCTGTATCACTCAATTTTCTCTCTCTCTCGCTCTCTCTCTCTCTCTCTCTCTCTCTCTCTCTCTCTCTCTCTCTCTCTTTTGATTCCAGAATTGAATCAACAGGCGCCAAATAGCTCTCATAAAAAGTGTCTTGTGTTCATCTAAGAGACTTGTGCACGATCAATTTGAAATCATCTCAGTTTTTGAGATCACGCATACCAGATGCCCTCAAGCCATTTATGAATGAGTTCCAATATTGAAAGATAGTTTGTCTGCTGCCAGATAGAAGGCTTTTTTTCTCTCTTTCTCTTTCTCTTTCTTTCTCTCTTTCTCTCTTTCTTGTGTTTACCTTAAAAGTAAAGCAATCGCACGAGTATTAAACGAAGCATGTCGAGAGGCTCAGAGTAAATCTATTGATGATGAGGATCGTGATCATCAATCCTCTTCCGTTAAGTATCTGAACTTACATTCCATCTTTTTTCATCTCTTTTAACAAATTTTTTGGAAGTCGCATTTTCTTTCTTTCTTTCTCTCTTCGATGAACTGATCTGATTCAGTAAAAAGTGAACATGAAACTTTCCGTTCAGATTCTCATAAACTTTATGGAAAAAAAGAGCAATCAAAAATGACCAAACTGACCATGCATAAAAAATTCATGATGATCCGTGAGCTTTCAGATCGATAAAAGGCTGAACTACTGGACAATCTTGGGCAAAATTGAATCAAAAACAAAACAACCGGAACAGTTACGCTCGATTAATTAATATTCGAAAAAATTGATCAGTCAATATTTCCTTAGGCTAGACATTTGACTACGATTTGAACATGATGATCAACGAATGCCTCTAGTTACGAACTGATCATCTTAATATACTCATTTGAGCCTCAACTCGTTCGGCTAACTATTTTTTTTTCTTCTCAATACATTCAGATAACACGTGATAGCTTCAGTTAAATTTTGTTCTAGTCTCATAGATTGTTGAAAGATTTATCTATTGAAACTATTCTATCAGGAAAAAACTTGTGCTTCCGCCATGAATTCCTCCTATCAAACTGATTCCAGGTTTGATTCGCTATCTGGATGAATTATTTTTTTGTCATTTTTATTTTTTCTTGAATTTCTTGGAATGTAAATAAAAGATAAGAGAGAATAGCTCAAGATTGGTGATCTTGTTTTCGAAAAATCTTTTCTCTCCCAGCTAGTATTCATTAAGATGGTCATTTTATTAAGCTGATTGAAATTCTGATCCTCTCTTCCGATAGTGAGAAGAGGGAACAAAAAATTTTAACTGAATGGTTATCTTTCCCTTACAAGACTGATGAAAATCAAATTTGCTTTTATTCCCCATACTTTTCTATCAAAAGATAATCACTTTCATTCAATTTTGATGTGCACCCAAATTAATTATAATTCAAAAGAGTAATATAATTCAGAGCGGAAATGGTGATCTTTGGAATGTGAATTACAGAATTCATCTCATGTCCATCTTATCTTTTGCATTCAAGATCGCCTTTTTTTGTTGCTTCTATGAACTTTTCAATCTTCAGCATCACTTCTCTTCACCTTCTATTCACTATTCCACTGACCTAGTGTTGAGGTCAGTATTTGATATTCTGATCTCTACTCATTGATCTAAGATTCTTTCTCTCTCTATTTTTTTTATTATTGAGCATCCAAGTGATCAAATAATGACAAGCATCTCCCTTTATCTTTACTTAGTCGCTTCCTCAAGATATGCACGAATTAGATTTGCAAATCAGAGTAAATTCAATTGATTAATGAATGAAAGTGTTTTGTTAAACGAATAGATAGTTGGATGAGGGGGAGAGGAAGAGAGATGAAAAAGAGAAGCAGCTTGATCTGAATTACTAAGATCATTATGATTCACATCAAATGAGAGTCCTGGATGGGTCATTGAGAATGAGATTTGAATATGATTGTTATTGAAAAAAAGAAACAGATTCACACCTCGCATACATGATGGAATCAGGGTCAAACCGAAAGAGAGAGAAAGAAAGAAGGCAGATGATACAGTCAATCTTTTTTTCAAAACCGCACACACACACACACACATGATTCAGTATATTATACTGATTCCATCCATAGTGGACATGATTTCACTTTCAATTGTCTTACGAATACCACACACTGAGTAGTGATCATTTTTTTCCGGTGATGTGAGCATTCACGATGTGTGGCCTGATTGATAGCCTCTTAGCAATTGTGTGTATGTGTGAAAGCTAAAAAAATTATCAGCAGGCGATGATCACTGTTCACATTAAATCATTAAAATTGAATTATTACGTCCATAAGATGTGTTAATATGGCGAGGGGCCGTTTTGTAACTTTGAAATAATCTTCAAAAATGAGAGAGAGAGAGAGAGAGAGAGAGAGAAGGTCTGATCGAAGAAAAAAAACAATTTATGGCTACTTCGAATATTGTTACAATCAGTTGGCATGGTCATCTGACTTTCCCAAAGTTCAACACAATTAACTAAATACTATGAAAATTGTTTTTTTCTTCTCTTTCTCTCACTTGTAAGATGCGTTTGGTCAATGTTAATCGGCATCATTCTTGTTGTCAAAAATTTAAACAATTTAAACAATGTATATACAACTCCAACAGGATGGATGTTTCGATAATCGGTTCAAAATGATTGAGCTGACTAAAAACAAAGTTATAAATCCTTCTTAACTGCTACAAGTTTTTCATTTCTATATGTATATTGATGCTTGAAATTCTCATTTTATCACTCTGGAATAATGGAGATAATTCACCTACTTTCCATGATAGTTATGAATTTTCGATTGTATGTATGCGTTTGTGTGTGAGTGAGAAAATCAGAAAACTTATTTTTGAGACAAAAAATGTCTCCTAAAACAATAAACCTAAATATAAGGCACCTGAAAAAATAATGATGATGATACTCAAATCAAATAAAGTAACCTTTTCACGACCCACAATTGGACTGAATAAATCTTGTGACAAATAAAACTTATTGTTCTTACTGGCTTGATGATTTAGATTCAGTGAAAGTTTTGAAACAAAAGTTACAAAATAGAATTCAGGTAAATCAGTTTGCATGCATTTAACAAGCTTCCTCTTTTTCAAGCTTTCTCTCCCAGTGATATACGACTAATTTGCTATGCTAAATAGAGAAATTTTTGATTACATTTAATTATATGTATACACTTGCACCCTATTCTGGTCTACATCCGAAAAGATTGTTTTCACATGCCTTGCGAATACTTTCACTCAATCCGGCTCCAGTTACTTCTTATATTTTCGCAAATGAATGAATTCATGAGCTTAGTACAGAATAGGCGCGAAAAGTGAGCATGCTAAATTATCACGATAAACAATGAAGAAAAGAATTCTGATAAACATATGATGAGCATCGGAAATAATTGCAATTCAGAGCTTTCATGTTTTCCCGGTCTAGACATGATAATTGATGTTTCGTCAAGATTCAATGCACGTAGCCTGATCAAAATCTGGATAACCCTAACCTTTGAGGACGAATGTTCAGAAAAGTTCAGAAAATCAGAGAGATATTTTGACAGCTATAAGATTTTCTTTTTCCAAGTTCTTACGAAAGTTTGAGCTCTTATGATCACTTCGAAGAGTGAAAAAACTTTGAAATTTCAGAACAACTGTGTAATGATCAAAGAAAAGCAATCAAAAGCCAATTGATCGAGTTTGTTGAATTATGAGCGAATATATTCGACAGAATTAGAATTTTTCTTACCTTAAAAATCATATTTTATCACTAGGGCTAGAGAAAGCCTCAACTTGAACGTAGAAACTAGAGAATCGAGGAAGAGAGTTAACAAAACTTTCACAAAGTTATCACAACGTATCAATTTACTGTATCAAAAGTTTTTCATTCACCGTCAAATTTTTAACAATATGAACTATTATATGGATTGGTCAGTTAGATATGGACAAGTGGTCTTGGACATTGGTTAACTATTCGAATGCCGAACTGGCCTTTATATATCTTACCTTTTCGCTCTCTATTCTCACTCTCTCTTTCTTCGCCTCTCTCTCTCTCAAATGTAAGGACTGCCCTCAGAAATGGCTAGATCAACAGAAACTAATCCGGTTACCATTTACTCTATTCAGGTCGTTATCAAAATCATACAAGTCCACTCGTCATCATCTTCATCTTTTTCGTTCTCTCTTTCTCTCTCTCCTCTTTCCTCCTTCTTCTTCATCTCCTCCTCCTCCTCCTGCTTCCATGAGAACGCCAATTTGTTAACTCGTTCTGTAGTCACAAAGAAAATTTTATATATTCAAAATTGGTCTGACCGATGTCGTAAGATCTGAATACCGTGAATTTTACCAACATTCTCTCTCTCTCTCTCTCTCTCTCTCTCTCTCTCTCTCTCTCTCTCTCTCTTTCACTCACTATTTCGATCACTCTCCATTTCATCATGCATATAACGTTTCGACATTACAATGGTCACTGCAATTCAATGCTTAAACAGCCAGGGTCAGATGAGCAGATTTACAATTCAAACGGCGGAAAGCGATCATCTCGAGTAAAAAAAGCGGGATTTACCCGTCGCATGATCTGGTATGTGCGATCGATTCACTTTCAATGATTACCATTCCACTTACTCATAAGGTTACCCTAAGAATGTCTTTGATCATTTACTCACCGTTTATACAGTTTTTCACCCGCAAATTTTTTCCCGCTTTTTTTCGTATTTGGTGAGAGAGAGAGAGAGAGAGAGAGAGAGAGAGAGAAAGAGAAAGAGGAAAAGTGAGCTTCTCAACATTTTCACCTAATCTGTATTGGATTCTCCAGAAAAATTTAATTAATTGGGAATCCATTATAGATGTATTAGCATGGAAAAGCCTTGAGATCCATCGGTATGAAGCCCTGAAAGTTTTGGGGAAATGTTGGTCTATTCGACCGTTTTTGTGGATATATTCAATTCAATTATCAGTACAGTATTCATTGACCGTTATTTTCGATTGCAGCTCTTCTTCATTAATCATTCATCAATTTATTTTTCTTTGAACATGAATTAATCCAATAGTAAAGGTTAGCAGCTCTGTCTTTTTATGCCAATATGAATCATTCATTCGAAAGCATCTATCATGTACGATAATGAACAATCGTATTATACAGTCTTTTTTTTATTCTGATCAAAAAGAGATATTAGATCATAATGGCCACAATTGTGATTATCAAAAAATTGTATCCTTCTAATTTCAAACTCAAGGTTGCTGATAAGGCTTTCAAGCAATCGATGGCTATTGGAACCTAGCTCAGATGAATCAATCAATCGAATAATATGATAAATTGAATAATTCTTGCTCATGGTTACTGATCATTTACCTATACACCTTCTATTCCAACAATATCTTCTTGATCTCTCAACTTCTCATTGCGAAAATAATTACCATTAGATGAGATGTTCAACTGATTTAACGGGTAACTTTTGCACACAATTATAATTTCGTGCTAATATTGAGGTGATCTAACCTTTTGTTAGCGTTCTTTTGAGAGAAAGTTTCAAATCAAATCTTATCCGATGGCCAGTTTTATATCATCAACAAGATCAATTATTAAAGCCTCGGGCCCTAGAATGATCAAAATTATCATCGCATAAGATTGAATAAGGAGTGAAATTATTGTGTTCTACGTTAAGTATAATCACAAATACAAGTAGGAATGTAAGTAGGAACCACTAATCGCACTAATGACAAAAATTTGAATCAAACTATTCGACGGAAACGTCAGTAAACAATTTTTTTTGCTTATTCTGATCTATATTGTAGATTTAGATGGTCACTCTCATTCTCACTATCATGTAGGCATGTTGAACAGTTGAATTGAGTTTTTTATTCATCTCATTCAGTCAATATGAATCGAACGTGATAGCGAGAAAAATTTTTCAAACATTCATCTGTAATTTAGCCGATATGTATGGAAAATTGAGCTGCAGGTGAATGCGACCGATTTCAAATCTACCATGAGTGGTCAATACTAATCGATATATTCATGCATTTTGTATTCAGTATTCAGTGTTTACAGACTTAATGAGGGGAGAAGAAAAAATCTTTTCGGAAGCAATTTCTAATGGTGGTCATAGCCCACCATAATCTTAAGAGAATATGAGAACTGACACAACATTTCGAATTCGAACATGCGGGAAAAATTCTATCCATCTTGAAGAAATTCCAATGGTTTTCTCTTTTTAGCTTTGATCTATTACAGAGAATGAGGATACTCATTTGAATTTTGAGAGAAACAATTATTCTTAGAATAATTGGATTGCGTTTAAGCTGTTAACCTGCTTACATACTTCCTTTTCATCACTTTACACCCAACAAACTTGGATAACTTGCATCTCTTTTTTTCGATCATAATGCACTTATATAAGACGTGCATAGATATGGTTACTATTCAATTTGGAAATCAGGTGAACAAAATCATGATCAATGTATGTCGCAAACTGGTCATAATACATCCATTTTCCTTCTATAGGAGCAACTCATACTTTCAGTGGGTGAAGATGAAAATCAGAGCTAGAAATACAATTAGATATGTGACTGTAAACCGAAGAAGATCTATTGATTGAAATTTTTTTCCGCACATCGTGGTAGGGGCATTTAACTCACTAGTCAGACATTACTGCCTCACAGCATAAGATATTATTATGTTCCTTCTAATCAATGGGATGAAGAACTATGTGAAAATGGGTATGAATTTTGAGGTACAATATTAAGAGAACTATCCGAGCATCCGATTATCTGAGCTAGATTTGACCAAGAGGACTGATCAAAAATCAAATGATCATGCGATGGACACACCAAACGGTTAAAGCTGAAATTAGTTTTATGAAACAAGCTCGACCCACTGTTCTAGTGAACCTAAGTTCTACAGTAGTTTTGAGATATGCATCAAGTGAAGAGAATGAATACTTTTCAGAAAGTGAATGAGGTTCAAAGCGAAGATTTTATTTAAAATAAAAGAATGAAAGGGAGAGGTTGCAAACATTTCTCAAAATTGTTACAAAATTTTCTCTATTTGTCAACATCGGTTACCTCTTCTTTAATTAGAAACTCCATAACTTCTTCTTCGAAACCCTCATCTTTCAATTCTTCGCTAATACCTCGTAATTTCAAGAGTTCTTTTTGTTTTCTTGGAAGTTGTGAAGCCCATTGATCTTTCTTAATCAGGAATTTACTCAACATATCTTTCCTCTTTTCTAATATATCCTTGGATACTCGAGACAACATTTCCTTGTCTTCGACATCAAATCGAGAGCTATATTTCTTTAGATTTTTCTTTATTTCTTTAATCTTCTCTTCCGTCAACAGAGTCTTGGGCCGTGGTCTCCAGAGTAACTGACAGAATCTATCTATCGTATGCTTCCGAATCAGTCGTCCCGTGAATGACCAGAGATAATAGCCGTTATCAGCCTAGAGAAGAGAAATCGTAAGTTAATTATTATCGAATTGTTAGGACAACAGAAAAAGTATGTACCTTATGAGCCCACCAACTGACAGCACTAACAACGTAGCGGCCAGTCGGATCCCATTCGATATCAGTAGCCATGAAATGGTCACCAGTGTTGGTGATAGTGAAGTCAGAGGTGTCTACAAACTCTATAGAGCTTTGATTCATGCTCCTGAGACTGGCTAGAACGACGAACTGGCCACTTGGAGACCAAAACAGATGAGTGCAAGATTTATTTTCAAAACGTTCTGAAAAATTGAGCAACATTTATTAAGAAAAGGCAGTTGTTCGAGGTGTAACATGACTTACTCAATAAAGTTATCGTGGTTCCTTGCTTGATTCCATAAAACGATACAGTGGGTGGAGCTTCGCCATGAATAAGAGCGAACTTATGACCAACAGGTTCCCATGCGAAAGCCACGATGGTTTCTTTTTAAGGAAAAACAATTAGAATCAATTATGAGAGGATGACTTTTTGTTTACCTTTAATTTCCAGGCTATCAACCGGAATGTCTTTCTTTCGCATATCAAAAACCTCGAAATTATAGAAAAGTCCACTATATTTAACCTCAGTTTTTTCTTTCTTGATCTTTGAATAACGGTCGACTTTCACACACAAGTAGTCTCCAGATTTTTGCCAATACATCTTACAGTCAGCGACATTGAAGAGATTCTTAGTTCTCAGCTCACTTCTAGATGGTATTTCAATCAGATTGACACGAGCTGGAACATCCTTATCTTCAGCAACCCAGTAAGCGAGTATGTTCTGAGTTGGAGACCATGAGAAATTCCTAACGCCTGGAATTTTCATTGATTTCTTATCTAGAAGGGTCATTGATGGAGTTTCATAGACACCCAGCAGGTCTTGTCCAATTTTGGCAAAATACTTATCATCTGGAGACCATTTTAGTACAGGCCAAGTCATCTCTTGGTCAGAATGGAAGCTTCTCTTTTTAGCACCAGTACGAACATCCCAAATGATGATGGCTTCTGGATCTTTAGCGGCAGCCAATTGGGGACTAAAAGTCACCAAATACTTTTCACAAGGTGAGAAATCAGTTAGCGTAACTCCCCTATGATGGAAACGGGTAAGCTGTTTGAAGTCGGTTCCACCCCATAGAGCGATACCCAGTTTATGATAAGAAATCAAGTAAGTTCCTGTTAAATTGTGGAGAATCAATTGGGAATTAAAATTTAACTGAAAAATGGAAAATATTCAAGTATATTAACCTGCTGGCGACCAAATAACAACAGATTCAGTCCATGTTCCTCTCTCTTCACGTTCTATTGGATCTGGTGAGGCATTGGTATAGATGAATACTTGTCCATCGTCAAGTAAGACACTGTACTGATCGTAAGCCTTGACACCGTAAGGCTCTTCTTCCAGCCATTCTCTCAAATTTCCATGATCAATGTAGGTTTTAGGCTGTGGTTTTGTCCAATTATCCTCAATATTGGAGTATTTCTCTATATCATTGAATAAGTTCACCTCAAGAAGATGAGCTTTGTCTAATTTGTAACCATTCAATGTCTTGACAGCTCCTTCAGCCATTGCAGGAGTTTCATACTCAATGAAAGCATACCTGTGTAAAAGATACCAACATGAGAATAAAAAAGCAGCCAAGTGAAAAGAACAAAGCTTATATCGAAGTCAATCAATTGGACCCCTTACCCTTTGGTGTGGCCTTTTCCATCGAGAGCATAGAATGGTTCATCAACAATTTTACCCTGCTTGGCAAATAATTTGGTGATCACTGATTTCAATCTTTCCACCTTATCAGGACCAACTTGAGGTATATTGTCAACTACAATAACATTATCCAAGCCTTGATGTTCTGCCGGCTTTATCCGCATCAAATCAGGCAGCAGATCTGGAAGAAAGAAGAATAAAAAATCATCAAGATGATCACATATCACCAGCCATCACCAGTTTTATCAATCACCTCTCAAAGGTGAATCAAAAACATGGAAAATTAATTAATTTGAACGAAGTGATCATCCAAATCTTGTGTATACATGGACACAGCAGTACACGTGTAAGCTGTGTGCTGAAGATGCCGGGAACAAGAGTGAGAGAGAGAGAAACTTACCTTCATCACTGATTTTGTCTTCAAATCCTTCAGGATCGGCAAAATTAGGCTCATTTTCCGGACCATTGTCAACTTCTACAGAAGTATCAGCTGATGGATCACCATTAACAGTCATAATGTAGATGTAATATGATTTAATAATAATTTGCACAATCTAAAAAGAAAAGGCTACACACAAGCACAATAATCTCAATTAGACAAACATTTCTTAATTCATATTCTCAACCAACTCATGTGTCTTCCATCCCCTGGCGGATGCTAATGGAAGTAGAAAAAGTGAGCAAAAAAAAGTGGAAAAAGTTAATCAAAAGTCGATCATTTCAACAATAGGAAGGTTGAACATGTAAGTTTTAGTGAGAGAGCTCTAATTATTTGATGGAAGGAATATATTTTCGAGTGGCAATCTTAAAATCTTTAAATTGTGTCCAGGGTTTGGTGGAGAAAAGCTTTTTGCTGGAAAGTGATTCCATGGGATGAAATTGATGAACTTTGCGAACGATTCGGACTACGGAGTTTCAGAACGACTTCCATTTTCAACTTATGGTTCTCGTCAATATTCGATTTTGATCTGGAGTTTGATTGCCGTGGGTAATCTAATTGGAAATTGGAATATTCTTTGGTATTTCTTTTCCTTTCTTAAAAAACGATCCCAACCTAGATTATATTTCACTTTCATTGATACCAGAAGTTCTCCTTTGATCATTTGGTCTTCGAATTGGAACAAAGTCACGAATGGCCATCAAGGATCTGAGTAAAATTAGTCCAGCAGTCAGATTAAAGATTTGTAAATCATTCTTCTATTGTGAGAAAATTTTTTCATAAACATTTTGAAAATACATGTATCCTTGATGAGCAAATTAATCTTTGAATACTGCATGTTTGTTTTCTCGTTAACAGGGGGATTTGCTGGTCTGCCTTTTCTGTGGATTATAAATTTCATCTGGTTTTCTAATGAAGCATTCTGGTCTCGATCTAGATACAAAGAGAAGAGGCAAGTGATCACATATACTCTGATCTCGGGACAAGCAGCCGCTATTTACATTGCAATCCATTTTTTTTGGATCATCTACTATTCACAAAATAGAACCTCATATGAATGGCTAGAATTACTAACCTTTATCGCTCCAGTTGGTATGGAGTAATATCCAAACTAGATTAAAGTATTCTATGAAGTTTCGTATTTTTTGCATTCAATCGATTATTTTTTCCAGAAAAATTCGAGACATTCTCTCTCCCAGTTCTAGAATTCCATGGGAACTCTCTCTCTCTCTCTCTCTCTCTCTCTCTCTCTCTCTCTCTCTCTCTCTCTCTCTCTCACTCGCTCGCTCACTCTTTCTGTCATTTTTTCTCAGATGCTCGTAATTCATCATAAATTTTTTGAGAGTAGGTGAAAGTAAAAAAAAAGTGGGAAATCATTATGACTCAACTCAATCTCTATGGTAAATATATTTCAACAAGTGGAAGAAAAAAAACTCGACGTTTCTCAAGGCAACCACACACACATATACATACATAGATCGACCGAATCTAATTCCATTTGCGTAATTTAGTTGAGTTTATTTGTGGAGGCCACATCTGATCATCTAGATAGGAAGATAATTTTCTGACGGAATAATCAGCATCCCAAAAATACAATATTTTCTCTTCAGCTCATCGATGCTGGTTGTGAATGTGTGTGTGTGAGCGTCAATTGCCTATCAGCTTTGCCACTCCCGAGATTCTCTCCTCAAGCAACATCATTTTATGGCTCAACCTGGTTACACTAACTTCATTCACTTTTGAATCTGTTCCATTCATTTCACACTCATTTCATTCATTCATTCACTTTTGTTCCTTTTGTTTCTTCTGTTTCTTCTGTTTCTTTCCGATTCTTCAGTTTGACACAATTTGTCAAGTTACAGTCTAGTTTTGTTCTCCAAAATTATCGGTAAACTTCGGTGCAACAGGTCATCATGTCGGAAGGTTTAATTATTTTTCTCATAATTTTGGGTATTCTGGTGGTCCTCGGAGCCCTTGTATGGTGTGTATTACGATGCATATATGACGTCGCCTGTTGCACACTTGGATGCATCACCTGTGGCCAGTGTGGTGATTAATTTAAACACCCAACCCAACCATAATTTACACTATCACCATGATCGAAAATAGTGTACATCATATCATCAATCAATGGAAAAAAAGGTCCACAAAAAGATATCCAAACTAATGTGATAATTTTTCTTCTTACTTTAACCGAATTATGAGCTACTTCTATGCCGCTACAGTTCATTTTATGAACTTCAAACTGACATGATACTTCATCCGCATACTGATCATTAAATACCTCATCCGATACATACCTGACCTCCCAGCGTCATCAAGCAAATTGATTTATCATGCTTTGCACATTGCACTATTGACCACATTTCAGGCCATATCAGAATGGTTGCTTTTGATTCACTGATCAAAGTTTTGTCCATCATCCTCCTGTTTGAAATCGTTTTTATGTAGAAAAATTTTTTGAAGATGAAATTTCTATCTTTTCCTATCAATTCAACACCTTTGTGTAAGGCTTTATCCTGCCATTGTTCCACTATCAATCCGATTATAATTATGTTGAAGACTATTTAATGCGATCAAATAAAGGGAGAGAGAGAACGAAAATAACAAAATGACCTCAAGGATTACTTATTCTTCTTTACCCAAAGATTGGCTAATTCATTAGATCTCTATCCATTCGATCTTCAATGTCGAATATTCAATTTGCTCTTCATCCGATTGTTCTGAATGCACCGTCATGATGTTTAGTCTCTCTTGTTAATGATTCTCCACATTATTTCTGATCGTTTCTCATCATGACTTAGGTGGAGGTATTTTCTTCTCTGTAGAGTTGGTGAGAGGAAAAAAAGTATCATGTTCTTACTGAAAACTGGATCAAATGAATTTTAGTTGAGTAATTAAGAAGAATCTACATTTTTAGATCTCATGAAAAGTTTGCAATAAAGTTTTACACCTCTCCCCATCACAAACTCTAGTCATCTCAGCTGCCTACACTGAATGCAATTATGTTGTATCATTAAAGATAGAAAGTAAATTACTCTTCGTCAACGATTGCCATTTTTAGATGCAAAAATCCATTCAACATCAGTCAAGTACCATAATCGAAGAATTCATTGGAAATCCTCTCAGAAAAATCAAAGATAAGCAATGAAGTGGACTGATAAACTGTTGGAACCGCGCTCTCTCTCTCTCTCTCTCTCTCTCTCTCTCTCTCTCTCTCTCTCTCTCTCTCTCTCTCTCTCTCTCTCTCTCTCTCTCTCTCTCTTCGGTTTAATCAGTGAGATTGTAACTGATTCCAGACCGAAAGCAATGATAAATCCATGTTATCAGCCGATACATGTGTACATTACTCAAACAACAATTGATCCAGATTGATAAATCACAAGATTCGCCTATGGGACACTTTTCCGACTATCAATTCATTCCGATCATGGATACGAACGATTCAAAAGTTTACCAAACTTGAACCAGGTTCACTTTGACCTCATCAAACTGCCAAAGTTTCGGGATCCACAAGCCGGTCACCTAAGATGGATAATCTGGTGGACCAGTTGATAGTGGTGTTCTGCCATCCTTTGGTACGTTTCTTCAACCAGTCCACCAAAGTTTTCGGAACTCACACACAAGAGAAAGAGAGAGAGAGAGAGAGAGAGAGAGAGAGAGAGAGAGAGAGAGAGAGAGAGAGAGAGAGAGAAAGAAAAGTTTCATCTGAGAAATTCTCAGGCCAAGATTGTCCAGACTGAGAATGTAGAGGAAGAGCATTTTATTTGTTTATTATGACCAGTCAAACAACTCAAGGTTCCTACTGTTGACATATCTTTCTTTCTTCCTTTTCTTTCTCTCTCTCTTTTTTTGACGGACAATCTTTTTTATGGCCTTTTGTTGCCACAAATCTATGGGCTTTCCAATTTTTCTGGCCCTCAATTGATTGTTCATAGTTTATGTGTGTGTGTGCGTTTGTTGATTAGTTCCAATTATCATTCCAAACTCCAAGATGGATCATTCGGAAAGTTCACTTGCTGGTGGTAAAGATTTTGAAGAGGTAAGCAATATAACATGTAACACTATCTTCTCTCTGGGCCAGACATTGGCGAGTATTTTGATGGCAACTTTCAAAAGTTTCAATCAATGATTTGTATGGAACAAAATCTCATCATGTCTACCCCTTTTTTTGATGCATTATTATCAATAGTTTGGCCTTGAGTCAGAGGTTGAGTCATGCTTCTCTAGATTCAGTTCCAAATCAAAGCTATCGGTTAATAAATTGATGATGATCGAAAAGATAAGGGAAGCAAATTTAAGATGTCAACAAGGAGACTACCAAAGAGCAATCAAACTTTACACTGAAGCAATTAACATGGATCCATTGTCACCATCAAATCACGTACTGTTCGGAAATCGATCGGCAGCATATTGTGGTGCTGGAAAGTTCACAAAAGTTAGTGAAACACATAATATAACTTGGCTGATCACTTCGATCTAATCGAATTTTCTTCCTCTCTTTCTCTTCCTCCTCTTTCCCCTAATTACAGGCACTCCAGGATGCCATAAAAGTATGTCCACGCCCATAGCTAATCAATATGTTTTGATGGCTTTCCTTACTATTATTTTAACAATCAATATGTCGTAATGATTCATCATGATTTCCTCTTCAGGCTAGAGAATTGGCACCTCGATGGGCAAAAGCATATTACAGACAAGGAATTGCTTTACGAAAATTAGGTCGAGGAATTGATGCCTTAGCAGCATTTGCCTCTGGATTGGCTCAAGACAAAGATAGTCCCCAACTTTTGGCACGCTTCATAGAAACTGCCTTGAAGTGGTAAGTGATTAACTCACTAACATGATCGAACGTTTCATGTGGAACTGATTCAACAGTGAATTGATCTGAATTCTTTCCCATTTCAGCCCACTAAGAACATCTATTGAGCCATTGTACAGACAATTACAAGCTTTAAATTCTGATAAGAATGCATTCATAATAACTAGCGTGATTGGACAAGAGGTCCTAGCTGCTGGTCACTATCCTCCCGCTTTGATCATATTGGATTCTGCTCTTCGGATAGGAACTCGATCACTTAAACTTCGAGGCTCGATTTACTCAGCACTGGGCTGTGCATACTGGGTGCTGGGAGACACTGATAAAGCGATTCACTTTATGCAGCAAGATCTTGAAGTGGCTAAGTCTTTTGGTGATCAAGTTGAAGAATGTAGAGCTCATGGTAATCTTGGAGCAGCTCATTTCTGTAGGGGTAACTTTAATGAAGCTCTCGTTTCATGTGGATATCAGTACGTTCTAGGTAAGTATTTACTCTCTTTGTCTCTAGCTATCAATTATTGTAAACTCAATGATTCCTGAATTTCTGGTACTTCTTCCTTTTTTTAGCTAAGAAAGTGAATGACACTGAGAAAGCGGCTACTGCTCTCAATGCCCTGGGACATGTTTACTTAGCCATCGATGATGCCCAAAATGCTCTCTCTTCCCATAAACAATGTCTCCAAATCGTCAGAAAACTTAATGATCGAAACGCTGAGACAAGAGAAGTCGGTAGTGTTGGTTCCATTTATTTAGCCATGAAAGATTTTGACAAAGCAATTGAATGTCAAGTAGAGCATCTTAGGATGGCTAAATCGTGTGGAAACAAATTGGAAGAAGCAAAAGCGTATGCAAATCTTGCGTCTGCTTATCATGCCAAAAAAGACTATGATAATGCAGTTCAATATAATCAATGTGTAAGTAGATCAATATTAAGAACTGTTTGGTTCAAGAATTTGAAGTGAAATTATTTGCATTATTTTATTAGTTGTTGAAATTTCCTCTTCTCAATAATCAATAATCAATCTCATTTTCTCTCTTAGCTTTTAAGATTGGCTCAAGAAATGGGTAATCGAAATATCGAGGCTCGAGCTTACAGTGGTTTTGGTCATGCAGCACGATGTGTTGGAGAAATTCATCAAGCTAAACGTTACTTTCATCTGCAACTAGAAATGGTTCTCATCACCAAAGATCGTCTCGGTGAGAGTCGTGCTCTATCGAACTTGGGTCTTGTTCACTATCTGATCGGCGATTATGATGGAGCCCTCAAGTTACACCGAGAATCATTAACAATAGCTAGACAGTTCAACGATGTGGCAGGTATGAGAAGAGCTTTTGGTAACATCAGTAAATGTTATTCTGCGATAAACAACTTCGATGAGGCTATAAAGTATCAAGAGCAAGAGTTGGCGATGATTGAAAAAACGCCCGCTTTAACCGAAGAAGAAGCTGAATTGAGCGCTAAACTTCGATCAATGGATCTGGTTGATGAGGAGGAAAAAGAAGCAGCGGCATATTTTAAATCAAATCATGTAGATAAAAAATTCACTCCGATTCCTAATTCACTGTCCACCGAATAAGTGGATCCCACACAAACAAACACAGTCATTCAATTGTTTCATAATTACGGATTCATTTTTATTTATTAAGTCCAATAAGAAAAAAAACTTCCGACCAGTCCTTCTATACGATTGATCTTTTCAAAGTCATACATCCCAACTGTTCATAGCAAAATTTTACCTCTATCTCTATGTTAAATTGTTCAGTCTAAATGGTACAGGCCCTGAAGGTCAATTGAAAACGTAAGATTTCAAAAAGATCATTTCGAGGTCAATTTTCGACCAAAAAAAAATGATGCAAGAAAAACACCAAAACACAAGATGGCGATAGTGTTTGATAGTGGGGAAAAGCAGAGGGAAAGCAAAATTTTTGATGTTGTTGAAGGCAAGTGTACACACAGCAAGACTTACTGCAAGGTGTCAACATGATGTGAGACTGGTAAATCATCACAATATTTTTATTTGATAATAATTATTTTGATTGTCTGAGTGGAAAGATTTTTTGATTTTAATTATGTGATGATAATTGGACTCTCTGGGTTTCGGCTGGATGGTTTGTTTGTGGATTATGCAATGATGTGTGCTCGTAATGTTTGACACGAACAGGAACACTTGTTTGAATTTCATGCTTCATATTTACTAGTACACTTGTTCATTCATCTTGTCTCATGTGAAACCGCCCAAATTGGCTAGATTTTGTTTTTCACATAGACATATAAGATTGTGATAAAATATCAGACTGATTGTGAACAGAATTTTTCCACCGCTATCAGATTGATGATACTGATACGTATCTAAGGGACGAAAAAGTTTTCCGTCTCTTGTTTTCTCTTTCCCATCGTGTATCCACAATCGTGATAACGTCACACACACACACACATAGTGTAAATTAATTTTTTTTTCTCTTGGTCAAAATGAGTTCCAACGATGTGGATAGTATTACCAAAGATAATCAAGACTCTGAGACGGCCAATCAAAAGCAACCTACTTTATCACCAACATCCATGGATGGGAAAGCTGTTGAGGAGACTTTGAGTAAAATATTGGGCAATGAGACAGTGTACGAGCTGTCTGGCCAAAGAAGACTCGATTCACCTACCAGTCATGTAGTCTCTGAAAGAGTCCATAGTCTAGCATCTCAAATATATACAGAGCTTCAGAAAATCATCAACAGATGCTCAGGAGATGAGGAAATTGTTGGTGGACTTATGCCGTTGATTGTAAATGTACTAGAATCTCTTGATTTGGCCATAATTGAGTCTCAACAGCTGCAAGTTGAGCTCGAGTTGTGTAAAGATGATAATGAACAGCTTGTGTCAGCATTTGATAAAGAAAAAAATCACAAAAAGAAAATAGAGCAACGATTACTTGAATATGAATTCCAGACAGAGGAAGACAAACAAAAATTTGCTCAAAAGATTATGTCCCTCGAGAATATTGTAAAAATGTTGGAACTGAAAGCAAAAAATGCCTCCGATCATGGTAAGTTTCTTGGAACAACAAAAATTCAACTGATCACTTGTGTACACTCGATACTGATCAAAGTTGCTAACTGAATTGTTGCCTGTTCTCAATATTTATACCTGACCCTGATCCTAACTTGAGAAAGGAAAAAATACTCAACTCACTGATCGATTTCGTATTCATTTATTTTTATTCAGCCTCTCGCTTGGAGGAAAAGGAGAACGAATTGAAAGTCGAAAACACCAAAATTCATTCCCGATATAATGAACTACTTCGCAGTCATTGTGACCTCATGGAAAGAATGAAAATTCTGATCGATAGTGAAGACAGTCCAAATACTGGTCCCCAAAGTTTTGGCACCTACAAACCTTATTTACCCAAAAAACCTGACTTTGAATCAATATCTAGTCAATTTGGTGAATCGATGGAAGTGAATTCAACCAGAAACATTTCCTCTTCCACCCTAGCCCCAAGACAAAATTGGATTGATACTGATCTTTCACTTGAAGATGCAAGCATAATCGAAGATGTGGACGAAATACCTCGGGATAAGTATTATGACCGTGAAAAGGATAACCAAAGTATAACAGGTACGTTACAATCAGTCCTATCAATTCGCACTAGGCTCACTATTCATTTGATGCACAACCAGGGCGCCCATCTCATCAAAATGAACACACTTCTGCTGGTATGAAAACTCTTATTTTCTTTCTTGGTTTTGTTTTACCTCATAGTGTTCATAAGTTTGCACTAACTCTTACTCACTTTGAATCATGTTGTCCAAAATCTTCTAGTCAATTGACCCGCAAAAAGTTTAGTTTAACCAAGCGTTTTTCGTTTCATTGCGTGTTGAATGTCATCCAGTCGAGTATCTCATGAAACCCTTCTTTCTACTTTATGGCCTGAATCTTTCCGATTGTCTTGCTTACTGTGATGCCTCAGTTTTGCTTTATTGAAATGTCATGCTATCATTTTTTCTTACCATCTTCTGACAATCTTATTCTCTTTTTATCCTTAAACACACACACACCTTCATCTTCAGTTTCGGACAATTTTTTCGGTAAGTTTATCTACTTGTTGCGTGTTTGTGTGTATTTGTGTGTATTTGTGTGTGAATTTTCTGGATGGCTTATTATATATCTCTTCCTATTCATCTTCTAAAGGAATGGAGAAAGAAGTTCAAAATCTCATCAAGGAGAATGATGAGCTTCTTGCGACCAAGAATGCTCTGAATATTGTGAAGGATGATTTGATAGCTAAGGTTGATGAGCTTCAAAGTGATTTAACAATGGCCAGAGATGAAGTTCAACTACTCACAGCTGTGAAAGACAAACTCCAGTCTCGCATATCTTCTCTTGAAGAAGAGCATAAGAAGACAAGAGAACAAATGGATGAATTACAGCAGAAACTTGCCGCTCAAAAAGAGGTGAGACTTTTCCTTTCTAATTCAAACTAAGATGAGAATCATTGTTGAATTTGAATTTTATTTGTTTTCATCCAGGATGATGGAGAAGGTCTACCTGTGGGGCAGAGAAAGCGATTCACTCGATTAGAAATGGCCAAAGTATTACAAGAGAGAAACAAATACAAGGAAGCATACATGGATGCACTTGAAACGATCAAATGGAGTGAAGTTATTCGAGGAAACAAACCTGAAGGAGGTGAAAAGAAATCGGCAATTTGGAAATTGTAAGTCTCGCGATATTGTCCATACTCCATGAACTAATATTGATACTAATAGTCCTCAATTGTGGGAAAATACTCTGATTACTAACAAACTTGTCCATTTTTCTCTTAATGCTTCCCTAAGTGGAAGGAATTTAACAAGGTATTATATTCAAACTAATTCCCTGAGTTCTTTCGTTTTTTATATCATTTTTTTGTTTTACCTGAATTTGAAAATTTAATCTCACTGTGATCTGTTTCTTCCAGTTTCAGCGCCTTGTTCAGCACTTCAGCCTCCACATCAGCTGTTAATCCTTCAAATCGCTCTCCTTCAAAAACTCCAGCTATACGTTATGATCCATCCAGTGCATCTCAGGTTGCTCCTGCTCTAGATGTCGTGAAACGTAGAGCCAAGATCAACAATTCTGGGGATACATTTTCACTCATAGACTCAGAATCAGACCTTGCCGGTGAGCGAGCTCGATCTCTCAAAGCGGTGCAGGCGAGAGTTAATCGTATTAATGGAGATAGAGTAATGGCTTACGGGTGGAGTATTGCTGGGAATGCTGGTGATGCTTCATCCTCAACATCTGATTTGAAAAATACCACCGTACCAGTACCGATCTATTGTAGACCTCTGAATACTGAAGACATGGGAATGAAAATCTGGTGTGCTGCATCTGTAGACTTGACAGGGGGTGAGGCAGGCTTTCCTGATACCAATATAATCGATAGGTCTGACTCAAAAATGAAACTTAGCTCAATAGGTGATGATAAAAAAGGTCAATCTGACGGTGACAATCTGTTCACAGCTATATCAGACCTAGAAAATGATCTTGAGGGTGCTGAGCATAGCTGTTTTCCAGATCCGAAGAAGCTTTCAACTTTCGGATGGATATGCAGTGTCAGCCATTCTCGAAGCAAAGTCAGTGTTGTCAATATAAAAAATAATCCTAGTGAATTACTAGATTCATTCATAGTTAAAACTCATCTTCTGTGTATTGCATCTGTTCCTGGTGCCAAAAATAATGATTTATATGGCTTCGATAACGTCGATATGACAGATATAACGTTAATTGAAGTCGATCCTGAGCCGACACCTCCTGTTGCTTGTAGAGTGAGCAAGCCAGAGCAAAGTGGATTACGAGAGGAGACTCAAGAATCTTCAGATAAAGACAAGGAATCTGGAAAAACTGAGAAGAGTACTTCTCCCAAAAATGATTTATTAGAGAAACTCACCGATTATGTTGCTTACACCGAGCCACCTTCACCCACTCCTGTTGAAGAGATTGATACCACAAACTCAATTTATCAGCCTCTGTCAACCTGCCTTCCAACCATGTGGCTTGGAGGACAAAATGGAATCTTATATGTACATTCTGGACTAGCCCAGTGGTCTCATTGTCTCGCTCGAGTCAAACTCCCTGATTCTATTCTTCAAATAGTTCACTTCAAAGGCAAAGTTTTTGTGGCTTTGGCCAATGGCCAATGTTGTATCTTTACCCGACTTCCCACAACTGGTTGTTGGGACTTTTCAAAATATTTTGTACTCAATCTGGGAGAAATAAGTACCAAAATGAATGGCACAACTCCTGCTACCAAAACAGGATCTCCGACTAGTTCAGTTTCGGCTAATTTCAGCATAAGATGTATGGAAGTTACCAAAATGTCCGTTTGGTTAGGTTATCGAAATACCGTATATATCTTGGATTGTAATGCTCTGAAAATTGTTCACAGCTTCGCTGTGGATCCCAGAAAAGAAACTCAAGTCAGACAGTTGACAGCGATGGAAGATGGTGTCTGGTGCAGTATCCGATTAGACTCAAAAATCCGCCTCTACTCAGCTGTCAAACCGTATCAGCATGTTCAAGATGTAGATATCGAACCTCTCGTGACCAAGTTGCTAGGTTCAAAATCATTTTCTTTTGAAAGAATAACCGCATTGAAAGCGAGTAACAATCGTCTCTGGGTGGGAACTTACACCGGAGTCATTCTAAGCATCCCATGTGATAGATGTCCAACAAATTCATCCAATAAGCCAAGTATAGTTTCCGATTCGGATACTGGTAACATTTCTCTCACCTCTTATCTGCCCAAGTGCAATCCCTCTCAGGCTCAACTCTCCTTCCATGGACACAAAGATGCTGTCAAATTTTTTGTGATGGCAAAAAATTTGATCATGAGTGGAGGCGAAGGCTACATAGACTTCAGGTCGGAACCTGATGACGAAAGTGACTCCATTCCAAAGGGAGATCGTTCTCATGTGATTGTTTGGGAGATCAATTCTTAGTTATCTGCAAAAATTTTACATGTTTCAAAGTTTTTTTTCCTCCACACCTCAAAGCTTCAGCGATGATCGTTACTACTCTCTTATTTATTATTACAATTATTATCAAGCTATTAAGCTATATCTCTTTTTCGATGATTTAATATATAAATTTTATCAAAATTTGTTTTTTTCTCATGTATAATACATGTATTTTAAGGTGCTGATCTAGTTAATATTACGATCATTGTCGTTGCGAAAAATATTTGTTTCTCTTTTCCTCTTCCATCCATTATCTTCGCCCCTGTCTTACACCGCGATCGTAGGTAAGACCAGGATTCATTCATCCTGATCTGTTGAGCACCGTAATTTCAACCTATTACCATGAGAGTTATGCTACTCTTTTCCATTCGCCTACTTGACTTTAATTCTTGTATAAATGCATCAATTTTTCTCATCATCATCATTCCACAACAATTTAACGAGTTCTAAAAGTAAAGTGAAGATAAAAAGAAAAAGTAATTCCAACTAATTTTCATGCGCAAGTGCGTATGCTTGAACTCTTGCCGAACTAGTTTGAGTTTTTTTCAATAAACTTTGGTTGAAACTTTCAGTTTGAAAGATACTCTTGAGTTTTGTTAGAACATCCCAGGCCAGAGGTCTGTCCATGGTGTATAAGAGTTTGTTTGTCGTTGGAGAGAGGTTTGTTGAGAACTTGAATTTTTGACAATTTTTTCACTTTTGGGGGACAAGAGAATGTTTTTTCACTTCAATTTCCAATGGTTCAAGCCATCATTGAATTTTGTGGACATTTTTTGTGTTGCAATTGTGTTGATAATTTTTCGATGGATGTATGAAGTGTTCGTAAGCTTTTACAAGCTCATTCGCTTCATTGCATTCGATGATATAGTGAGAGTAAGTTTTGATTCATCCATCACTACCAGCCAGATATCAATTCAGTTTTCTAATTTCAAAGGATTTCAGTACAACTGAACGCTCTGAGCGATGGAAAGGTCAAGATTTCGGCTCATTTCCAAATGGATGGATTCCTGTGTGGGAATCGCAATTTCTGAAGAAAGGATCAGTACAGAGTGTTCAGGTTTGTGGACAGGATATCGTTCTGGTTCGTAAATTGGACGGAGAGGTTCAAGCGATGGATGCTTACTGTCCTCATTATGGTGCCAATATGTCCAAAGGGAAAGTTATCAGAATTCGTGGTGAAGATTGTCTTCGATGTCCATTTCATGATTGGTCTTTTCGCACCAATGATGGTGTGTGTGTTGATGTGCCTTATTCCAAGGATAGAAGTGAGTAACGAAATTCTTACCAACTATTCGAATCAACTTCATTTTTTCTGAAAAAGGAAAGATTTTCGTAGATTTTTTTGCAATCCAATTCAAATCTATCGTTATATCAGTGAGATTTTTGAATAGAAGAGGAAAAAATGTTTGGTCAAATGAAGAAAAAATTATAAACTTCCTAGATAATTGTCTAAAAAAATACGGGCCACTATTGATACTTTCAAAAAGATCTTCAAGTTGAGAGTCTTTTTCCAGTGCAGTTGGTCAAGCATTTTTCTTTTTTAGCCACATTTTCGAAGAGCAGAAGATGACGTTTCCTGACCAGAAAAGTTTTACTCAAATTCCAATGGGAAGAGGGGAAACCAGTCTACCATAAATCTTTTGACTTTGACATTCTTGATACTCAACCGGTAATCTTTATCTTCCTTCAGAGCCTCCAAAAGGGGTTAAAATCAGAGTCTGGAAATGTCTCGAGATCCATAACTTCATTTACGTTTGGCATCATAGTCGAGGTAAGTTTGTGGTGTGTGTTTGTATATGTGTCCATTCCTGTTCTAGGTCTTGGGGTGAGAGTATCTTGATCTGGATTGCATGAGTCAAGTTGTTGAGTTGAATAAAAAGTGGAATAGGCTCATTAGGTCCTCAAAAAGTATTGCTCTTTTCGACCAGGAGGACTGGTTTGACAGAGTGTTTGTGTGTGTATGTAAAAGTGATTGAATCACTCGAAAAAGTTAGCAATCCAATACCTCGGGGGTTTTGGGAATCTCCTTTGGAGATGAGTATAAGTCAGGAAAAAAATTATCCAAGCATTTTAACGATCTCACTGATCTTGGATGAGGAAAGTGAATGTGGTTGGAAGAGTTTTCTCAGGAACTTAAGATTAGAAAATTTTAACCATTATTTCCGACACTTTTGATGTAGGTAAAGAGCCAACTTGGTATCCAAATCGCATTCCTGAGATAGATTCTGGTGATTGGGTTTATCATGGAAGAACTGAGCACATTGTCAATTGTGTTCTAGAGGTGAAAAAATATTTCCACACACATATACACATGCACACATTCTATATTGACAATCAATTTTTCCTATTGATAATCTATTTCAGGATATTCCAGCCAATGGACCAGACTCAGCTCATCTGAATACCGTTCACTCTCATTCGGTTCTTCATGGTGGAGTTTTAGATCAAAATAGTAATCCCTTATTAAATTTTGTCCGACATCGGTGGGAAGCGGCATGGGAAAAATGTGAACCTCCCATGGATCACACAGCAATTAGCCGACTAGAAGGGGTGACAACTGTTTTTGGATTTAATTTAGTGTACTTGAGCATTAAAGCTCTTCAAACAGGGCCCACTACAGTGAATTTGCGGTTTAAATCGTCTGCTTTTGGTATAGAAATTTATGGTGCCTACATACAGGGCATTAATCCGATTGGATTGAATAAGCAGAAAATAGTTCACCAACTATACATGCAAAGAAGGTTACTCTCACCTTTCATGAGTCGTTTCCTACTTGTTGGTGAAGCAATTATGGTAAGTTTTCCTTTCCAACTCATCATCCACTTTTGCTTGAGTAATAATAATAATCTGACTAATTGCTTTCACCATCATTTTACATTATTTTCATTATCAATAATTTAATTTAAGCTGGAAAGAGATATTGAAATATGGAATAATAAAATTTACATGAAATCACCTGTTCTGGTCAAAGAAGAGAAATCGATAGCTCAATTTCGCAGATATTTTTCACAATTTTTTGATCACGAAAGAAGAATTGTCGATGTTGATCCAGATGATTGGTAATTATCAAGCGTGGAACTATTGGAAATGAATTTCGAAAAATATTTGTCAAAGAATTTAACATTTCCCGCTCTTACACACATCGAATAATTTCAACAAACTTTTGACTCCCCTCTCAATACTCATCCATATTATCATATCTGAACGATATGGGAAAAAAATTTATCAACCATTCGAACCATTCAATCATCTGATATACTTTCAACTCAACCTTTTACTAGATGTATTTTTCTATCAATACTCATCAATTTGTACAAAAGTATCGGCTCACAATCACTTTGAGCTATTCGTTGTATGACTAAAAATGGAATTCTGATAGCAATTTTTTTTGTCACATCATTCCTCGTGATTTTGACTAATCATTTGCCGGCCCAAGTAGATGGGTTGTCTTCACCCCTCTCTCTCTCACTCACTCTTTCATCCTGTTTAGCTGTTACCTGAAACGCCTCAAGTGATTAGAATATATTATCTATCATAAAAAAAAATATAATAAATATAACAATACGCAATCGAGCCCTAAGCGTATACACATAGACACAAGTTTCACCTCTCACGAGCAATTCGTTCTTGAAAGTTGTTCGTTATGCAACAAGCAACTCAGCAAGGGTATATAGATCAACAATACTAAAATTCATTATTTCTCCCCCTTCTTTCGATTACCTTTCTCTCTCTCTCTCTTCCTCTCATGTACACACTGGTTACCGATATGTTGATACATTCTTCCTTTTCCCTTTCCTTCAACTCATTCTCTCTTCCTCTGTCTTCCTCTCTCTTTCTCTTGCTCAATATTTTTTTACACACACTGACACAACTACTCATTCCAATGAGTAGTCTACCTTTGCCATGTACGGAAAGTTAGTTTCAACACAGCACAGAAGAGAGAGAGAGAGAGAGAGAGAGAGAAATCCATACTAACAAGAGCATCAATCGCTACTGAATTCAGGACTTTTAAACAACAACGAAAACAAAAAATATTCGCACTGTCATTGATTACCTTGGGCTGATGATGCTTACCTGTTCAATTGTTAATCAAACTATTTATTTTTCTTTCTCTCTCCCCAACTCGATGGATGAATAAAATGTTCACACAAGTAGCAAGTAGAAACGTTCTCAATAGTAGAACTTTCTTCCTCCCCCCATCAGTCCACTTCATCACCAACAGATGCCTCTATCAGCAAAAAGAGGAGGCTCCACCCGAAATTAGGCATCCTACACACTGGAAAAGATACATCCTATCAAGTGTGACTCGGCCAGCGCCCTCGCCGGCAAGGAATTTTGCACTGCAAAATTTGCAGCCGTTGAGAAACGTTCTTTTTTCGGTTCACTTTCGGTTGCTGAAAACTTCTTGCCTTCACTTTGCCTATGAGAAGAAGAAGCTTTTTTTTCATCTTCCTTCACTCTGTGTGTGTGTGTGTGTGTGTGTGAAGACTTCTCTCAAACTCCAAAAACTTGTATCATACAAGAATCCACATCTCTCTGAACGCTGTGTATGTGTGTGTATGTGTATGGCTCACACAACTAGGTGCGGTGTGTAACGCATTTTTTTTTCTCATCCCTCTTGGCCCTCTCTCTCTCTCTCTCTCTCTTTTGCCTTCTTATCATGTTCACAGAGTCTTTTGGATGTGATCATCCTCCATCACTATCATCTCTCTCCTTTTTTCCGCTCTCTCTCTCTCTCTCTCTCTCTCTCCCTCTCTTTTTCACTATCATCTCTCGGATGAATCAGTTCAAAAGTGATCACTTGACAGTGTGAACTTTACTTTACTTTTGAATAAGAGAGAGAAGCTTAATTTTGTGTTCTTCCATCATCATCATCATCATCATCTTTCTTGCATATATGTACAGACACTTTGAATATTTATGGTGTGTCTGTGTTTAAAGAAAGATTGTTACAATTGTTAAATTGTTTTGATAATCAAAGTGAATAACTTTTACTTGTTGCTTGTGTGTGTGTGTCTCTCTCTCTGTGTATTCACAAGTGTATTGAAGAGATCAAAGTTACTTCACGCCGCTGACACCATCAAGTTTATTCTCTCTCTCTCTCACTTTCCTCTGTATCTTCCCATAGACACATACAGAGAGGTGGAGAGGTCTGTTGGGATTATTGAAGTCTCTCTGACTCTGTCTCTTGATATATATACATACACACATTTACCACCGAATGACTATATTTTTTTCTGCCTTCATTTCAATCCGTCCAGATGTGTGATTTAATTTTTCTCTGCCTTACATAATCATTGTGTCCACCATATTTCTCTTTTCTTCCATCATCATCATTCTTCACTTGGAGGGTTAAATTTTATTCTCTCTCCATCCCACAAGCAATCAAACAATGGCTCAACTAGTTGATGCAAACGGTGGCCGCATGGATGTTTCCAATTATCCAGAGCTTAAATATTTGGCCGTTGAGCGTAATTCTGTCAATGATCCAGCCCAACAGGCGGAATGGGCTCAAAAAAGGGAAGTATGGATACCAAGCCCTGATCAAGGTTTTGTGTCCGCTTTTATACGTGGTGAACATGGTGATGAATATGAAGTGGAAACTTCTATTGATCACAAAATGATGACAGTGGCCAAGGATGATGTACAGAAAATGAATCCACCTAGATTTCATAAAGTGGAAGATATGGCCGAATTGACTTGTCTAAATGAAGCATCAGTACTTCACAATTTGAGAAGTAGATTTCATTCTTCTCTAATATACACTTATTCGGGATTATTTTGTGTTGTTGTCAATCCTTATCGTAAATTGCCTATTTATACGGAGAGAATCATTGAACTTTATAAAGGCAAAAAACGACATGAAGTACCACCTCACATATTCGCTGTCACCGATGCTGCTTATCGATCTATGCTTCAAGATCGTGAAGATCAATCCATACTGTGTACGGGTGAAAGTGGTGCCGGTAAAACGGAAAATACCAAGAAAGTGATCCAATATCTTGCCTATGTTGCCTCCTCCAAACCACGTCCATCATCGGTAGTTATCATTCAATCTGGTGAACTTGAACAGCAACTTCTACAAGCTAATCCAATACTAGAAGCATTTGGTAATGCAAAGACAGTCAAAAATGACAACTCATCTCGATTCGGTAAATTTATTCGAATCAATTTCGATGCGTGTGGTTTTATTGCTGGTGCCAACATTGAAACTTATCTACTAGAAAAATCTCGTACCATTCGGCAAGCTGTCGATGAACGTTGTTTCCATATATTTTATCAATTACTCAACGGTGCCTCACCTGACCAGTCTAAGGAGTTTCTACTTGAAGATGTCAAAAATTATACATTCCTAACCCATGGTAATGTTCCAGTACCAGGTGTTGATGATGCCTTCGAATTTAAGAATACCTCTCAAGCCATGCAAATAATGGGCTTAACACCGGAAGATTTAAGTGCCATATTTAAAGTTATCTCTGCTGTTTTGTTGTTTGGTAATATGAAATTCAAACAAGAACGTAACTCAGATCAGGCCACTCTACCCGACAATACGGTAGCACAAAAAATTTCTCATCTTATGGGTATTAATGTTACCGAGATGACGAAAGCATTCCTCAAGCCAAGACTTCGTGTAGGCCGTGACTATGTGACAAAAGCCCAGACCAAAGAGCAAGCAGAGTCAGCAGTTGAAGCGATTGCCAAAGCGTGTTATGAACGAATGTTTAAGTGGCTAGTTCATCGATTGAATCGTTCACTTGATCGCACCAAGCGACAAGGTGCCTCCTTCATCGGCATTCTGGATATCGCTGGTTTTGAAATATTCGACCTCAATTCTTTCGAACAACTGTGTATCAACTACACAAACGAGAAGCTCCAGCAACTTTTCAATCATACCATGTTCGTATTAGAACAAGAAGAGTATCAAAAAGAAGGAATCGAATGGAAATTCATCGATTTCGGGTTAGACCTACAGCCCACCATTGATCTAATTGAGAAGGTGTGTATTCGATTCTTCGATCTGACTCTGACATGATTCTAATTCAATATTTTTCCTTAGCCCATGGGAATTCTCGCTCTTTTGGATGAGGAATGCTGGTTTCCAAAAGCTACCGATAAAACATTTGTTGAAAAATTGGTTTCCGCTCACTCAGCACATCCTAAGTTCATCAAATCTGATTTCCGTGTCTCTGCAGATTTTAGTATAATTCATTATGCTGGGAAGGTTAGTTGTTCCTCTGATCCTGTGTACCTTTATCATTCATATAATGAGAATACGTCACCGGACACATCAAAATAGAGGAAGTTTCTATCTCTCACTTATCTAAAATGACTCTACCTTATACTTTTTAGGTTGACTATTCTGCTAATCAATGGCTAATGAAAAATATGGACCCTCTCAATGAGAATGTCGTTGTTCTACTACAAAATTCTCTTGAACCTTTCATAGTTCAAATCTGGAAAGATGGTAAATAGAAACTCTCTCTCTCCCTTTACTTATCTCAAACAAGTACACTATTGAGTAAACTGAGCATCTACTTTGAGAGTTAATTCTTGTCTTGGTATCAAAATTTCTTGTTTCAGCATTTTTCTCCCGCTCGTTTACCGCTTGTAGTCCATCATTATTTCATTCCAATTTTTTCTTCGATGCTTTTAAACTGTCTGCTCTGCTCTTACTGCTCCTCTCACTGCTCAGATTCTATTCCAGCCTAACGTTTTCCCCCTCTCAAGTCTTTGAATGTCAATTGATGAGTTTTCATTTTCACAGCTGAGATTGTTGGCATGGGTCTTGCGACTATGGGAGACACTCAATTCGGAGCTCGAACTCGCAAAGGAATGTTCAGGACTGTCAGTCAGCTTTACAAAGATCAACTGTCAAAATTGATGGTGACTCTGCGCAACACAAATCCCAATTTCGTCCGCTGTATTATACCCAATCACGAGAAAAAAGCCGATAAAATGGAAGCCCCTCTGGTATTAGATCAATTACGCTGTAATGGTGTTCTCGAAGGTATCAGAATCTGTCGTCAAGGTTTTCCAAACCGTATACCCTTCCAAGAGTTCCGACAAAGGTTAGTGACTCTTATTCATCTTCCTTTTCTTCATATGTGTTTCGCGATACTTAGAGCACAATAGATGAAGAATTCTGGTAAATTCTTCGAACCTTACTGATGCTAAGACAAATCTTGGCTGTGGTAATTCTACCCAGAGATTTTGTTTTGCTAATTCCTCATGATCTTTATTTATATAAAATGAATCAGATGAGGGATAGAAAAAGGGAAAAATGACTGAAGAACTTGTCATCGCTAATGAATGGCAAGATCATGTCTCTTCCATTTTATTAGCAAAGGGGTGAGTCTATCTGGGCAGAGGTCCAAATCGTATTCAGAAAGCAATGCAAGACTATGAAAGCATAAGTAAGCAATAGTTGGGGATGGAGCATGTATCTCTCTTATGCAACCGAGATGTTGAATAGTTAGTCGCTTTGTGAACAGAAAATATCGTATCATCAGCCCATAATTTTTTTTCTCTCTCTCTCTCTCGGTTCCTGTGTTTTGACTATTTCTATCCCTTCCCTCACTAGGCTTTCTCAAACTTCCTACAACTTCAGTTTTCTTACAATTCAGTTTGTTAGTTTTCAGGCATGTCAATGCCTTGAGTTGTTATTTTTCTATTAATTGGCCATGAAATTTCATATGTTCAGCTTTTGAAGATGTCTCTCCTAGAGTGAACTGTCTTTTTTTTGTCTTTCATCGAAACAATTGAAGCTACTCCTCTTTACTAGATGCAGCAAGTTGTTGTACACCAACATGAACCGAAGAAATCACGGGTCGTGAGGAAATCCTCTGGTCACATTAAAATCTATTCTTTATTGCCTGCAACCTGAAAACAAAAAAATCTATATGCACAAAAAGCCGAAGAATTCTCCTTACTCAGTTTCTTCTCTCTATCTTGAAACTTTTCTCTGTGTATATCGTTTTTTCCTTTTCTCTCTGCTTCCGATAGATTTTTTTATCATTAATCATGTTGCTCTTTCATTTTATGAGACCCATCTTGAGTTTTCTCTGATTAGAAATTGGTTTCATTTTTTAGTTCATCAATCTTGGATCTTCAAATTAGATTTGTGAGAGCTTCTTTCATTCATCATTCAAATTTTTCTTGTGATGTTTAGAAGGAAGTTGCGAAATGACTATGAATATCCGATTATTGTAGGGCAGATGAACGAAGAGATGGATTGAGCCTCTACGTATCAATAACATTGGATGCATCCTATGTCAGAGAAATGTGCACCAACCTACGCTTGCATAACTTCCCATTGTGTATTTAATTTTAATTGTCTCTCTTTCGCCTTCGAACTTCAGATATGAACTGCTCACTCCCAATGCCATTCCCAAGGGTTTCATGGATGGCAAATTGGCTTGTGAAAAAATGATTACGGCTTTGGATCTTGACACCAATCTTTATCGAATTGGTCAGAGCAAAATATTCTTCCGAGCTGGAGTGCTTGCCCAGTTAGAAGAAGAACGTGATTTGAAGATGACTGATCTTATTCGTAACTTCCAAGCCATGTGTCGTGGTTGGCTTGCTCGTCGAAACTACCAGAAGCGCCTTCAACAACTGAATGCTATCCGAATAATTCAAAGAAATTGTGCAGCCTATCTCAAGCTCCGAAATTGGGCATGGTGGCGGTTGTATACCAAAGTTAAGCCTCTACTGCAGGTTACCAAGCACGATGAACAATTACTCGCCAAAGAAGATGAATTACGTCAAGTTAGAGAATCGAAAGAGAAACTAGAACACGAGATTGCCGAATTTGAAAAGAAATTGGCGACTGAAAAAGAGGAAAAAGCTGCCTTAATGGAGCAACTACAAACCGAAACTGATATGGCTCAAGAAGCTGAAGACTCACGTGTACGACTTCAGGCTCGTAAACAAGAGCTGGAAGAAATCCTCCAGGATCTTGAAGCTCGAATTGAAGAGGAAGAAGAGCGTAATCAAGCATTAACCACCGAGAAAAAGAAATTACAGGTCACCATTCAAGACCTAGAGGAGCAACTCGAAGAAGAGGAAACCAATCGCCAGAAGTTGCAGTTAGAGAAGTGCACTCTTGACAATAAAGTGAAGAAATTAGAGGAAGACAACGCTCTACTCGAGGATGTCAATCAGAAATTGAAGAAAGAGAAGACTGTTCTTGAGGAGCGCCTCGCTGAAATATCTAAATCTCTGTCTGAAGAAGAAGAAAAAGTCAAAGCTTTGAGCAAATTGAAAGCAAAGCATGAGACTACTATCAACGAGCTCGAAGAGCGTTTACGAAAAGACCAAGTTGTAAGTATCACCCTTTTTCTATCAATCTTGGATATTGATCGGATTGTTGAGTTTTCTCGAACTAGACAATTCATTATGATAATATCCCGAGTTTATATTGATATTTACGCTAGGCCTCGCTATTTTGAACTCATCATCCCTATCTCTTTCGAATACTCTATCTCGATTTTCTCTAATTCTAATTTACTTTTACTATGATTTTCTAGGTGCGGCAAGATCTCGAAAGAGCTAAGCGACGATTCGAGACAGATCTAAACGATTTGAAAGAACAATTGAATGAGAAGCGTCTTCAGCTTGAAGAGTTGCAAAGTCAAGTCGTCAAGCGTGAAGAAGAATTGAACCAAGCTCTTCTTCGTTGTGATGAAGAAAGTGCTGCTAAAGGTCTCTCACAAAAAGCTGCACGTGAAATTGAATCTCAATTGCACGAGCTCCAAGAAGATCTAGAAAGTGAGAAGCAAGCTCGCGCAAAGGCAGAGAAACAAAAGCGAGATCTCAATGAAGAGCTTGAAGCTCTCAAAAGCGAACTTCTTGATTCATTGGATGTGACAGCTACGCAAAAAGAAATTGCAATGAAGCGAGAGCAAGAACTACAGCTACTGAAAAATTGTATTGAAGAGGAGGGTTCCACTCATGAGAGTCAAATAGCCGAGATTCGTGCTAAACACAATAAGGCCATTGATGAACTCAACGAACAACTAGATGCTCTCAAAAAAGCGAAAGCAAGTCTAGAGAAAGCCAAAGCCAATTTAGAAGCAGAAAATGCAGACATGGCCAATGAGATCAAAGCATTGGCTTCTGGTCGCCAAGATAATGAGCGTAGAAGAAAGCAACTTGAGGCTCAACTTCAAGATATGACCACTAAATTTGCTGATACCGAGCGTATCAGAAATGAGTTAGCCGAAAAAGCAGCCAAGTTACAAAGTGAATTGGACAACAATAATGGTCAAATGGAAGAACTCGAAAGGCGCTTGATCCAAGCGAACCGCAATCATCAAGCTCTCGAAGCACAGTTATCAGAAACTCAGGACTTGCTCCATGAGGAAACCAAACAAAAGCTTTCGCTAAGCACTAAACTGCGTCAATTGGAAAGTGAAAAAGAAGTTCTCGCTGAGCAAATTGAGGAGGAAGAGGAGAAAAAGAAAGTTCTAGAAAAGAAAATCAATGAAGTCACAGCAGCTTTCGTAGAGTACAAGAAAAAGAATGAAGAAGAGACTGATTTGTTTGCTCAAAGTGAAGAAACCAAGAAAAAACTCATGAAAGAAGTTGAAATCCTACAAAACAAGCTGGTCGAGACCATTGGTAATGCAGATAAGTTTGAGAAGTCAAAGAAGAAGCTCCAACAGGAAGTAGAAGATCTCAATGTGGAACTGGAAAATCAACGTTCCAAAGTATCAGATCTCGAAAAGAGGCAGCGTAAATTCGATGCTATGCTCGCTGAAGAGAAGGCTTTATCTGAAAGAATTGCAATCGAAAGGGATAACGCTGAGCGTGAAGCTCGAGAGAAAGAGACGCGAATACTGGCTCTGCAAAGAGATCTTGCAGAGAAAGAAGATCAATACCAAGATCTTGAAAGGAAAAACTTCCTTCTCACAACGGAATTGCATGAAGTGATCAACAATCAAGGTGACACCAACAAGAATGTTCATGAGCTCGAGAAAACCAAACGAGCACTAGAGAATCAAGTTGCTGAAATGAAGACTCAAATCGAGGAGCTCGAAGATGAGCTTCAGCTCACTGAGGATGCCAAGCTGCGACTTGAGGTGAATATGCAAGCTCTGAGAACTCAATTCGAACGCGAGTTCGCTACCCGAGAAGAGCAATCGGAAGAGAAACGTCGAACCTTATTGAAACAAATTAGAGATTTGGAAGCTGAGCTGGAAGATGAACGAAAACAACGTAATTTAGCCATCCAGTCCAAGAAAAAGCTCGAAAGTGATTACACTGAATTGGAACAGAACTATGAAGCGGCAAATAGATTGAAAGATGAAGCTAATCGGTTGTATAAGAAATTGCAATCACAAATGAAAGATTTCCAGAAAGATTCCGAGGAAACTTCTTCAATGCGAGAATCGCTAGTAGCTCAAGCCAAAGAGTCAGAAAAGAGAGCCAAGCATCTAGAAGCTGAGCTCGTTCATTTACAGGAGGATTTGGCTAATGCAAATAAGAACCGTCGATTAGCTGAAAGTGAACGTGATGAATTATTAGAAGAAAATGAGCAGCACGTCAGTCGCTTCTCTCTCCTACAAGAGGAGAAGAGACGACTCGAGGCCCAGTTAAGCTCTATTCAAGAAGGACTGGAAGAAGAAACAACAAATGCTGAGATTGCCATGGACAAGCTGCGTAAGAATCAATTACAAATTGAGGCATTGATAGCAGAGTTAGCCAACGAGAAAACCAATTCTCAAAAGATGGAGAATGAAAAGTCTGCCCTTGAACGACAGAACAAAGAACTAAAGGCAAAACTTCAAGAGCTTGAAAGTTCTCAGCGACAACGAACAAAAGCTACAATACAGTCTCTGGAGGCAAAATTAACTCAAATGGAAGAACAGCTCGACTTGGAAACTAAAGAAAAACAAGCGGCCAACAAGGCTGTTCGAAAATTAGAAAAGAGATTGAAGGATATCACCGTTTCCGTTGAAGAGGAGAGGCGGCACACCGATCAATTCAAAGATCAAATTGAGAAAGCTAATAATAGAATCAAACAGTATAAGCGTCAAATAGAGGAATCTGAAGAGGAATGCTCTCGAGAGCGTGCACTTCGACGAAAAGCCCAGAGAGATTTAGAAGATACGGTAGAAGCAAATGAAGCTTTAAGTCGCGAAATATCGAATCTCAAAAATAAGATAAGGTGAGTACACTACTCTGATTCTAGATCCACTTGTTATTTGAATTCATCATTATCCTAGCATTCTAATATTCTGATTTTTTTTTTCTCTTTCCAGACGTTCTGGTCCTGGAGCATCCGGCTCTTCATCTAGAACCTATCTAGGTCCCAAGCGCGGTTCGATGAGTGGCGATGGTGATGATGGCTCCATTGGCTCACCTGAAAATGACTCACCGAATGATGAAAGTCCAGCGTAGAGAAATTTTTATTCTCTAATCAATCAAACTTTATAAAGTTCTTGTCCCAAGACCTATAGAATGTTCTATAACTATCCAGATTATCACTTCATTTGCAAGTTCCATCACCATTCCGGAAATCTTTTTCGAAATTCGGCCTTATTTTTATATATTTACGAATTCTAGATGAATCAAAAAGGAGCATGTTCAAGTGAGAGTCCAAATAAATTTTTAATTTAAAACATAACCACTCGAATCAATTTTATTCACCACAATCCAACCATATCCAAGAATAGATCATATTGTTTCCAGTTCCGCGTGAAGCTCAAAGAGGCGCTCAGAATCACTTTTTCGTTGCGCCTTCAAAACTATTCAAAGAATCTGATGAAATGAGCAGTTTGTTTACATCCACTTTTGCCGCCAATACAGCATGTCATGATGACAGTGTCATCATTTGAAACAAACGCTGACAACGTTGTGTGTGGAGATGCTTATTTAATCCAAGTGTGTGTGTGAATCATTTTGATGGAATTATGTGATAATTGAGCTGTGATTGTTTGATTTGTGACACAGATACCTGTGTCTGTGATTTGTGAATGCGTTGGTGTATGATTCAATGGTTCTTATGATGTCAAAAGATAATAAAAATAATAAGAATCCACCCAAACCGTCAACCTCTCGAGGAGATCTGATGACTAGAGGATTGTCATTCATAAGTGATATGAAATATAAGAAAAGGAAGATGGCTCCAATTAGAACCAGTTCAGATGATCTTTCATCACTGCCACATGCTTCCACTAGTTCAAATGTGATTGATTCAGTTCCTCTGTGTGAAAAAATTGCGCCTACAACCAGAAAAGATTTGATAGTTCATCCAAAGAAAATCAAAGAGGTAGCAGATTGGTTGGAATCGGTCTATGATGATGGTAAACAAGCTTCTCGGGTAAGTCACATCAAATTGTTATTGATGATCGACTGTAATATTTCTTTCCATGCCAGTGAATCTAAGTGATTCTTTTTTCACTCTATCATGAACTGATAACGATCACAACATCATATTCTTAATATGCCAATCCTTTCAATTACATGTTTCAGGATTTATTCCTAATTTTAACTGGGCCCTCAGGATCAGGAAAGACAACCACTCTGAAGATTCTCGCCAAAGATTATAATATTGAGGTTGTTGAGTATAAAGATCCTATGTACATCAAAGATGTGTTTGTTGCGGACATTATCGATGAGAATGCGGTGGGAAACAATAGAGCCTATTCAGATCATGTTGACAATCAGAGTCAAATAAAAAACATCAAGAGTTTTTTCATGGAAACAAACACTTTTTTCAATAAGAAATCTCAAAAAAGACTCATAATTGTGAAAGAAATACCTGCAACTCTTCAGAGTAATCCCGAAAGTTATCAAGACGTTTGGCTGAATTACAAGAAAAGATTTCGAAAAACTGGTGCACCCATCGTTTTAATGTTCACAACAGATTACCTTGAAGACAAATTGATCAGTCGGCTGTTCCCAATTTCTAAAGGCCTTGGTCCCGTGAAGATTATTCGTTTTAATGCTATGACTCAAAATCAAACGACGAAGTTTTTGTCCAAAAAAGTTAGTCGCTTGAATCCAGCCGCCATTCAAGATATTATCCGAGGAGATAAATGTGATTTGAGATCTATGGTAAATTCTGTGGAGCTAAAGTTTGAATCATCTACTGTCCATGACAAATTGACTGGTAGACCGGCGAAGAAAAGGAAAACTTCATCAACAGTTAGAGGCTCTGAAAGTGGCAAGATAACTGATCGAGATCAATTATTAGATGTTCACCACTTTGTAGCCAAAATTCTCTACGCTAAGCGAGATTTTCACAAAATGCCATCAATTCGTCTCCCTTCTCATCTCAAAAAATTCGAGAGAAAACCACTTGTAGAAGATCCATGTCGACTTGTGGAAAATTCGCCTATTGGATCAGAAAGATTGCTTCTCTATCTCTATGAAAATTACACTCATTTTTGCGCCGACATTCATCATGCTCCTCTTGCTATGGATTGGCTAAGCATCGCAGATTCACTCAGGGCTGAAAATCCTGAATCCGATTCATCCTTAGAAGAATATCGATCTATCGTAGCCACAGCCGGTTTGATGTTTAGCCTATGTCCTGAGAAACCAGCCCAAGTGAGGCAGAAGGGTAGATTTGAACTTAAGTATCATACCCTTGATCGAAATTCTTCGAGTAAGATGGAAGCAGTAAGGAAAGATCTCAACTTGGCCATTTATCCGAAGAAATGGGGTGATGAATTTACAGCGAATGAGAGTGGTGGAGGAATCTACAACGCTCATGGATTCCACACTCCTCGAAATTTATTGCTAGATATTTTACCATATCTCTCAGTGATGAAATCACATTCCCATCCTGAGCTACGAAAAAAATACGATGAACGAATTCTTTCTCACTCCAAATTTGGTGGTATTGGAGGCTCTTCTCGAGAACTTTTCGCACGCCGTTCTCGGATGAGACACTCTCCTGGATTTACACCGAGCAACGATATTAAGTTGGTGAATGTTGTAGATAATGAGGATTTGGGTACATTTATAGACTCTGATCCAGATGATTTTTAAAGTCATTTCTTCTGTTATTAATACATCGATTGAATTTGTATATAATCTTGACAAACAATTGTCGCGAAATTTTTCAGTTATCTCATTCAAACTAACAGTCTCAAGTTTTTTCGAGCTTCTCTCATAGCCTGTTTTCTGATTCGGCTATCGTTTATTTGATACCTGAAGAACATTTTTCCCGGGTAGATTGAGAATGCCTTCAGTTGGTCTGCAAGTGAGTTGATCAGTCTCTCGTTTGGCAATTTGGTAGACTCTTTACACTAAATTTTGTCTCGTTCGTGTTGGATTGCTTCCTCTTTCCTCTGAAAACTAGCCTGTTCATGAAAAATTGATAGTCTGTTTCATGTATTCTTCCCCATGTTCATTGAGGGGTCACATACACAAGAAAATTTGATCAATTTGATAGACAACTTTTTCTATTGTTAATAAGGCAACAAGATTCGCTGTATAAGATGAGGGCAAGGTGAAGAAGTACTAGATTACAGCGATTGTTCGACTAGACATTGATCTGGAATAAAAAATGTTCGAATAAATAATTGTTCATGCACAGATCATGAAGATTATCACTTACTTGATCAAGAAAAATCAACTGAATTCAGTAAATACGAAGTCATCTATGGAAAATTTCAGGTTAAAGATGAAGTTTCTTGAGATCGTCAAATTTTGTGGGTAAATCGTCCCTAGTTTTGATAATTTCTTCAATCTGGCCATGTGATACATTTAATGATAATAGGGTCCAATCTGATATATAAGTTGCTGTGGATCGTTGCATTGATGAACCGTTGCCAAGAATCAATAAACCGTATTCAACCAATCGATGTAAGGCAAAATTACAAAGTTTTTGTGAACAAATGATCGGAGAGGGGATGTTAACCAGTAGAGGATAAAGATCAACCGGTTGAAATTGAATGCATCTCTTGAAATAGCATCGATATGAGATGGTCACAATGATTGCTAATTCCATGAGTGTAAGAGATTTGAGTGCATCAATTTTGCGATCATTTGAGGGAAATTGAATAATTGCACAATTTTTTTTACTCTTTCCTCGAGGTTTTGAATTATCTTTAGCCAGTGCAAGTCGCAAAGAATTCCAATTGACCAGCAGTTCTGTTAAGAAGCGTTTCAATTCTCTTGGCGTACGAGATATACCATATTGACGGGTCAAGAGAGGTCGTAAAAGATCCATGTCAATGGTTGAGTCCAAAAGTGTATTAACATATGATACATATTCGTCGAGAGTGTTGAAAGGTGATAAAATTTTTAAGATAGTTGCAGCATTCATACGAGATCGGACACGTTTCTCGCAATAGTCCAGGCAGTCATGCTTAGCGGTTATACCAATGATACACATTCCTTGGACAAATTGTAGAGCATCGAAAAGTGTGTACAATAATGTCTGCTGATGGCGACAGAATATATCAAACTCATTTAGTATAAATATGAAACTTTTTTTTATCCCAGAGGAACATTTTTCTTGTAAAACTTGGCCAACATGAGAAGATGATCTAAGATCCATTTCCAATTCATGGCCGATCACATTGAGAGCTGCCGCATCAGTTGGATGAAGTAGGCCATCCAATCGAATTAAATAATAATGACGATTACCTCTTGAAATATTCAATTTTTGTAGACATGAGTTGAGGAGAGTTCGTTTGCCAGAGCCACGCCATCCATGGATAATTACAGCACTTGATTCTTGCTCCTTAATAGCTCGACCAAGTTTTTCCAACAACATTTGTCGCTCTTTCTCATAGCCAATCAAGTGATGATCATCGATGGTCAAATTAATTCGTTTGATGAGACGCTCCATCGTCTCCTCATCAAGTGAGGGAAGTTTCGTTCTATGCATCTGAACACTACTTGAAGGTAATCTTTTTCGGCAATGGAACACTTCCGTTGACAATTGGTCAGGTGGAACAACTTTACCTACAGATGAACAAATACATGTATTGTCAATCAAAATCTCACATTAAATTCAATTCCAAAACTTACATTACAAAATTCGTTCGAGCATTGAATAATTATTCATAGTTTGAGCCACTATTTTGGCCACTTCTTCGTGAACAAGTTCGATGAAAGCGATACCCTTACTCTTGGTTGTCTACAGATAAGTTATGAGATATGATAAACATTAGAGATACCATCAAAACCAAACGACCACTCTTCAGCTCACCTTTCTGTTTCGCCGTAATCTAGTAATCGTAATCTTTCTCATAAAAACCATGAGGAACATTTTTCACCAGAACAACTCCTCGTTGAGACATTGTTGCAAAACCGTACTCAATAGAGCTTGATCCCACTGGCAGTCACAATCAAACAAAACAATCAAGGTACACCAATCACCCCAATTAAATTAGGATTGCACACCCTAATTGCCCAGAATTGATAAATTATGACAAGATTGAAATTTAGAGTTCAATTTAAATAAAACATGCTGCCGTACTTTTAATTGCACGCTTTTCACTTGCAAACATGATGACATTCAAGAGGAGCGCCAATTTTGAATGTGTACACCTTGGCCTGTAAACTTTTTGGACAGATTCTAATTTGATCATGATTCATAAAACTCCTTGGATATTGGACAATTGAGTCTGGAAATGAAGAATAAAGTCTTTAAGAACGAACAGAAGGATGATGATTATCCTGTCCATGATTTTGCAAGTTATTACAAATTATAATTTTCGATTCGATATAACTGATGTAATTAGAGAAGCCTAGGGATGAAGATCGATAATTTGCTCTACATTTTTGCTCAGATCATTGATCAATCGGGATAGAAAACCAAGACCAATTGATTAAAATTCAGTTTTGATCAATAGAATAAGGAGAAAATTTTGCTAGCACCCAATAAAAAAGAGGTAAAGAAGCTTAAAATGAATGCTGAATGCATATCTGTTGAAGGAAAGAGAGAAAAAGAATGTCTGCAACACCGGGGGTTCCCAAGTGGTCTCCCTCCCAAGTACTAACACGGCCCAACGTTGCTTATCTTCAGAGATCGGACGGGATCTGGAGTTCTCAACGTGGTATGGTCGCAGACAAACTCTGTGGAACTCAATTAGAATGTGATAAATGATTTGGAAAAGTTTCACGCGCGGCTTCATTCCCGAACGATTCTTCCTCTTAGAAGGAATGCTTCTCAAAATGGAATTTTGCATGATTGGAAACAACAAGCAGCTACTTGTGAATTTGGAAGAAAATTCCTATGTTGCTACTTTGGTGTACAAGTGTGGAATCATGAGTTGTTTCCAGAATCATTTGTTCTTGAATAGTATCAGTCTCATCCGCAGGTTTGATTGCACGTGATTGAAGGCACGTGAGATCAAGAATATATAAGAACGAAAATGCAACCATAACCAATCTCCTTTTGATATGCCAAATCTTTAGCATCTTCAATTGGATAGACAACTTTTTCTACTGTTAAGAAGGCAGCAAGATTCGCTGTATAAGATGAGATCATGATCAACGTGAAGAAGTACCAGATTGCAGCGATTGTTCGACTAGACATTGATCTAGAATAAAAAAATGTGAGTAATTAGAATGAATAATTGCTCATACACAGATCATATCAAGATTATCACTTACTTTGGTGTCAAATCAGATCCTTGTTGCATAAGTGATCCGATTGTGAACCAAAAGCTGTTCAACAAACTGAATTCATTTTCCAACACTTGATCATCTTGACGACATGGATGCGGATTGTCCCATTCGTATGGTGATAAACGACCAACAACAAATAGAATAACACTGACTCCAACATAGGCACCCCCAACGTACACCCAGACCACCATGGAGAATGGTGAGAGGAAAGAAAATAATTTTTTTAGTTTGTTTCCGGAACAGAATACTGATAACAGTATTCATAAATGGGTAGCTAAAACCAACTGCATCCTGTCTTCTGGACATTATTATTAGATCGGAAACAACCTTATCAGCATCACTACAGATGGTTTTAAAGAGATCGAGAAGAAGGAGCAAAAGTTTTCATCCCATATTTGATTCTCTGCATTGTTAACGATGATAAATCTCACTCTGAATATGCACTTGTACAGCCAGCAATAGGCCCGACAAAGTATCTGTTTCTATTTGCAACCCATACATGGACTATGATAAAATCAAATCACGACGAGCCTCCGTGAAACATGTCCAAGTACAAAGAGAATCAGAGAGATGAGAAACTATTTGCTCTGGATGCTTCACTATAACGGTATATTTGTTCATCACTTCACAATGCAGAGAGAGAGAGAGAGAGAAAAGTTATACAGCAGTAGCATTGGAGGTGTGTGGATTGGTAATAGATAATTTTTGCTCAAGTGTTTGGGTAAACATTGTGTGGTGCAGAGTGATTAAAGAATAAACTTTTTCATCCTCCAAAATTAGTGCACAATAAATAATCGATAATCGATATAGCAATCAACTGTAATGCACCTTAATTCTCACAGTGTATTCTCATGATCAGCACGAGGATTGAGCATCGAGCATCAGCGACCAGCATCAGGAGGTGTGTCAATGTTGATACCTCGCCTCTTGGATATGTTTACCTTCACAACAAGAGAGTTGCTCTTGTTGATGTGTTTGTGTGTGTGTGATTACATTTTTGATGATCATTTGTGATCATTTTCATTAGTCAATGATAATTGTGTATGATCCTGTTACTATCCACACTTTTTGATATCTTTACAGCCCGATTGAAAGGCGTTTTCAAAGAATGTGTGTCAGTTTATTGGGATGTTGCAAGTTGAATGTATTTATCATCATGATGATGAACATTTGGAAGTGAACACTTGCAAGCGGTTTGGTGTTAATTGATTTCTTCTCAAAACATATGTGTTGAGTAAAGTTATCAATATTCTGTGTTAATGTATATTTTTCTGTTTATTTTACCGAAAATTTTCTGGTGGTAAAGGATTATCTCTATTTTGTGGTAATTATTATCAGATCTTTGAGTTATCGATTGATTGGATCAAAGGAAAGCTACTACTGCACACAGGAAGAGCAAGTGAAAACATCAATCAAGATAATAATCATTGCCAAAGTATTGCTCTCTGTTTGTTTAAAGTGATCTTCTTCTCTTCATCAAGAGAGGAGGTTTTTCATTCATCGATTATTTCTTCTTTCACTTCTTCATCTTCTTCTTTGACTGTCAACAGGTATGAAGACAATCAATGTGATAATCATCACCGGTATCAAGAGTGTCTCTTGCTCTTGGAGATTATGAGAGCTAATTTTCTTTCTTTTCTCTTTCAATCCAGCTTGATTGATCGACCATCTTTCAATTTGTCACCATGTGCCTTATTGGGAACAGTCCGTAACATTGTTCTATATACACACACATACAGATTTTATCTCACAATCTGACAGAATCTTCACATCTTTTGTCCCAGAATCTCCTCATTGATATGTACACTTCAAATTGGTCCCAGCAATGTTGTTCAGATTATACTGTCAACTGATGCCTTTTGAGACTGATTTTGAACGGGACCAGAATCTCGTTCTTTATTATATGATCAACTACTTCATTTGACTGCAACCATCTGGTCACTTTGATTGCTTATTGTAATCTCTACCATCATTTTCCATTCAACAGAATTTGATGGAAAATCATCTGTTTTAATTGAGTCATTTAAACCACCGTGTTACACTTACATATCAGCCGTATAGTTTCAATATTGGCCACCTATACAATTCATCATAATGGCCTCTCATTCTCTACCACTTGGTTTCACCCTTCTAAGAAGGTGCTTCAGTTGTGATTCAATTGATCGTTTGACAAAATACAAGGCATCTGTCCTGTTTCTTACCTTTTTAGCGTATATGAGTTATCATCTCTCTCGTCGTCCATTGAGTGTTGTGAAGACTGTTCTTAATCGCAATTGTACTGGCCTAACTCCTACAATAGGTGCCAATCTAAGTGATCCGTGTTGGTGCTGCTGGAAACCATTCGATTCTGACAATGCCAATTCTATCCTTGGATTATTGGATTCATCTTTTCTCATTTCATATGCTATTTTTATGTTCATAAGTGGCTTCGTAGCAGAAAGATGCCATTTGAGATATTTTTTGGCTCTCGGAATGATTGGTAGCGGAATATTCACTTATCTGTTTGGTATCGCCTTTTATTACAATATCCACAATATTTATTATTTCATCATCATACAAATAATATGCGGAGCATTCCAAACTACTGGATGGCCAGCTGTTGTTGCTGCCGTTGGTCATTGGTTTGGTCCTAGATCATCTAGAGGTCTTATTTTCGGTATATGGAATTCTCACACAAATTTTGGAAATATTTTTGGAGCCCTGATTGCTGGAGCATTCGTCGAGTACAACTGGGGCTTATCCTTCATTGTTCCAGGATTAATCGTAGCTTGTGTTGGCTTCATTCATTTTCTATTTCTTCTCCCTTGTAAGTGTTTTTCGTTTCGCCAAATGCTAAAAATCATGATATCATAGCCGATTATTGCCATCAGAATCAAACTCTCCAAAAGCTTCTATCTCTGGGAGATCATTCTTCAAGTACTAACAATTTAATTGGTATCAATTTTATACATTTCCAGATCCTGAAGAAGTTGGTCTACTCTCGCTGGATACTGATATACCAGAGCCTTCACGTAGTACACACACTGGAGGTGATGCTGAGGTGAGTTACCGGTAACTCTAGTTTAATCTGAACTATGTTGAGAAAAGTTTTCTTGAAAAATATGCTCTTCATTGCCAGGGAACTAGTAATGATTCAAACTCAAACAGTCAAGAATATTTGAGCCCTCATCGTCGAAAAATAGGAAGAACAAAGAGGATAAGTGTTAACTCAAATGTATGTTCAGATGTTCTGTCAAAATATTATTCCGAAAGAGCTTCCTTATTGATTCTTGATTTTGCTCATTCTTATCTTCTCTCTTCTTGATTGGGAAAATGATTTCTTGTGTACCTGGCTCATCTTTCATGGTCTTGGCAAACGAACACTTCACTCACTTATCTCTTCTCCCGCTTCCTAGGCTGATGAAGGAGTGCCTCTTATCGATGATGATAGTCCTGTCACTTACAGCTATGAACAAGGAGCTGTATCTTTCGGTTCAGCCCTCAAAATACCCGTAAGTGGATAAGAACTTTTATGAAATTAATTCATGAACTTCAGATACTGAACTATGGAAACTTGCTATTTTTATGCTGATTTTCCATTTAATGATTTCCCTCTCTTATCATCTTTTCCAGGGTGTTTTGGAGTTCTCTTTGAGTTTATTTTTCTGTAAATTAGTCAGCTATACATTCCTGTATTGGTTACCAAAGTATCTTGATGACTCAAGTAAGCGACTCTTGTTCTTATCTGGCCTTGAAGCGACAACGAAAACTATTATTTGCTCTCTCTTTTTTTCTCTTACAAACATGATCTTAATTTGACGATCATTTCTGACTCATTTTCTAGCTGGATCATCTTCCATGGAGTCAGCGTTCTTGTCTACCCCCTTCGATATTGGAGGTGCCTTTGGAGCTATTGGAGCTGGAATCCTAGCTGACCGAACAGGTTCACCAGCATTGACATGCATCTTGATGCTTTTGCTGACTATTCCAGGAGTGAGTTCTTTGCCCTCTCACAATCGTTGACTTGGAAAACTTCTATAGTCTCTCAGTTTAACTAATTCGACTTTGTTTTTTAGCTATTTGTGTATCAAATATTTGGCACGCTGGGCTATTGGTACAATGTATTACTTCAATCTTTACTAGGACTCTTGGTTAATGGGCCATATGCACTGATCACCACAGCAGTTGCAGCTGACTTGGGAAATAAGGTGACTGATACAAAAGCTCTAGCAACAGTGACTGCGATAATTGATGGCACAGGCTCAATCGGAGCAGCTGTTGGACCGTTCATTGCTGGAGTTGTATCCCAGTATGGTTGGGATCATGTGTTCCATGCAATGATGGTCTCGGACGTTATTTCCCTCCTGTTGTTGGCACGAATTGGCTATCATGAGTATAAAAAATTGATGTATCGAGATTTATCAAGGTGATGGTAATAGTGTCAAGACTAGTGATCTTATTTTTCTAGCCACCTTTCATGAAATAATCATTCGAATGATTCCGTCAGTATTTTATATTGTCTTCCATTTACGTTCGTTTGTGCCTGTCTTCATAAATTTGTCCTGACCATCTTCATGTTCCTAGTAGACAGAAATTATGAATCGATCTATATTTTTATATTTTCACTGGATTAATGTATCACTTTGAGACTCAAACTTCTCTCCGAGACTTCCGTGAATTCTTGAAAGCTCTAACGAGCATTCAAATCAATGCAAACTATTTTCAAACTGAATTTGACTCAAAATTATTAAACGAGAGCAACTTTGTTATTTGGAGGATGATTTCTGAATTTTCTCACCAAATGCTTCTCAAAATTTTAAATAGTTGGCTGTGAAGCGAATCACTATGCATAAATTCTACCGCAACCGAATTCAGCACAAAATTCTTGGCTCATTGTAACTTGTTCACAGATTACGGGTAAGTTATTCTTTTGAGCGGGAAATGAGAACAAAGTTCGCTATGGATATCTAAGTGAGGATTATTAGAATATTACTGGAAGTGAGTTGAATCAGAGTTGATAGAAGTTTCTCAGTACCCTATCATTCTCACGTGTATCTCTTAGTGTGAGAGAATCCAGCTCGGTTAACATGATATCCAAGTCGAAACTTATCAGTGAGTATATATGAATCGTTTATACTCATAATTCTCTACAGCGCAAGTGAAGAAGGATGCTGAGCATCATTCTGATTCTTCCTCTAGTTTCTCGATCGATAGATTCTCTCTCTCTCT
>QZCP01000057.1:265393-301836 GCA_003956705.1 Brevipalpus yothersi
TCTCTCTCTCTCTCTCTCTCTCTCTCTCTCTCTCTCTCTCTCTCTCTCTCTCTCTCTCTCTCTCTCTCTCTCTCTCACGGAATCTTGAGTACTATGCTCCCATCTTTACGGACCAAGATTTCTGGTAGCAAATTAAGGTGATGTCATCCATTTTATTCCAATTCTTGTTCTTCGTTTTACTCTTCTCTTTTGCTTCTTTAAATGTATCAATTATGATAATCTAGTTTTGAAAATGTTTTCACCCTAGTGTTAATAACAATAGATCAACGAAATCATGAACAAAATTTGTTACAATTTGGATAAACTTATTTTCACGATCGTCTTTATTTTCACCATTATCATAACCCAGATCAGTTGTTCACCCAAAATCATCAAAATAGGTAACCCTTTCTTCATTTTTCTCTCTCACTTATTACATCTTTGTCGATTTGCAGATTATCTGGACTTATTTACTCATTAAATCAAATGTTATCCTCTGATTCTAATTTTCAGGAGGCTTATTTGGCAAAAATGAGCTCGAACAAGAGTTGGCTTTTCGATTTGCTGTAGACAGTATAAATTCTGATTCTAGTATTCTTTTTGACAAATATAAGCTTGAAGCTAAAATCGAGCACTTGGAGAAAGATGATAGCTTCAAGGCCGATAGAAAAGGTAATTGTTGTTTCTGTTTGCTTCTAAATTCTTTTCATCGAGCCAGAATATTTCGATAATATGAATTTTATTGAGCAAAAAACTAAAAAAAAGCTTCAATTCCTCTACAGTCTGTGGCCTTTTACGAGAAGGAGTGGCTTCAATATTAGGACCATCAAGTAGCACTACTTCGATGCATGTCCAATCAATTTGTGATGTTCTAGAGATTCCTCATGTCGAAACCCGCTGGGATTCTGGTTTGCGAGATTATCGCTCAGTCAATTTGCACCCAAAGCCTTCCATGATGGCCAAAGCGTACATGGATCTTGTTAAATACTTCCAATGGAAACAATTCTGTGTAGTCTACGAAGAATATGATGGTAAGTTGATTCATTTTTCTATTCATCTGATTTTCGACTGTTCTTGAACCATTTTATCATGATCTGTTCTGATTAATTCATCTTTGAAATTCTGTTTCTCTCAAAATTCTGGTCCTCAGGATTAGCTCGGCTTCAAGATTTTCTGAAACAAAATACCGATAATTGGAAAGTGAAATTTTATAAGTTCACCCCGGGGCAACCATATCGAGATACATACTGGGAAATCAAGCGAAGTGGTGAAACAAATATTATTCTGGATGTTCGTACAGAGAACATAAATCGAGCTTTGAAGCATGTAAGCTTTCTGAGAATCGAGAAATTTTTTCCAATTTTCATAAATTCCTCTCTTTTAAGGCTCAACAAGTCGGCCTGATCACCGAAAACCACAATTACATTATTACATCACTGGTAAGTTTACAGTGTATATTTATGATTTGGGATGTTGTTTTCCTAATATCAATTGATTTTTTTATTTCAAAGGATCTACCAGCAATAGATATGGAGGACTACATTTTCAGTAAAACTAAGATAACATCCTTCAAGTTAACCGATTCATCCTCACCTGATCTGATGAAATTACAAGAGAAAATGCCCCAATTAATTGAAAAGTATGGGAATCGAACCATGATAGGTTCTCAATTTCGCGATATAAGGGTAAGAAGAATGAAAAATTTATCAATCAATCGAATAACTGATAATTGAAACTCTATTCATTTCACAGACCGAATCAGCCCTAACGTTTGATGCTGTTAAACTAATTGCTCTGGCAATGCAGGAAATGGATCGAACTCAAACTATTGATGTTACTCCTACTTCATGTGAAAATGGTGCTCATTGGCAACATGGTAGCTCTCTGCTCAATTACTTGCGTACTGTAAGTGTATCTCTCAGTTTGAAAGAAAAAATCAATTCTAATACAATTCATTCCTCGTTCTCATCCCATAATAGCGAACATTCCATGGAGCCTCAGGATTAGTGACATTCGAATCATCTCGCCACAGACCAAGCTTCACTCTCAGCGTGATGACTGTGATACCGAGAAAGTAAGTCGATTAACGGGATATTGTTTCCTGATATATAGTTTCAATGCTAATCCATACTGATGGTGGAAACTTTCCCATCTTTCCAATAGTGATTCAATTGAAGGTCCGGAGAGTGGATTTGGTGATGGATTACAGAAGGTAAGATTATAAGTTTTTGGGGTTAAATTTAGAGCTCAGGTGGAGCTGATTCTATACTCATTTGTGCCAATTTTCTCCAAAGATTGGAACATGGAAAATTGATAAATTCAATCATCAATCACTTGATATGAGTGAAGAGGGAAATAAGATTTTCCTTGATTCACCATCCAAAAGTCGTGAAACCTACAGAATAACGACAATTTTGAACGATCCTTTCACGATGCTGAAATCATCTCACACTAATCGTAAAGGAAACGATCGATTTGAAGGCTTCTCAATTGATTTAGCAGAAGAGCTTTCCAAAATTCTCAATTTCAATTATCAAATTCAAGTGGTGAAAGATAAATCTTATGGCTCATTCAAAACTAATTCAACAACCAATCAAACATATTGGAACGGAATGATCGGTGAAGTGATCCGTGGTGATGCTGATATGGCCATTGCCGATCTGACGATTACATCAAAAAGAGAGGAGGCAGTTGATTTTAGCCATCCATTCATGAATACTGGTATCAGTATTCTATTCCGGAAACCAACCAAAAAAGTTACCACATTATTTTCTTTCCTTTCACCATTCTCCATGGTGGTCTGGGTGTATGTTGTGGGTGCCTATGTTGGAGTCAGTGTTATTCTATTTGTTGTCGGTCGTTTATCACCATACGAATGGGACAATCCGCATCCATGTCGTCAAGATGATCAAGTGTTGGAAAATGAATTCAGTTTGTTGAACAGCTTTTGGTTCACAATCGGATCACTTATGCAACAAGGATCTGATTTGACACCAAAGTAAGTGATAATCTTGATATGATCCGTGCATGAACAATATTTCATTCTAATCACTCACATTTTTTCTATTCTAGATCAATGTCTAGTCGAACAATCGCTGCAATCTGGTACTTCTTCACGTTGATCATGATCTCATCTTATACAGCGAATCTTGCTGCCTTCTTAACAGTAGAAAAAGTTGTCTATCCAATTGAAGATGCTAAAGATTTGGCATATCAAAAGGAGATTGGTTATGGTTGTATTTCCACCGGATCAACGAAAGCTTTTTTCGCCGAAACTAAGGTACCGGATTACCAGAAAATGTATCAATTTATGGAATCAAATCCTCACATGTATGTGACATCCAATGAACAAGGAAAAGAACGTGTTTCAAAGGGAAACTATGCATTTTTTATGGAATCAGCAGCAATCGAATTTATAATCGAAAGAGAATGCAATCTAACTCAAATAGGACAAAATTTAGATAGCAAAGGGTATGGAATCGCCACACGAGAAGGAGATCCACTTGCTCGTCGATTGACGGAAGGTATTCTCAAGCTTCAAGAGAAGAATGTTCTTCAAATACTTAAAGATCGATGGTGGAAACAGAAGAGAGGTGGTGGAGCCTGTCTGGATGATTCGAAAAAGGGTTCCAGCAGTGTGACAGAATTGAGTTTGGGCAATGTTGGTGGTGTATTCGTGGTTCTTTTGGGAGGTCTTGTGATTGCTTTGGCAACTGCCGTTCTAGAATTTGCTTGGCGAGCTCGTAAAATGACCAGACAAGGGGTAAGTAATCCGAGATTTTCATTATAAATTTTGGTAAATTCTAACCTAATTTCTGCTGGTTTCATTCCTTCTGTTCTTTTTTATCCCAAGGAATCCATGTGTGCTGAGATGGGTCGTGATCTTAAATTTGCTCTATCGTGTCAGAGCTCAACAAAATCAGCTCGAAATAGTGTTCGATTTGCTGGTTTTGCTCCGACAGATAGAGAATACGATGAGAAGCAGCCTCCAATGGCAGGTTTCATTACAAACTATTAAAAAAGTAAGCGCCTTTCCAGAATAAGAACTATTGTCTCGTTTGAGATTGGCCAGTGTTTCCTGACTTGAATCAGAAATGATAATCTGAAGTCTTGTTGATTAAGAGTTGAGGGCTCCAACTAATCTGAGAACGTTCATGGTAACTGTTGAGGAAAGAGGTCGAGGTTGAGACTCATAGAAACTGAGATCAAATTTTTTCAATATCGTTCTTATATATTATTGATCTCACGTGCCTTTATGCAATCAAACCTGCGGATGAGACTGATACTATTCAAGAACAAATGATTCAAAAAGATAGATGAAGAAAAAAAATATTATCATTCCACAGCGATTATCATAGTCATCATTGAATTTTATCCTCCCTATTGTTCATCGGACACCGTTTCTATGTAGCTGTTCGAATGCTCACATCGCTCACATACAGATCAAATTTATATACAATTGATTATTCAAGTGAATATGGATACGTTTATGGATACATTCTTTCATTATATATAATTATATTACATTATACCAAGCCATGTCAATCCCTTCACATTAAAATGTTAAAAAATTATAAAATTTATCATTAACCCTTCATATGTCATCCGGAAACAACTCATGATTCCACACTTGTACACCAAAGTAGCAATATGAAAATTTTCTTCCAGAATCACAAATAGTAGCTTGCTGTTTCCGATCATCCAAAATTCTATTTCGAGAAGCATTCCTTCTAAGGAGAAGAATCGTTCGGGAATGAAGACGCGGGTAAAACTTTTTCAAACCATTTATGACATTCTAATTAAGTTCCCCTCAGTTTGTCTGCGACCATACCACGTTGAGAACTCCAGATCCCGTCCGATCTCTGAAGATAAGCAACGTTGGGCCGGGTTAGTACTTGGGAGGGAGACCACTTGGGAACCCCCGGTGTTGCAGACATTTTTTTTCTCTCTTCCCTTCAACAGATACGTATTCATTTTAAGCTTTTTTACATCTTTTTTATTGAGTGCAAGCAAAATCCCCCCATTTCATCAATCAAATCTAAATTTTAATCAATTCTTTGGTTTTTTATTCCGATTGATCAATGATCTAAGCAAAAATGTAGAGTAAATTACTGATCTTCATCACTAGGCTTCTCAAATTGTATCAAGTATATATCGAATCGAAAATTATAATAATTGTAATAACTTGCAAAATCATGGACAGGATAACCATCCTCCTGTCTGTTCTCAAAGACTTTATTTTTCATTTCCAGACTCAATTGTCCAATATCCAAGGAGTTTTAAATCATGATCATCATTATAATCTGTCCAAAAAGTTTACAGGCCAAGGTGTACACATTCAAAATTGGCGCTCCTCTTGAATGTCATCATGTTTGCAAGTGAAAAGCGTGCAATTAAAAGTACGGCAGCATGTTTTATTTAAATTGAACTTTAAATTTCAATCTTGTCATAATTTATCAATTCTGGGCAATTAGGGTGTGCAATCCTAATTTAATTGGGGTGATTGGTGTACCTTGATTGTTTTGTTTGATTGTGACTGCCAGTGGGATCAAGCTCTATTGAGTACGGTTTTGCAACAATGTCTCAACGAGGAGTTGTTCTGGTGAAAAATGTTCCTCATGGTTTTTATGAGAAACAGATGTATGATTTTTTCTCACAATTTGGTGATATTAGTAGATTACGATTAATACGAAACAAAAAGGTAAGTTGAAGAGTAGTGGTTTGGTTTTGATGGTATCTCTAATGTTTATCATATCTCATAACTTATCTGTAGACAACCAAGAGTAAGGGTATCGCTTTCATCGAATTTGTTCACGAAGAAGTGGCCAAAATAGTGGCTCAGACTATGGATAATTATTTAATGTTCGAAAGAATTTTGAAATGTAAGTTTTGGAATTGAATTTAATGTGAGATTTTGATTGACAATACATGTAATTGTTCATCTGTAGGTAAAGTTGTTCCACCTGACCAATTGCCAACGGGAGTGTTCCGTTGCTGGAAAAGATTACCTTCAAGTAGTGTTCAGATGCATAAAACGAAAGTTTATAGAAATACAATATCTAATTGGCATAATTTAAAGAAGAAAAGAACTTCTGCTATCAATCGAATTGAAAAAAAATTGGATCAAATGGGAATAAAATTCAAGTGTGTCGTCACAGAGACCACTACTAGAGCCGAGAAGGGTCAAATGAAGTTCGAGAAAATTTCTCCTCTTAAATTGCGACGCATAAATTTTACTCGTTTACATCCAGTTTGTTTCTATTTACCTAAATTCACTCTGTTGAGTTCATTGAAATTGCCTTGATCATAGACCTTTATTGTAATTTTGTGAAATTGTGATATATAAACACATCTTTTGACCCTTTCTTGTGGGATATTTTTACCATAATACAATTTCCTTTCCTTACGAGTCACGGAGGAAAAAAAGATCGTGGAGGGAAACTTCTTCCACTCTATTTTCAATCAATCTGATCATCTCAATCGCTCATCTTTATCTTTATCTATCGATTCAGGTTAGGTTCCAAGAAAAAAAAGATTACTTTTTGCCGCCAACATTTGAGGCGCCCTCGACGCAAGGAATCAGTTTGGCATGGCATAGGATATACAATGAAAATTTTTCATTTTCAATAGTTAATATTTTGTCGCATTTTTGTCGCGATTTATTGCGTCATGTGTTAATTTTGTGTTGCTCATCAAGTGGATTGTATTTGAAATTGTTTATCTATTTGCAAAATCTTATTGGGTAAGTTGAGAGATTATTTTAATAACCTTTATCCATTGACTTTCACATTTACTCACAATTGAGGATTGAAATTGGCATGTATTGCACAAACTTTATTTTGTTTCTATCTTGTTTTAAAAGGGTGTAAAAAGTGTACCATTGTACTTATCTAATTTATACAGATGAGATGACACTTAAAAATGTTCTATAATGTATACACTTTGATTTTTTTTCACAGAGTTGAGCGGTCTGGGTAATCAGTGGGAAGAAAAATTGATGGCTTCAACACTTCCCTCACTTGATGAGGAGACGATCGAGCGTCTCATCAACCGAATTAATTTGACCATCGATGATCATCACTTGATTGGCTATGAGAAAGAGCGACAAATATTGTTGGAAAAACTTGGTCGAGCTATTAAGGAGCAAGAATCAAGTGCTGTAATTATCCATGGATGGCGTGGCTCTGGAAAACGAACTCTTCTCAACTCATGTCTACAAAAATTGAATATTTCAAGGGGCAATCGTCATTATTATTTAATCCGATTGGATGGCCTACTTCACCCAACTGATGCGGCGGCTCTCAATGTGATTGGCCATGAATTGGAAATGGATCTCAGATCATCTTCTCATGTTGGCCAAGTGTTACAAGAAAAATGTTCCTCTGGAATCAAAAAAAGTTTCATATTTATACTCAATGAATTTGATATATTCTGTCGCCGTCAGCAAACATTATTGTACACGCTTTTCGATGCTCTACAATTTGTCCAAGGAATGTGTATCATTGGTATAACCGCAAAGCATGACTGCCTGGACTATTGCGAGAAACGTGTCCGATCTCGTATGAATGTTGCAACTATCCTAAAAATTTTATCACCTTTCAACACTCTTGACGAATATGTATCATATGTTAATACCCTTTTGGACTCAACCATTGACATGGATCTTTTACGACCCCTCTTGACCCGTCAATATGGTATATCTCGTACACCAAGAGAATTGAAACGCTTTTTAACAGAGCTGCTGGTCAATTGGAATTCTTTGCGACCTGCACTGGCTAAAGATAATTCAAAATCTCGAGGAAAGATTAAAAAAAATTGTCCAATTATTCAATTTCCCTCGAATGATCGCAAAATTGATGCACTCAAATCTCTTACACTCATGGAATTAGCAATCATTGTGACCATCTCATATCGATGCCATTTCAAGAGATGCATTCAATTTCAACCAGTTGATCTTTATCCTCTACTGATGAACATTCCTTCTCCGATCATTTGTTCACAAAAACTTTGTAATTTTGCCTTACATCGATTGGTTGAATATGGTCTATTGATTCTTGGCAACGGTTCATCAATTCAACGATCCACAACAACTTATATATCAGATTGGACCTTATTATCATTGAATGTATCTCACGGCCAGATTGAAGAAATTCTCAAAACTAGGGATGATTTACCCACAAAATTTGACGATCTCAAGAAACTTAATCTTTAATCTGAAACTTTCTATAGATGACTTTGTATTTATTGAATTCAGTTGATTTTTCCCTTATCGATTACAATATCTTGTTGAAATACAGTTATCTCACTTTTAAATATTAAACTGCATATCCATTTCTAATGTTCCATCCTGGACACACCAAAAAATCATGCTAGATCAACCAAACTCACTGCAAATAATTATCTCTACACTGATGGTCGTGATGTCATGTCATGGAAGCTTCCCATTCATTCATCATGAGAACTCTCACAGTTCAGTAATACATGTTCGATGTTCGATGATCATTTCCTCTCGCGTAATGCATTCCACTTCTCTTCCTTCCTCTTCACTCTTTCCATTTTCAACATCATGTACAAATGAGAAGCTCTTACTCTATTTCACTGATCTTTCTTTTAAACATATGGCTCACCATCAATGAACAAAAAAACTTTGATCAATCATAAATTTATCTTTTCTACTCAATCGATCAGCTTAAGACGCGGACCACAGGTGACAGTGAATCAGAGACAAAACTCACACATTAATGAGAGAGAAAATTGATTAAAACTAAAATTCTTTTCTTTCTTTCTACCAAGCCAAAATCAACCCATGACTTTTCTCCATCTTTCACAGGAGGCTGATTACTTTCGCTCTCTCTCTCTCTCTCTCTCTCTCTCTCTCTCTCTCTCTCTCTCTCTCTCTCTACATCTCTTCCTGAGAAGGTTCAAAAGAGTTGTGTGTGTTTGTGAAACTTTTTAAAATTTTCGCTTTCACATCTTCATCCGATATCCTGGTGTGCACAGCGTGCCTGTTGGCCTATGTTGGAGAAGATAAATTTTGGCCTAACTCAAATGAACTCAAACCCAAAGGTCTTTCGCTTTTACTCTCTATCTTTTGATAGAAACTGGCCAGACAGGCCACAAGTATCATTTGGAATGGAAAGAAAGAGCCGGTTTCATGGATTTTGAATGGAATACGATACATACACACAATGGACAATTAAAGCAATGAAGGATAAAAGAGAAGAACATGATTCGAATGAGAGAATTTTGTCTTTCAATCATCATCGAACCATTTCAATGGCAATAGAGTGTGTTGAGTAGAAGAAGGCATTGAAAAAAAGGAACCAAAATCGTCAAAGAATTTCAAGGGTGAGCCAACAGACATTGAAGTCTTAACTAAATCAACTGAAATGAATCTCTATCATCATCATGGGGCAAGTAGCAAGTAGAGAAAGAGAGAGAAGAGCAAAATTGAAAATAATAATAATATTCGAAATTGACTTCCCTGCTGACTTTTACCGACCATGAACACTCATCACAAGAAGTAGAAAGAAAAAGTATATATCAATTAATCATCCAAAGAAATTAAATTGATTAGCAATTATTTTACGATAATTTTGCAAATCATTTTACCAACCCACTCTGTTTGTGGCTTCATCATCTATGAGCATAAATAAAAAAGAGCAAATGAAAGATGAACGATCATGACTTTTACTGGCAAAGTCATTTCTTCTCTCTCTCTCTCTCTCTCTCTCTCTCTCTCTCTCTCTCTCTCTCTCTCTCTCTCTGTTAAATGATTATCGCTCCAACGATTGTACTTGACCCGCTTGGAATCCAGGGAACTTGAGTTTCGTGATTCTTTTGCCTTCTGAATGGAAGTAGTAGTGCAGCATCCTCAATCTTCTCTGTTAAATGTTCACCATTGTTGCTTCATCTGTATGGCACCGATCTGTGATTCACACTGAATAATAGGAGAGTAAAAAATTTGAATAGAGAGAGGAAAAGTGAATAGAGAAGATGCAATTGGACTGATGTGTGAAGATTGTATGAGCAGCCAAGAGCATTGCTTGGTTAACTTGATGGAACAATTTTGTAGAAAGTTATCTGTAGATGTTCCTTCCATACCATAGACTTGTCATGAAGATTGATCTCGAAAAGAAATACATGTAGAGAAAGCGAAAGAGAAAGAGAACGAGTGGGGAGTGATAGTTTCTCAATGCTGCACACATGTTTCAAAAAATTTGATGAGGTCGATGTTAAGGTTCTCTCAATTCTTTGGAGCACACAAACACTCACCCACAAACCAGACTAGACAGACTGTAACCCTGGTGTTTTCACTTTTTTCTACCCAAAAATTTGGTGGTTAAAAGTTATGCCCATGATGAGTGATCTCCAAATTTTTGTCACCACCAAAATTTTTCAAGTCACCATGTGAATATATCGACTGAATTTTTTCAGTTGAAGTATACATATGTGTGTGTTTTTGAACAGTGTGAATGTTTGGAAAATTTTCTCGTGAGGATAGCTTTTCTTATTCTTTTTTTTCTTACTTGCAATTGGAAATAAGAAAAAAATAAAAAAGCTTGACGAGCTTCAGAATTAAATGAGCATCAAAAAAGTAAGAAGAGAGAGAGAGTAAAAAAAATCAATCCTTCTCATCATATCTTAACGCCATCACGCGCCTACTTTTATTGAGAGGATGTTGCTGGATGCTGGATTCATTGGATGGCGAAAGATGCTTTTTTTTCTTCTCTCTTCCTTGGGTATCAACGCCCTGTTGATATTCTTTCTTTTTTCATGTGAAATTTAAGCATCAAGATGATGCGATAGTAGTCAGAATCAAAAATTTGTTGCCACACGCTCATAGAGAGAGAAAGAGGAAGCAAGCTTTCCAATATTAACCCTTCCTCTTTCAAGAGGAAGTGTGTCCCATGTTCACCAATATTGCCTCTTTGATACTGAATTTTTCTATATCAAAATTTCACATTCAAAAGCATCATAGTATGTATCACACCAAACGAATAAAGAGACCCCTCATCATCCAATTTTGATGTTCAAAAATTTCGATTCAACTACGGAATAGAGATTGTTTAGAGAGAAAAATTCAATCCAGCATCCATCTGGTCCACTATGGCAATTCACTGTGAAACAGTATGGTCTGCATGATAATATCTGTATAGATGTGTATGTATCATTCGAAGTAATTTTATGTGTGTGCATAATCGACTCTATGAGGGAAGAAAAATTGTTCACATTATGCGGCCAACAATGAATATGGGTAAAGGAGAGAACTGATAATAGGAATTATGAATATATCAGTCATGAACATAAGGAGAGAAAGAAAAATGTGTTCTGCACGTAGAGAGAGAGAGAGAGAGAGAGAGAGAGAGAGAGAGAGAGAGAGAAAGAGAAAAGAGCTCTCTTTTTCATGAGATAGAATGAAAAGATGTTCCAATGGAATGTAGTGATGGCTTATATACACCGATATCATCTATTCAGTTCCCACTTGGATTCATCAATATTCCGTTTCTTCTCAACATGTATATATACCCTGCTTTTCCAGCCAGAATGTGTGATGGAGCAGTAAGGAAGAGCAGCAAGAACGAAGAAAAGATAGAGAGAGCGAAAAAAAATTTTGGCATGTAATTCAAGGCAAATATCCTCCATTCAGTCAACTGATTACCCAGCTATTTAACTCCACAATCCTTGTGAGGTGGGCCATCAATGTTTAACCAGTGATTCAAATAAATCAAGAGCGGCTCATTCGCCTAACATCAACAGTTGGAAAAAATTGCTCGTGAAATGAGATGTATATTGTGGATGGAAGAGAGAGAAAGGGGATGTTTGCTTAACTCATTGATCCAGTCATAGAGAGAGAGAGAGAGAGAGAGAGAGAGAGAGAGAGAGAGAGAGAGAGAGAGATGATTCCGATTAGTGAACTGAAAATGAGAAAATGCGTTGGCTTTTTTGACCATTATCATTTATCCATTGAACGCTCAAATGTTACAAACGGAAACGGAAACAACCTTTCCCAGCATATCAAGTAGCAAAATGATCTACCATCAAAAGATTCAACAACCTATTCTCTCTTCTCTCTTTTCCTAACCGATTGTTTTCTCCTTCTACTTGTATCGATTGTGCAGCATTCTTATCTTGGATGATTGTCATCTTCGGGAATGATGCGGTAAAAAGGTAAAACAGAAAGAGCCAAGTAAGCTTCGTTTCACAACTTGTTTTGGGCCTGTTTTGGAGAGGAAAGGGAGAGAAAAGAGAGATAAAGAGAGAGAGAGAGAGAGAGAGAGAGAGAGTCAGAGTGAGTTGAATAGAGGAGAGAGAAAAGATGAGAAAGAGAGAGGAATGGTCAAGATTATTTTTGCTCCCAAGATTTTGGTTAAGTGCTAGCAACATTTCAGAACGTTAAAAATCAAGCGTGATATCAGGACGTCCAACGAAGTGAGAGAGGAAGAGAGAGAGAGAGAAGAGATTGAAAAAGTTACGTAGGAGTTAATTCAGTGGACATACAAGGTGTGGGTAAGTTAGCAATGAATGATAACGCTCATGTCGACTAAATTCTTTTACCGAAAAGATATCAAGTGAATAGTGTGTGTCTTCCTTACCTCCTCCAAAAAATTGTGATAGTTAAAAGTTAGTAAATTCTCTTGGTGCGAGTGAAACTTGCCATGGATGAATTAGTGTGTTACCATATGGACTAGTGATCATCATCATAGCCACTCAATAATCTTGGCACGGACTTTTTTTGTGCCCCGAAAAAGAAAGTACCAAATTTATCACGTTCATCTTGGGGCTACCTTTACCCCGAACGTTGATATATACCAGTGGATTTATGCTACTAGATTTTTTTCTTCACTGATTTCGTCACGATTTTCTTTTATCAACACCATCATCTTTTTCAATCGGATTTTCAGCTCTCTTGAATTGATTAATACTGATAGTAATAATAATAATTGATTGCCATTGCCACCTCCAAGTGTTGTTGAAACTCTTTCGAGAAAAGAGTTCCATTAATGGTGTGTCCAATTCGTATATTGGATGAGCCTCTCTGTTAAGCCAACTTCACCACCAAAGCCATGGATTATTCCATCTCAACGATGTGGCTTGGCCTATTGGCAACGAAAAGTGATCAAGTTGACCAAAGATAGTGGACAACAAAATTGTCAATTGCCATCCACATCGTCCAGCTCATCGGCAACAGTGGCCACCACCACTACCACTTCAACGATAATCACTCCAACAATCATCAATGTTACCCACTGTGGTGATGTGGTTGATGTCGATAACCGGCAAGTAGTGAATGGAAATCGCAGTGGAAATCAATTTGATTGTGATCCCAACACTCGAAGACATTTGTTACCGCCACAATTTTATCGTTTATCTTCCAATTTCTCTTTCCTCCATCCACTCACCACCGTTTGCAGTCCACAAATTGAAGAGGATGAAGAAGACGAAATGGCATGGCCTCATATATCGAGAATGCCCTCTGACACTGGTTCCTCATCATCTTCATCTTCTTCATCCTCTTCTTTCGCTCCTTCTTCGGCCACTACCACTGCTGATGAGCCTGATGCTGCTGTTTCTTCTTCTTCTTCTTCTTTCATCATTTCCACAAACTGTGATCTCAAAAATTCTAATGTGATCGTTGATGATGCCGGAAAGCTGCTGAATGCTGGCCTCAGACCACATACAGTTAGTTTGGGTCACGAATTTCGTCATCGATTACACAATCCACAAGAAAGTAGTAGCAGTAGTAGTAGTGCTGGTGCTGGTAGAAGTATCAGAGGAAAAAGTAGTGGTAGTAGTAGTGATGAAAAAAGTGAGAATGTTGTCGAAAATTTGAACGGTAACGGGAAGCTGAGAAGAAGATTGGATGAAGAAGAGAAGAAGAAGAAGAAGAAGCTTAAAGATGAAGAAGATGGTAAGAAGAGTAAAGAAGAAGATGCGAATGAAGCTGCACAAGGAGATTCTAGTAGCGATAGTTATGCTACTAGGCAGGAGCAACATCGTCCGTGTTACTCATGGCTTGGATCATCATTTTCCAGTGATTCTAATAATAGTTTGTCTAATTATAAACATCTAGTGCACCCATCTAATCAACTGGGACTACTACTACTCGACGGTGGTGGTAATGCTAGTGGTGATGGTGGTGACTTGCCATCACAAAATTACTCCAATTTTTGTTCATCTTCACTTTCTTCCTTGTATTCACCTATTACTACTACTATTGAGCAACATTGCGATGAATGTGAATACTGTTCAACGACAACAGCAGCAACAGAAACAACAACAACAACAATTGATGATAAGAAATATTCAAAAAATTTATCATCTGATAATAGTGATCAGGTGAATGATTTTTATACCAATTTTCCATCAAGACGAAATTCTGTTGGAACTTATTTCACTGATCGTCATGAAGATTTTCTTCACTATTATCACCTAGTTGATTGTGAGCCTATCCACCATCAATGGAATAGTCAACAAGATGATCTCAGTTGGCAAGAAGTGTTCACCACACTTTCATCCATCTCATGTGAAGTGAAAAGTTTTCATGAGCGATTAAATTTTGCTCCTATTTTGTATTATCATCATCAATTACTCCACTATGATCTTGCCCATAAAGCTATACAATATTATCATAAAAATCATCATAATCGAAAACAAAAATTATCACCAAGCGGTCATTGTCAAGCCAGTAAATCAGATCAAGTATACTCGACCACTGGCCACTTGGAAAATAATTCAAAAAGTAATAATCCAATTGTATTGTCAAATCGTTTTCAGGACACTTATGTGTGGTGTCCGAACAATATTCATGATACAGACGAAAGAATTAATCATCATCACCAACGACATCATCAAAACGTATGCATCGATAGTATTCAAGTGTGTACAAGTGATCATGACCATCATTCTCACCACCATCGCCATCACCGATGTCCAACAATTTCATCTCCACCATCCTCATCCTTCTCAGTCTCATGTCCATTAATCGCATCATCCAATGGATCGCAAGTGATGAGCAGCAACATTTTATCCTCCAATGGATCCGATTCCCCTATCTCATCACTTCCATCTCCTTCCCGTCAATCTGGCCTCAAACCTTCAAATCATATCGGAAAGCCGCCGATTAATCGAGCTCAACGGCTAGTGTCAAGTGATCGATCCAAGAGTAACACTTTTCTATCCAACATACCAACATCTTCCTCTTCACATCATCCAGCATCCACGACTAAACTGAAACCACTTTCATCACCATCACCACAATTCAAGACATCATCACAAAAGTGTCCATCAGTTCCTATTTCTTCCTCTCGTCCAGTTTCATCCCGTTCGACTACATCCATTTCTGTGGCTCCTCGACGTCGTGATATATTAAAACTTAATAGTAATAATAATCAACGATTACCAACATCAACAAAGTTTGCCCATCAATCGAGTGTCAGTGGTATCAAAAGTAGTGATGCTGGTGGTGGTGTTGGCTCAAAAATATTCAATAATAAAAAAGAGTCCAAATTTCAAGATCATCAAACTTGTGATGTGAATGTGGATGATCATGATGATCAAAAAATTAAATTAGAACGTATCCAATCGATTCTTGCTGCTTTAGATAGTAGCAAGTATCGAACTCGATCTGCCAGTAGATCACGTCGATCATCTTTTGGTTGCGGTAGTGGTAATGTTGATAGTAGATCAGCATCACTAAATTCAAAGTCTCTCTCAACTCGAAGTTTCACATTTGATGTTGGTGAAATTAGCTTTGTACCGGTACCTGTATTGACCGCTGTCCAAGTAACACGAACACCTTTCGGTACTTTACACAAATTTCGTCGATCATTATCATCTGTTCAATCTCGTGAAGCAGCTAATGTGATTATTGATACAGTGCTTTTCGGTGGTCATCATAATTCTCAAGCGGAAGTGATCAGTGATCCAGACAATCAGCAGCAACCACCAGCAGCAACATCGACATCGATACCAGCACCGAAGCCACCACAAAGACAACATCGAAAACCGGCAACATTTAACGTTACCAGTAAGCCACCATTATCATTACCACCTTCACCAAATTCAACTCTCCGGCGACAATCGTCCATCAAGAGTGGTGATCATCACCAGCATCACAAACATTTGAAGCCAGTGATCAAAGGAAATGATGCTAAGCCATCGCTATTAGCTTGCCAAATTGGTTGTGGTGATTTTACGGATCATCTTCACCAATCATCGGAAAGAATGTCCACCGACAATCCGACGATCGGTGACAATACTCAGTCTTCTTCGTTTTTGGTAACATCTCCACCATCATCACAACAGCAAGTTGATAATTCAAAAGTTACCACTTCAAAGCATGCCAGACCATTTGTTCGCAGTAGTTCACTGATTTTGATGCCAAAAAAATCAACTACCACAACAACAGCAGCAACAGTGGCATCAACAAAAGAAAGTATATCCAGCCAGCAACGTACAAAATGTGGACATTATCAACAAGCATCAGCATCAGCAACATCAAAAGATGAAATCAAATCTTCAACTTTGCCTCGTCAAAAGCGTCTCTCTTATTTAGAGAATCCATTTACGGTAGCCAAATCAGCATCCTCATCACATGAAAATGTGATGATCAAATTTCTCGATGAATGCCCTTCGACACTGAGAAAACCATTCTTTTCCAGTAATACTAGCAAAAGGATAGACAAAAAATTTAGCCAAAATGTTCCTCATTCACCATTGTTTGATAGTAATTCTCAAACTCGATCTTTTAATGACCTCCACACAGCTGTTTCCCGTTATTCGGAAGATGATTCACATCCAATTGATGATGATGATACTGATAATAATCGATCTCAGTTTACCGGTATTGGTAAATCAAAGAGAGCACCAAAATTGGGATCACCAAATCAAGCAAAATACAATCAATCCATTGAATTGGCTGAACTTGGTGAAAGTTTACACACATTCAATGAGCCGAGTGTCCGAACAGAAGTTATTGTAACCCATCCAACACCCACACCACCATCCATCGATGAGGTGTCCAAAAGTGATCCATTCGAAACTATCAGTGGTGGTGGTGGTGGTGGGGGTGATAATAATAATGATGGTGATCTAAGTCCAACCGATTCGGTGGTCCGCTTCCGGCGATCATCACTCAGTCCGGAAGAGAGAAAAAATCGACGTCGTGTTCGCATGATACTCAGTTCAATTGAGGTGCCAAGTAATCGAGATATATCCAATCATCTAATGATTCCCCATGATACCTGTAATCTTGATTCCGATGCTCACACCATGAAGCCATATCTTCAACGAAAATCATCTCTACCAGAGGAAGCAGATCAAGATCCCGAATTTGCATATCACAAGCGAACTATAAGCTCAGTGGTACCCTTGGGCCAAGTTTATACAGGAGCCGATCAGCAGCACTCAGGACAACGTTGCGTGCCGACATTATCCGATGAAAGTGGGATAAAAAATATGCAATATAATCATCATCAACATCATCAACATCATTCGTCTGATGTGACGGACACGCTTAATGTCCACAGTGTTAGGGGTGATATCAAGGAAAGCCGTCCGGTCGATGGCCTGATTAATAGTACCAGTAACGATACCGCCACCAGCCCTACAACCACCTCTACATCTACCATTACCACCACAACCATTGCCACAACTGCCACAACCACTGGCACTGCCAGTACCAGTGGTAATAGTGTTGGCAAAGAATCAAGTGGCTCAATTCCACTATCAAAGCGAACCAGTTGCTCTACATCACATTTGAATATGAATCAAAAGGCAAAGCGTTCACCAAATATGTTGCTATCAGATTTTTCGGAAAGCTCAACACTGACCTATCCAGGAGGCTTGATGATGATCTCACCACGATCACAAGTGGGTGGTGGAGGCAGAAATGGGTCCGGTTCAAGGTACTGTAAGAAGCCTCTTCGTGGGCCGTACGGAGAGATGTTGGAAGAGGAGATGAGAAAATCGTCTATATCCGAAAAACAGCGATCATTATACATTGATCTGGCTTTTCTCAATGATCTCATTGAATCTGGTAAGCGTCGATCATCATCAAATGATGGTGGTGGCGGTGGTGGTGAACGTCCTGGATCACCGGTGGCCACTGAGATCGGCGGTAAAATTGATACAACTAGTGGGCCAATGGCTGAATTACCCATGTCCAGTGGTTCTGTGGGGGGCAGCGGTAGCAAATCATTGACTCGATCATCATCTGAAGCTAGTGATCGAAAATCATTGGATTCACATGCTACTCGATCCTCGTATACCGGCAGCTCATCGTCCAGACCAAGTAGTATCACGATAGGCGATGGTAAGTTAGAGGCAACATCCACACATGCATACTTACACTAAGATTAGAACAAAACTAATCATGCATGATGATGAATTTGAATAGTTTGAAAGAAAAATATCAAAAATTATAGCTATATTTAATGTATTTAATATAAACTTACACACGCATAAATTTATGCATAGCTTCTGGGAAAAATTACGCAATCAAGTGGCTAACATTTGTTTTTTTATCCACTTTTTGTGGATTGTATATTTGAATAATATTTCAATTAATTATGATAATCGATTTGATCATACTGATTATGTATCACTCCTTGATGATACTGGTGATCAAAATTATCAATAGAAAAACTCATCACTACCTGAAAGTGGTTCACTTGAAAGAGATGGAGAAGAAAAAAAACAGTTTTTGCCCACTTGAGAAACAGATCAGCAAAAGATGATCTTTTTTTGCTACATTCAAACATCCTATTCAAATACACTTGTTGATCAGTAGTTAAATTGTTAATTTTTTTTCACCCAGCACTTTAGAGTAAAAATTGATCATGAAAAAATCGAATCAATTAATACATTAATTCAAATACATGTAGTATGCCTAAAATTTAATCAATTTTTGATGTGTTGATTATTTCTTATTATTATTTGCTCGTTTTTTTTCTCTCTCAGGTCAACAAGTACATCCTCCCCATCTATTGCCATCTCAATCAGATCTTCCCTCATCCAGTAGCAGTAATAGTTCAACAACTACGATAAATTTTGATCAAATCAGTGTCGGATGTAGTGTTGGTGGTGGCAGTGGATCAGGTTCACACTCATCAACATTGACAGTCGGCAAAGAGACATCATCATCACCGACAATCATCAATAGTAAATTGCTTACCACCAAAACTGGCGGCAAGCCACCCGATTTACCATCTCTACCACCGCCAGTACCATCAAGATGGACATCTTCCTCATCCACACCACCGTCAAGATCAGCTTCCAATTCATCCTCATCTCCATCATCATCTCATGTTACGTCCAGTAAAACAAAATCCACTTCACCATCAGATGCTATTCGGCGAAGTTTAATCGGCAAACGCCATAACGTGAGTGGACATCTCTTTGCCGTTTTTTTTCTATTATAATTCCTATTATTTCTATCCACTCAACACTAGTCCATCACATACAATCCCCCTCCCTCCTCCTCCCCTCTCGGCTTCTACTCTTTCCTAATTGACGTAAATGGGCCAATTCCGGATTCTCAATATTCTCTCTCTCTCTCTCTCTCTCTCTCTCTCTCTCTCTCTCTCTCTCTCTCTCTCTCTCTCTCTCTCTCTCTCTCTACTCATGATTGTGATCTGATGTCCATCGTCTCTGTTGGCAGTCCACTCAGTTTCATCTTCATCTTTTGCTCCTTCTATTTCTCTCTTCTCTCTTCTCTCTTTCGTGCGAACGAATGTGGAAGCTTTCTCATGCTCTCTCTTCATCCATGCAAATCACGAAAACATTTTACATGCAAAAATCTGTCCAAATATATGCTGTTTGCATGAATAATGAGATAGCATGGCAGTATTATTGGTAAAAGAGAGAGAGAGGAGAGAGAGGATGAATGCATGATGCAAGATCAAATCTCGATTGTTCACTGTAGATGAGTCAAAAAAGCGATACCCAGGAACACATTATCACCATGATACTTGGTCATCGTACAATGGCCTGTAGTCTCTAAATACAACATGTGCATGTAGGCAGAGAAAGAGAGAGGGAGAGAGAGGAGATGAATGCAAAAAGAAAAAAGAAGTGACTATTGACCACCCACTCATTTATGAAGCTCATATTCATCGTTATCGAGAATCAAATGAATAGCCTCTCTTCCCCCCCTTTTTCTCTCACACTGCTTGAGCCACTCATAAGATCACTCACAAGAGATGTTACAACAACAACGGTAACTTACCACAATCTGATAGAGAATTAAGATGTGGGAGGCTGAGGATGCTCAAGCTGATTATCTTACATGTACATGTATATGTTTTTGAACTTCTCTCTCTCTCTCTCTTTCTTTCTTTCTTTCTCCTCGTTTATATTTGAACTTGATGCGAGTGGCTTATCGACTGAGCCCAAAATGGCTTCAGTCTATCCTATTCTTGGAGCCTTTCTACAAGACATTGTTGAAAATTGTTTTTTACTTACTTTATCTCGTTTTTTTTACCTCGTTTCTATTTTTATTTCATAAGAGGAGAGAATAATTCCATAAGTATAAGGTTAACGCTAGAACTATCAATACTTTAATATTCATAATGTGATGTCTGATTTGATCAGCTCTTTATATACCGGAAAAAAGTAATCATTCAATGTAAATTTCCAAAAATTTTAATGTTGAGAAATAGTCCATCACCAATATCGATTGGCATACGAAGACTTTGATCGACTTTTCTCACCATTCACATCTTCACTTTCTTCTTTAAATTAATGATCTACCATAGCCATTGATCGGATCTTCTATTTTTCCGATTCCTCTTATTTCTCTCAAACTAATTGCCACAAAACATACAGCAATAACAACTTAGCTCTTTACCCATTCCTTTTTCCAATGTAAAATGCTCACAATCTTCACAATTACGGGATGCATGTAACGAATGAATCCAATCTTATATACGTAACAAACATCCAAGACCAACCAAATGATGAAGCGTGGGCGATTGGATTGGAAAAATATCCAATGAACATTTATTTAGATGCATACATGTATATACAGTTAAGTATAATAGTCTGACTGGGTGATCTTATTTCATACCATGTATTATTTTCAAACCTTGAACCAAGTTCAGTCTGTGAGAAAAGTATTGACACTCTCTCGATTGGCTATATGATTGTTTATTTGATAGGAATTTTGATGAAAAAAAAATTTACAATCATCAATGCAACCATATTCACTTGAAATTCCTATCGATTGCTTCCAAATCTTTCAGAATACCAAGTTTATTGTATCATTTTCTCTCCTATTATACATTTGAACAGTCATGTTGTCAAAATTTGAACAGATTTTCTTTCCCAAATATATAGAACTCGAGCTCGTTTGTAAGCCTTTGGTTGAGCAAGATGTTCACTTATTGATCATCAATACAATAGTTAACACCATGTGATTTCTGAAAGTTGTATGTGAGAAGAATGATCTTACCTACATGTGTGTGTATACATGTATACTGTGAAATCATTCAAGATCCATGTATTGTTCATGGATTCTTACACTGTTGTGACTTTTTTTTTCTCAAGCATCCAGCATATAAGGATTCATTTCATCTTGACTATTCGGTAGGAAGCATGTTAAAATGATCACTCGTAAAACCTTGAATATCTATTCTATCATCATACTCTAAGGTTTCTTTCCCAATAGTTTTCTTCTGATCTTTTTCTCCAGAATCTGATTTCAAATCTGAGCATCGGAAGAGAGAAAGAGAGAAAATTCATCGAGTGAGTCGAGAGTATTCAATGTACATGTATCTTTCAGTATCTTTCAACAAGTAGATCAATACTTTCTCTCTCTCTCTCTCTCTCTCTCTCTCTCTCTCTCTTTTATATATGCTCTCTCTCTCCATGCTCTCCGTGACTACCTGAGCATTTAGCTTCACTTGAGACGAGGAACAGAGTAAAAGTGAATGTCGAGAACGATAGAATGCATAAAATGTTCAAAGTACGAATGTATACTCGATTGTATACGGCGACAAGTTTATGTGTATCATTCTCTTCCGATTATCAACCGAGCATTACATTGTTCAATTTGTTTATAGTACTGTAATATACTCACTGTGTGTGGATGTGCTCCATTGGAATACTCGGGAGAATCACATTATTAAGTGTAGAACTTGTTATGAATCAATCCAATTTTTGCAAACATAAAGAAAATCATATCAAAACAGCATGTATTCCCGTTGATCACTTGTTTTGATTTGATTCAATCAAATCTATTTATCTATTCGAAGGATCCATGAATTTGTTCCACTTTTTCATACCATTTTTCATCTTCTCTCTGGTGAAAATACGTATAAATCAAATTTATCTATCTCATCACACTATTTCCCGCCTTTATTTATCGATATATGCTGCTACTGCAACCAAATACCACTACTACTTCTACTATCATTGCAACTTGCCCGAATTCGAATTTATTTCATCCAATCTAATCATAAATTTTATCAAACCGTTACTCTATCCGTTATTTTCGGTGATTTTCGGTTGTTGTGAGTGAAACTTAGTGATGCAATCCAGTGAAAAAGATGACCAAACAGATAAATCATCCCTTTCACCAACATCATCATTCCTTAACATTGCCAATGGATGCTATCATTTACTTGAATCATCTTCATCCACCGAAACAATTGCTGTAAGTTTACCAATACGAATTCAATATGATCCGATATCCATCTCACGTGGTTGCATGTGCATGGTATAAGTTTACAAAATTGATACGATAGGATCTCTTACGCTAGAATCAGTGTTTTCTCTTTCATCTTCACCAAAAAATATACATATAAATTAGAATTAGAATTCCAGTTACATGAAGATTTATGCATGAGAGCTTCTCAAAATTTGATTCAGTGATGATGATAAAAATAGAGTTCATGTGTTTATTCTCTCTCTCTCTCTCTCTCTCTCTCTCTCTCTCTCTCTCTCTCTCTCTCTCACCCAAATCTGCTATCATGATAATATGAAATGATGTTCTCGCTCCAATGAAAAGGGGTGATGATGAGAAAAAAAATTCACCAGAGAATACTCTCATTCAAAATAGCGGGAGAGACTGAGGACCAAAGTATATACAATTTTTGAAAGCTATATGTGTGGATGATTACATGAATCTGATAAATATATTTCATTTTGTTACCCTGGCATGCGTCAAAATCATCAAATTCAGCATTCTCTATCTAAGATTGCTTATCATGTACAAACACGAGAACGTTTACACTAGTGTTTTCTAATCGAAATTGACATCTACACTTGTGTTGTCATTTTCTCTCGCTTTTCATATGTGTGTCTCTATGATTCTGGAGCCAAAATGATTAAAACAAGATCCTTCGTAGATCTGTAAGAGACATCTCTCATGTAAGTCTAACTGAAGAAGAAGTGGAAGAGAGAGAAAGTTATCACCGAAATTGTGACTAGTATATTGTAGTTATGGTGGAATAGCTTATTCATTTTGACATACTCAAGAGTTTATCATAAAACGAAATATCTGGTCCAATTTGTTTTCGCCCAAAACATCAGCTCGTGAATTTGGTAATTTTCAAGTGAAAGTCAAATTTAGGGTCCATCTTTTTCCACTTAAATTGCTGTTTAGCCCACGCACAAGTAGTATAGCAAAAAATAAGACATGATTCCAAATTTATTTGGACATTTCTAATCAAATTTTATCATAAAAAACTTGCGCTAAGGGAATATAAGTTTTTTTCTCACTTCTTTAATCTTGTTCTGCGTGAAGCTGATTTTGGAGGAATAGAAAGAGAGAGAGAAAAATACTTGCTCTCTTTTCATCAAATTCATTTTTTGCTCCATATTATTCATGTCATCTGGAGGCCAAAGTTATAGAGAGAATCTATCTTTTAAGCCTCATGAAACTTCATGGTAGCTACAAGATCTGATTAACTCTTTTCCATTTACTATTTCAACAATCTACGTTTTTTCTGGTCGCCTTGTAATCTCTTCCACAGTCTTCTCGAGATCCTGATGAAACCTCTTCATTTCCCATCTGATTGTGTGTTGATCATCTCTCTCTCTCTCTCTCTCTCTCTCTCTCTCTCTCTCTCTCTCTCTCTCTCTCTCTCTCTTCTCACACAACTCTCAAGAATGTTGTACATGCCAGCAACAAGATGCTGAGGCAAGATGTGAAGTGATGAAGATGAAAAGTGGAAATAAGATGAGAAGTAGTAGAAGGAGAAGAAGGAGAAAAGATGAAGGTGACGATGAGATGAAAATGTGAACATGGTAGTTTATCTGAGGTCGTAGCATCTATCACATGCTATTCTTGATATGTTATGTTGAGGATTCTCAAGCTTCAATTAGATATTACAGCACATTATCTCCTGGTCATGTATTCATCAATCTAATTTTCTCCTCACAAGAAAGAGAGAGAGAATAAGAGAGAAAAGATAGCAAGACTCTCTCTTTCTACACTTATACTAAAATTCTGTTGCCGAATTTTTGTATGAATCAAGTGTGCCTGATGGCACCAAAAAATGCGATCTGAATGATAAAAGGCTAGAACTGGTCCTACAAGAGAGGAAAAAAGATCGACCGGTTTGTTTCAATGAGCTGTACTTTCTAGCAACTATTGCTTTTTTTGTAGCACTTTGGTATCAAGTATTCCCAATATACATACAGAAAAAGTTTTCTTTTCAAGCTCAACCATATTCTCAAATGCTACCTAGTACATTTACCATTATGATTTGTTCAAACACTATGAACTGTCCCCTTGAACTTGCCGCCAATTGAGTCATGATCTTACTCCTCTTCTTCCTCTTCTCTGGCATCTCAATCGGTAGTCCTTTGAGACACGAAAAAAAAGTCTACAGATTATGAATTCAATCAGGGAGAAAGAGAGAGAGAGAGAGAGAGAGAGAGAGAGAGAGAGAGAGAGAGAGAGAGAGGTGCCTTCGTGAAAGAGGTACCCAAATTTTGAGGTCCACTATAAGTCTAGTGGGAAACCGGAAAGAGAAGCAAAAAATAGTAAGAGACAGAGAAAACAACACTGCGAATTGGGTTGATCCTTCTAATTCGGCTGGCGAATGATCACGATATTGCATAAATTACAATTACTGTGTAAATCCTTAACTTGATTAACTCTGAACATTGAAATTAATCAGACTCACGTTGTTAGTATCAGTATCACTTTATCTATTTTCTATCTCTCTTCTCTTCTCTTCTTTTCTCTCTCTTTTTTCATTGATTTTGGTAAGCATGCAAGGAGCCCAACATGAGCCTGCTGATTGTGTGTACATAAAAAGTTTCCAAAGATTTATTAGCTCTTTTATCATACAAACACAAACATATACACGCGCTTAAAATTCTTTTTCATTTTGTTTCCCTTTTTGGAAGATTGTTCCATTCGAAAAATCTGACAGTCAAGGAGAATAGAATAACACAGATCATTGAATGATTTTTTCACTCTCTACATGGAGTAACAAGTGTGAATGGCCAAAAAGACATGAAAAAGAGAGAAAGAGAGAGAGAGAGTGAGAGGATAAAATGTTCCAGCTGATTCGGGAAACCTCGATAATCTTATCGCCCTATGAACTTTCATCATGCAAAATTAATCCATCATCTTTTCATGATCAAAGTGTGCTAGACTGTCACTATATTAAGCGTTTATGAATGTCTAGTGATCGATGATCAGCATCAATGTCGGTGGCATCGATGCTTCTTAAAATGCTGAATAAAAACAGATTTTCTCTTTCTCAGTCTCTCTCTCTCTCTCTCTCTCTCTCTCTCTCTCTCTCTCTCTCTCTCTTTCTGTTCATGATATTGGAAAAATACTAGTCTTATGGATTAGAGAGAAGAATATCAATGATCATGGTTGAACAAAATTAATGATCTTCGTGTTCAGTTGATGTTGCAATCTTTGCTTCAGAATTAGGTCAACAAAGAGAGCTAATTCTTGATGCTGAGCGGATAATTCGAGAGAAAAGTTTTCCCTCCTCTCTGCAATCTGAGAATCATAAAAGAACGATCAAGAAGAAAGGAAGAGAAAGAAAAGTCCTGTCCGTTCAAATATGATGGTGAAGAGGGCAAAGTGTGTATATAGATTGTAAATGATCGAAAATGCTCTCCTTCTTATTCTTCCTCTCTACTCACAGAAAAAGATGGAATACAGAGGGAATAACACAGAGAATACATATCAGCTTAACTGTTGTTCTTTTCTCATCTCTATTTCTCTGTCTCTCTCTCTTTCATGATTTGGGAAAACAAAAATATTTGCTGACCATTTGCCATCTATTTAAACGTCACATATGATGAGTTAGGATTTCTTGAATACATGTTTCACTTCCCATGTATCATGGCGGGAAATGTTTCCTCAAGTAAAATATGAACCAGAATAGAGAAAAGGCTCAAAAAAGATACAATAAAAATCAGATGGATAGAGGAAAGATAATTAGCGTGGCGTGTTGAAGAAGCAAGGTGAATATAAGGATCAAAAAGTGGCAAGCAAAAGATGAATTTATTTTGACGAGTGTAAATGATGAGTGTGTTTTGGGTGAGTGGGATTAAGTGATGAAGATGACTATTTCATCATCAAAACATCTTGTTTAATCAAATTCATATTTTTTTCAGCCCCCATAATAGCTTCCAAATTGGTCTCTTGTACCATACATGCTTTTTTTATCTCACATGTGTATCATGTGAGATGGAAGAAGATGAGTTAAAGTCAACTATTCCAGTGATTATTGCTATGTTTATATATAAGTATTTTTCGAAGTAATGTGAAATCTTAGATGTATGGAAAGTTTGGATCAAAATTTTTTTGACATGAAAGATGAGATAATATCATTTTCTTCCTCTCTTGCGAATATATTGCATAATTTATTAGCCATGAATGAATTTGATCTTGATATTTTTGAGCTATTAGGGCCACCCAAAAACACTTCTCACAGTGTTAATTCATATAAAGTCTCGTACGTTTGAATGATTCACATGATTTAATTTGAGTTTAACAAATTTCACAGCTTATGTGTATATACTCAGAAGTGTTCCTTTTTGAAGATCAATTTTCACCTAATTTGGCTATCTTAGTTAAACGGAATACATTAAACGCTACATAATACACGTGTTTCACCATGAGTGCCTCTGTGATCCATTCAATTTGTTACTCTCTCGAATGACTGATTAACTTGAAGAGTGAAAGAAGAAAAATTATCTCATCCAGAATAAATTTTTCATACAATATCATACGTGTGTGTCTGTATTTTTTTCCCCATATTCTGGGTGAAAACTGTTCACCACTAAATCTCTCCTCAATTCAATCCATCCATCCCACAAGAGCAATACAGTTTTACGGTTTATCTGGGTAGAAAAAAATAGAGTAGAATAAGAAACAGAAAAGAGAAAGAAAGATCAGAAATTCAATGTGATGTCAGTTATTTTTTCTTCTACTTGTATTCTCTCTCTCCCACCTTGACATGATAAGAATGTTTCACTTGTTCAACTCCCACTCTCTCTCTCTCTCTCTCTCTCTCTCTCTCTCTCTCTCTCTCTCTCTCTCTCTCTCTTTTCATAGAGACTCTCCTTTTAAATTGATTCGCCCTGCCTGCCCTCTGGCCCCGCATCATCCAGCATCTCCATCCATCATCATTTCTTAATGGATGCCATTTGATCAACATGGCCACATGAGAGAGAGAGAGAGAGAGAGAGAGAGAGAGAGAGAGAGAGAGAGAGAGAGAGAGAGAGAGAGTATGGGACGATGGGATGTTGGAGATGATCAAGAAGTGGAAAAGAGAGGCAAAAAAAGTGTTTCCCTGAATAGATGAACAGATCATAAGAGTGAAGAAAAACTGGGCAAAATGAAACACTATCTGTAATGTATAAGTACCGAGTGATATGGATAAATTTTTCATCTCTCTCTTTCTCTCAAAAATTATCTCACTTTTCGTATCATCTTTCATTTCACATTTTGACACAATTCCAATCATGAACACCAAGCACCTTTTTTGGGGCTCTTTCATCCGAAAAAAAATCATGCATCCCAAGGGCTTACCACCTCGAGAGATGTATCATTAATTGATTGTACACCAACGGCTATTCGTGTAATTAGCACATTGTAACATTGAAGCTTTCGAAATGTGATGGCTATTTCGTTGAGCGTGAAAACTGTTCCATTGTTCATTGAGGCTAAGTGAGTTTGTATTATAATTTTCTTTTTGCCGCTCAAAAATAGTTTCTCTTATAAATTAATACACTTTTTCCCAAGCATTTCTCGAATTCGAACATGATGAAATCGAGTTGTTGAAGAGAGCCGGAAGCGAAAAAAAGGCTCAATTCGATGCGATGAGAGATAAAGTATTAAGCTCAAATCTATCCATTTTTTGATCCGATAATTTGGGAACCGAATACATTAGGCAACACTTTAATTCTGCTAATTGTTTTTTCATCATCTCAAAACACTTAGGATGGTCAAATATACACATACAGACATATACAACATGATGTACCTTGAAAAAGACTGACTTGCAAATTATAATAACTCTGTTTAAGGTTGCTAACGAAAACTGACTTCTCCTCTTTTCTTCTTATTTAACTTGAATTTTTTTTTACCTCTTCTCAAGTTGATCAGAGCGAAAATTTATTCAACTGGACTGAAACTTTTGGAAATAGCTTCCCATTTCATCTTCATCTTCATCTTTCTTCTCCTCATTTTCATCTCTTCTTTTTTTCTCCTCTTCATCTTTGGTTTTCTTCTCTCTCTTTTTTCTATTCCTCTCCACTTCATTCGTTAATCTGATTATTTTCCTTTACTTCTAGTGTCCAACATCTTTCTATACTCTATCTTACCAATTAATTTTCGAAGATTTTTTTCTTCTCTTCTTCTACTCATTCAAATTCTTTCCTCATCTGACTTTTCAGCAACTTTGAAATTCTGATGATGGACACCCGAAAACTATTGACTTTGCTTAATTTTGGCAAATTTATTTTACCTCTCTTCAGATGATGCTCATATAAGTACTGTAGCTACTTTTTTTTAATTGAGAAATTAGTTTATTATCACCGAGGAACATCTTTTTCCCTCTCCTCTCCTATCCCATGATCTTAAATCCATATGATTCCAATCCAAATACACACGCAAATAGCCAATCTGATTCTGATTCTGATTTAGTCGGGTATTGAGATTAATGGAATGTTGTTAGTGGTTACTTGAGAAGGGGAACACAAATTCATGTACACACACACAGATATAGTACCTTACAAGCAGTTTGGCCTCTTTTAAAATGCTGAGATTTCATTTTTATTATCATTCTCATGACATACAGGCCTATCATCAACTGGACATGTACCATGTATACATACACATACAGATACACCTATACACACACACACTTGTGTTCTACTTAGATAATCATTTGAAAAGATCGTATAGAAAGAAAAAGCCGCCACTTCAATTTCAATCTAATTGATTTTCACCATTTTATAAGATTTTATAAGACATATACACTCATATATCAGATAGTGATATCAATTCTCTCACAAATTTTTCGGATACTCCGAGATAATCGGATGAATGTTAATGATAAAGATAAACTTGTTTTCATTATCATCATCTTTTTTTCGAAATGGGCTTTACCCGATCTGGCTAGCATACAGTCCTGCCTTAACAGCTTACCGATCATCACCCGATAGGCTTTAGGAACCGGAAAAATTGTCCAAAAAGTTAATCATGTACATGTGAGATGGCTTGGAATATATATATATATCGGATGAAAGGAAAAATTGCTGATTCTGACAGAAGATAATAAATTGAATGATGAGGAAGCAAGCATGTGAACAACTTTTTTTCTCATTTCTTGTGTGTATGTGTGTGTGTGTGTGAGTATAATTTTGGGTTGAAAAAAATCGGAAGTATTCGATGCTCTGAGGAATACCACTTGATGGACATAAAAATTGCTTACATTCTGGGCACACAATCAGTCACTTCAAACAGAAATGGACATCAATGTAAGGTCTATTCAGCTTTCTGTAGACCTTGAGGAGAAAAAGTATGGATAAACCGAAAAGGAATCAAGTTTGTTCCTTTTATGATGATGACTTTCCAATAGAAAAAGAGAAAGAGAGAGAGAGAGAGAGAGAGAAGATGGAGAAGGTAAATGATGGAGATCAGTTTATTCCCAACACAGTCCAAGAGAAACAGGAATAGAGAGAGATGAGAATTTGAGCTGGATATATCTCTATTTATTCTGATGGATTGGCCATTCATATATTCCTCTTTCTCTTTTCCTGCCCATAGATTTGTGCATTTATGATGGTTTTGTTTTTTCCCACAAATTCCTAGACCAAAGACAATCCTCTTATGCTGTATCTTTTTTCATACTTCAATTTATCTCCAGTCTATGGTCGACAGAGAATTAGAAACTTAGCCTTTGTCTACCTATTGATCCAATTTTTTTAGACTCATTCCTATGTATGTAATTCTTTCATCAGAAGATGAGAACAATTTTCTGATGAAGAGTATTCTTAGACTATTATTTGCTTGAGTCCACAAAGTATGCAACCTTTTTGCCGTGATAATGTCTGTTCTCAACAGAAGATGATCATGTTCATGCTCATGCATTTGAAACGATTTTCGTTTCTACTTTCGCCTAATTCAACTATACATACTTACGTGTATACATTGTGCTTTATGTGGAATAATATCATCACAAATCTGCAAGAAAAACAAACAATTTCAAATCCAGATCCATGCCCTTGAAAAAGTGAGGGAGAAAAATGGACACATAGGCAGTTTTTTGGATTATTTTCTCTCTGTTTCTTCATGAATGATGCTCGGAAAAAAAGCTTGTAAAAAAAATATTTCGATTTCAAATCAGCCAGAAATAACGGTTCTCTACTTTCTAATCTGAATCGCTTGAATCGCTCCAAGTCTTCACTTGTTTAGCTGATAGCCCTATGGGAGAAGTTATCTGAGAAGAATAAGACTGTTCAGTTCAATTTCCGCAAAATGATAAGGCAAACTATCGCATAAATAAACATGCCCGTTTACTTCTCATAACCCAAAAACAACAGACTGCCACACAATATCGGTTCATCTGAGATAGAGAAAAAGAGAGAGATCATGTGGCGATGATTGGGACCACCATAAGGTTAATAAGATTCTCTCTCTCTCTCTCTCTCTCTCTCTCTCTCTCTCTCTCTCTCTCTCTCTCTCTCTCTCTCTCTTTCTATTCTTTTTCTCTCTCTCTTCTTCATCCTTTCCTCCAGATCATCATTCTCAGTACATTGATCTACTTTTTGATTCATCCATTCGATCCAGTTGATGATCAACCGTGAACAACTTTTCGATTCTCTCTCCCTGTACGATGCCATTCTTTTGCATCTAATTTGATTGTTTTCCAAGTTTGAACATGTGTGCATGATCAGAACAAACGAACACACACATGATTATTCATGATAAATAGGAAAGCGATAGAAATTCGTCAAGAGATGTTAACGCTTGACAAAAGGAATAGATTTTCGATCTCTCTCTCTCTCTCTCTCTAGTTCTATCCATAATGACAGTAGAATGTTATAATTGAGATGCTTGTGATCATGCAATTACTTTGTCTATCACATTATCAAGCCATCCCTTAATCTGTACTTGTGCGTTGAGCATGATAATAGATAAAATTTTCATCCAAACAAACAGCAAATGACCTCCCAGACTGATCCCTTTTGTGGTTTCACATTTTCTCGGCATTCTAACTAATGGAACATGTATACACGCATTTTTTTCATCGGTATTTTTTTCTATTACATCATATGCCCAAGTAGCCTCAAATCAGCATCCGAGAAAAAGTAATCATCTTCTGACCAGAACTCTGTATTCGGAAATATGTTCATCCACCACATCCTGAACCGGTTGTAAACTGTTATTTTGTGCCCAACAGATTATCATTCATCGGGGGGGGGGGGCAAAAAAAGAGGAATCCTCCTACCGATTAATCATGGATATCAGAGTTAATTAAACATCATTTGATTGGATAAAAAAGTAAAATGTTTTGGGGTAAAATAAAATAAAAAGAGTGCGTGTTAGTGTATTCAGCATCCTTTCTACCTGAAAGGATGCTGGATGGAGGCTGGATTCAAACATTTCATCACTGGTCAAATAATTGCGTATAACTGATTCCGCATCCAATTTCTCATTCTATAACAAATTTTTGAGAGCAATCATAGCCATTTGGAAAGGCTCAAACTGTTCTAAAACACTTTTAATTTTGAAACTTTTAGCCTCCAATAACTGATGGCCATTCATCAGCAGATAAAGCTTCCCATTCTTCAAGCTTTTCACGGGTTTCTTTCTCTCCCGATTTACTCAAATTGTGCAACTTTTACCCTCACCGAAAGTAGAAAGAATCTCATATAAGGTGCATTGTCCATTTCATGATGGAACTTCAATCACCCCTCCCCCCTGAATGCTCGATAAATAAACAAGAGGGACAGTGCTACATCATATGAACCCAGCTCATCACCCAAAATCTTAGGGATTTCCCTTTCCTCTCTCATCACTGTGAGCTTGATTAGAAGCAGCAGTGTGTCGCCCTCATCAACGTCAATCGTCAAGTGATAGAGGTCAGTGAATTATATCCCGTGGAGGGTTCTGAGATGAGGATGGAATCAGAAAGAGAGAGAGAGAGAGAGAGAGAGAGAGAGAGAAAACTGATTGAATGATGGGAAATGAGAGAGATTGGAAAAAGAAGAAGAGCGAAATAATAAGAATAATGAATAAAAAAAATAGCCGAAAAATCGATAATAATGAGCCCATTTTATGGATACTTAGTAACATCAATCAGTGATTACTATCGAACAATAGGATGAAGTGAAAATATGCGGCTGATCGTTCGTCAATGTTCTGTTCGCTCGAGGAAGAGAAAATATTATTTTAAAATATTGGAAAACAGCAAAAAGAAAAAAAACAAGAGTTTCATACCAATATATTTGAGTCCTGATAGGGGTAATATATTCAGGGCATAAGGTCATGCTGACATATGGTCAGTAGAAGGGTTAAAGATGGGAAAGATGATGGAACTGTAGCTTCAAGTGTTGATTCTATCAAATTCATCAGAATATTCAAAGCTTCATCTTTTCTCTCTCCCCTTTCTCCTAAATCTGCCTCTTCCCATTTATCTCACTTGATCCAACTGCATAATAATAATAATAATGATAATAGTGTTGTGATTATTAAAAAAAAAGTTTGATAAAATTGATCCATCTTGATGCATCTTGAATCTGAAGGAAGGCATCCTTCAAGAGATGAGATGAAAATTAAGGTGGACAAGAGGGAAAGTGACACATGAGAATGGGTTGAGCTGAAAATTGGAGGATGACTATTCCGCTGATGAAATCCAGACAAGTGAACAAGATAATTGATGCTCAATCTAGGTGAGATTGTACTGTTATTTTCATCATCCGTTCTGTTGGTATTTCTCTTATCTTCTTCTACATTTGTGATATTTCACTCAACATCGTTCTGCACAATACAAAGTCAATCAAGTCAGGTCAAGGCTATGGGTCCGATGACCCCTTGAGATAGGCTAGGTGATGCTAATGCCGCTTAGATCAATGGTCATTCACAACAAGAATAGCTGAATTTACAACCATAACATGAAGAGATAATTATGCACTTTGAGAGAGAGAAGATGCTCTCAGTAGAGATGGGAGACAATCCAGAGATGGGATAAGTCTTCTATTCTCTCTCCTCTTCTTCTCCTGTAAAGAGCTTGTCCATGTTTTGCCAGAGTCCACTGTGAAGTGTGGGCTTGGTGAGTGGGAGAGTGACTGTGATATGTCTCATGTTAATGGAAGATTCCAATTAAGAACTTTACATCCAACTTGAAGCTGATAAGTTGTATCTACCAAGAAAGAGCGAAAGAAAGAAAGAGAGAGAGAGAAGGTTCATTACATTGGCATGTACTTGTAACATGTGATTATTGGGAGCTTTGATCGAGTCTTGTGTATGTGATTTGAATCTTCTTATCTACTATGGATTGTTAAGCTGAACTCCTTTTCCTGGTGCGTTTTCCACTGAATTCGAATTTTTCTAAGAATTTTTCGATTTTCTCTTTTCTGCTCAAACTATGAGCTGTACGACCAATTTTTGCTTCGAAATTGTCATTATTGTTCATATTCAATTGATGCTTAGAAGTGTATATATAGTCTATGTCTACATGGAATTGGATAATAAAATCTGATTTTTTTCCTCCTTGGAGGCAAGAGTTGAAGTTTGCAAAGTTGCAAAAAAACAAAAAATTGCATAAATTGTATAATATAATATAAGATAAATTTGGGGGAGGAATCTTTTTTATCTGGCTTATTTGTGCAAACTAAATCAGTCTCTAGAATGATTCTACTCTGAAGCTCAACTCACAAGGTAGCTTGAATCCATGTGATAGTATGGGTATGGTAAACATTCCACAATTCATACAAATAATTCTGTTATTTGACAAATAATTTCTCTGTCAATGAACTGGGTTCGTACGGAAAGGATTGTGTATATGATCGTTTCAATCCCAAGGGCCATTGACCAGCATTCGCCAATGAAAATTTTTTTTCATTTTTTTTCGTAATTCTGGGTTCAATTTCATGTTACTATCGGCCACCCTGATGTTAAATCAGCACTTTCATTACTTTTCACAGAAAAAAGAAGAGAGAGAGAGAAAGAGAAAATAATTCACCAAACAATCAAGATTGAGGAAAATAAATGAAACAAAGAACGATTCAGGCATGATATCTGAGCTTGAAAAATGAGGAAGAAAGAAAGAAAGAGAGAGAGAGAAAATAACAAGATAATGAATGCAAATGTGAAAAGGTGGGTGCTCAAAGAATAAATAGAAGGAGGATGAGTTGAGCACTAACATGCATTGGAAATTGGTGTAAAGGTTTGCTGCTTACCTCAGAGCCATCAAGATTCAATGATAATATCACTCATACTACAAGATTAATTGTGTTAGCCAGCGGACTTGGTTGTGGTTCTGGCTATATTGCTTCTCTCATCATGAACACACACACCGATTAGATAAGCCAAAAACCAGAGAGAGAGAGAGAGAGAGAGAGAGAGAGAGAGAGAGAGAGATCAGGAAAAGGGTTGATAAGACTGGTGAATACTTTGTTAACTATCTCAGTAACTCTTCTTATTTTACTGTTAAACTATTAACTCTTCCAATTTCTGTTGGAAAATTATTATTAGTCATGATAATGTTGATGATGTTGATCACCATTCTCGTTATCACCACATCAACTTGATATTTTCTTGATCTCTCTCACCACTGAATCTTAACTAGCACTTGGGATGCTCTTTCTCTTTCTCTCTTTTTCTCCCTCTTCCTCACTTGATAGGCCATCAAAGTGATCAACCATAAAATTAACTGGCCATCTTATCCACACATCTTTCCATCAACCCTTCCACCTTTATCCTCATCATTTCATCGCCACATTTTTATCTTCATCTTGAAAGCAAGTGCGAACAGATAACTTGCATCCGAACGTATTTCAAACAGATAGATAGCTATACAGATCGCACACGCACAGGGAATTCACATCCATCGAAAATCGTAAATTAAATCAACTGCACCAAGAATTATCATTAGCTTCCAGTCTGCTCATTGGCAAGTTTGAATGGATGTTTTGCTATGCTTTAGGTTTTTAATTTTGATAATGAGTGAAAAAAAGTAAGAAGAAAATCTTTTGGCATGATGATGATAGACAAACTAGCTGCTTCCTGTCGGAATCGTGCAGTTCTTATTCCAATCCATCGATTGTGAATGAAAATTCAAATACACACACTATTTAGCCTCAGGTATCAGATAACTGAATGGTAAAGAGTTAAAGTGGTACCTGTAAACACTGTCAATCTATTTCAATTTACTGATCTCTATTTCCACTTCATCTTTGCATGTCTCTCTCTCTATTTCTTTCTTTTTTTTGCTGCTTTGAAAGCTTAAATGAAATGCTCAACTTATGGGCTCAATGATTATCTGGAAGTAGTCGTCCATCATTTAACTAAAAACACCTACCGTGAATGTCATGAACTCAAAATATAATTCAGAATATAAGTGAATGTTGAGGTGAGTAAAGGTAGAATGATGAATGTGACAATCAGCATCTCATCTCTATCATTTTCATCATGAACATATGATCATGAAATGCCCATCATTCGCTTTTTAAGCTCATTCAACTATACGTGTGTATATATATTCTTCACTCATCGAATAAAGATTCATGGTGGAAAAATATATTCATGAATCATTCATAGACGCTTGATCGGTATTACTTTTCAAGATAGTTGTACATTAAGCGATCATTACTCACATACACACATATACGTGGAGATTGGCTGTTGATTGAATTCCAAGTGGATGTGATCAAATTCAGAGGCTTCAGTATTCAGTATTCTAATCGCACAATCCTCATCTCACTCTCTTCCTATCTCTCTCTCTCTCTCTCTCTCTCTCTCTCTCTCTCTC
>QZCP01000057.1:310869-347886 GCA_003956705.1 Brevipalpus yothersi
TCTCTCTCCCTCTCTCTCTCTCTCTCTCTCTCTCTCTCTCTCTCTCTCTCTCTCTCTCTCTCTCTCTCTCTTTATTTTCTTTCATTTTGCAATTACTAATATGATTCTTACAATAGTTTTTCTCGTCTGGATGCGTAAAAAAATCAACTATTGAAAGAGCTTTTCCAAGTGCGAAGCAAGTCTTGACGTAAATTTTGTTCGCTTATTTATTCAAATGGAATTCGTACTCCTCTTGAATGTTCATATACCAATATCCATACAATTTGTCTGCTCTTCCAGCTTGATGATGTGAGTGTGTATGTGTGTGATTTTCTCTCCTATTTTCTCTTTCACCCTGTATTCCATCATCAAATTGCAATTTCATAGTATATTTTGGCTGCGAGAAAAACTCATCATGATTGGAACGTTGTTCTTTGCTCTCATGGCTTCTTTCTGATGGGTGATGATGTTTAGATGGAAAATAATGAAAATATTGAATACGAAATGAGTCCTTCATGATTGCTCGAATTGGAAGAATGTGCTCAATAACTAGTGAAAGCTCAATTGCTTCTTGGGATGGGATGTTTAATCTTAAATATTTGTTTGCGTTAATCTTGGAATACTTGTGATTGCCTATTTTTATCTCTTCTTATTAATCCAAAAATATCATGAAGTCAATTATTGCACTCAAATTGTTGCTAATTTCCAGTAAAATAGTATTCATCTTTCGATTCTATATCAGCAATATTGTTTGCATAGCTCAGTGAATAGTTTATCATTCAAACAGATGATTTCAACACTAGCTTGTATTTGAAGCCCAGAATCTTTTCAATATAACAGTGCAAGTTTATCAAAGATTGTAGGCAGAATCTTTTTTAGATAGTTGGAATATCTATCAATCGAAAAAGTGTGTGTTCAACAACATGAAGCATGATGATAACCGTTTTTTTGAGCAAAGAATCATCTTTGCAGGTATGGAATTTTTTCCATTCTTTTTTTGCCTGCCTGTACAGCTATTGGGTGTGAAGCAAATCATTTTGGCAGATTGAAACATCACAGTGAAGCCAAGTTTTCGAACTTATTTAACTTTAATATATTCTGATGGCCTGAAAAAAAAGAAGGTCTCCATCAATAAATTGGAGTGGGAGTGATGATGAAGGAGAAGAAGAATATAACTGAAACCTATCGTCAAGATAGATAGATATATATACACACACATACTTTGAGAATCCATAATGTTTCAACAATGATGATAAGTGATCAAATCGGTGGTTGGTAAAAGTTTTCCCTGTTCATTTCAACACTTGACACTATTTTGATGCTATTGCTTTCATTATCATGGAAGGATGAAGGTTATTCCCAGGTCCACAGTCTAGCATTCTCTCTCTCTCTGACTACAAGTGTTTCTCTCTCTATCTTCCCACCAATATATATAACAGTAGAACATTTGGCCAACTTCCCTGGATGACCTAAATTCCAAACGATAGGTCTACTGATACTGATGATGATGGATATTAGAGGTGGAGGCTAAGGTGAAGTTTCTCTCTTGCTAATGCTAATGTCATGGATGATGTGTCCAGCCTAATTCGATGCTTGGCCTGATCCTGAGATGATGTAAAAAAAAGTTCTCCAGCTCCACCATTCCAACAGCTTCCACTAGTGATGCATTTTATCACTTCTTATTGAGTCTTCTTAATCCTTTTCCCACATGCAATCACCTTACTATCACCATAACCCATCTTGTGTGTGTCTCTTTCTCTCTTCCATGGTTCAATGGTTAATTTGATGAGTACCAATGGAATTTGGTGGAGTAATAGTGTGGACATTTTATTCCTTCTTTTCGGGCGAGGGAAGATTATCGGGATAAAATCGGAATTGTTACCCCATAAGTTCAGTTTCTCTCTCTTTTTCTCTTGCTCTTCACATTCACTTACCACTAACTCGTAAGAAGATATGTGATCTGGATGGCCAATGTAAAAGTGGAAAAAGCCATGTTTCTTTATCCCTTTCCTCACTCATTTACCCCTCTCCGCCCCTCCACCCCTTTTCTGTAATGATATAAGCATCAACCCTCCCGATGACCATGATGGTAATGGGATCATAATTCATACACTCTTAACGCCAAATACTGGTTGATGAAAGTGAACAGACCATAATGTTCACTGTCCATAGGCATCATCATTCATCCAAAGAGAGAAAGAGAGAGAGAGAGAGAAAGAGAGAAAAGTTTGCTAAACACAAGGAGAAGAAGATCTATCTCTGAATGGCCAGAAAAGAGAGCTGATAATATGGGTCTAAAATACTCGTATATATGTATGTTCACGTAGTCTCTTGGTCCAGTGTACTTGTAAGTGTATGTAAGTAAAGTTATTAGAAGAGAGAGAAAAATCTATTACTCGAGAAAGAGAAAGAAAGAGAGAGAGAGAGAGAGCGAGAGAGAGAGAGAGAGAGAGAGAGAGAGAGAGAGAGAGAGAGAGAGAGAGAGAGAGAACTAATTGCACCATAGGATCGATTGGTCTTTTCTTACTCTTTTTTGGATTGCCTTAATCCATCGCTTCTGGTGGCAATCTATTTTGATTAATGTCTTCGTATAAATGTGTGAGCTAATATGTATATGTGTGTGTGTGAGAAGAGAAGAGAAGAAAAAAGTGTTTACAAAAGAGGGTTTGCAGTTACCCAGTTATTTTATATGCACATTGGGCTTTCTTTACCCCTCTTTTTCCTATTCTTTTTCTTTTTTGTTGATTTCATCGACTTTAGCCATCATGTATAAGCTTTGTTTTCTTGATTCTTCTTTTTCTCTCTCTCTTTTCTATTGGCTTTTCACTCTTTTTACTTGTTCATTTTGATCGTATTTTTCAAACACGCAATTTTGCCTCATTTTCGCTTGCTTCCAGTATAAAAGAATAGATAGAATCATGAGAAAGACTGGAAGAAAGAGAAGAGGAATAAAAAAGAAGAATAGCTCTAGAATAGTTTCAGAATAGTTATAGAATCACCTGATTCGATAGTTTTTTGTTGTTGCCAAATCTAGATGACTGTAATCAATGATCATTTTCTCAGAATTGCAGAATCACTTGGAAAAATAATATTGATTCACCCACTAAGCTTCATTACTGCTTTATTATTATTGTTTTAGGATTTCATCAGCTACTGATTCTCTCTTTCTCTGATTCTGATTTGATGATGGCTTTTCGAATGTGATTGGCAAAAAGTTCTCAGGCGTGTTGATTCCGAAAGCTATCAAGAAAACGGAGTAAGAGAGAGAGAAATTCAATCCTCTCTCTTTCTCTTACGATTTTGTTTGTTTTCATTCTCTCTCTCTCTCTTTTCCTATGATTTTGACTGTTATCATCAGGAAGTGAATATAGTGATGAACTTGAGTAGGAGTAAAAAAGAAGCGGGTCATTTTATCTTGCTTGAGTAAATGATTATAACTTTACTAGCTCAACATTCAGTCAGCGTAATCGGAATGCAATCCACATGATCACTGATAGAGTATATGTATTTTCTCTCTCTCTCTCTCTCTCTCTTTGACTGGAAGAGCATCAACGATCAACGAGCTGGATCTTGATCTCTCTCACTCTCATTTCGAATGAGCTCCAAGTGTTACCGTTAATTCCAAGTGCTTCCACAATCAACTGAGCACCACTTGATAAAACGGTACTCTGGTAAAAATACGGCTACTGAATTGTAACCATTGAAACCTTTTTCAAGAGGAACACAGAAAATGAATGAGTGGGAAGAAGAGAGATGCCTAAAATGTATTCCATGATCTAAAGCTATGGAATTCATTCCATTCTGTATTGCGTTGCGTAAAAAAAAGATGAATAGCATCAAATACGGAGCCTTTTTTCCGAACAGGCTATCTCTCAATTGATTCAATCTATTTGGAACTTTTGGTCACCATGCATTGAGCGACAGTATTGCTCTCTTCTTTATTCTCTCTTCTTACTCACCAATTCAATCATTTTTCTCTTCCTTTTACTTATATCTTGTCTCAAAGGAATCGATTACAGGTCCAAATATCAGGCATTCTGGAGGGATAATTTTTCCTTTCTCTTTCTTATACATTTATTGTAGTTTGATGACTATATCTTCTCTATCAAATGGCGTGGGATTGAAAGATTGTATCGAATATAGCGAAAATTTTTCGAATAACTGATATTCCCTTTTTATTTGCTCCTTTTCTTACATTTTATCTATTTTGTTCATGGAACAAAAAGTGTGTTATTCTGCTTCTAATGAACAACACTTTACATGAAAAAGTTAATTGAGAATGGAATGATCCACTAATCCATGTTTCTTCTTGTCCACTAATCTGTCCATCCATTGATACTAAGTGCCTCAGCAATCTTGATCTGATCTTCGGGAATACACTTAGATGTAGCCTCTAAGTGAATTGGGACCACTTCCAAATGATTCACATAGAAACCTTGTTGGAAGACAAACAAACAGTAGAGAATCCCATATGAGATCTTAATTTAGATTATAAGTTACAACTTAGGGTATTCTGATAACTTTATCAGACTATCCAATGGTAACTCTCTTTCCAAAGGAATTCATTATCATGCTTCTTGTATTGTTAAAGCTTTGACTTCAAATGTCCAACGATAATGCAAGCAAGATTGCCATCCATCACTTCAACATGTGTTGCCTCAGATTTGAGCATCCGATTTGTCTGCATCCTTTCAGCTTCCATTCGGTATCTTTTCATTTTATTCTCTTGCTCACTTGAAATAAAGTACAGAGGCTTTTCTCTTCTTCATCATTGAATTGATCTGGGAGAGAGACATTCTGATGAAAATAACGAATTGATCAAGCGTTAAACGAACTGACTAATTCGATATTCTCACCGGTTTTCATAAGATAATGGAGAGAGACTAACTGATGATAAACATAAATAACATGATAAATTTTGCTCAAGAAAGGAAGTGGAAGAATATTGAGCCAAAGAATGTGTGTGTATGTTTGTGATAATGGAAAAAGTGTTACAAGATGGAATTGATTCTTGGAAAATCATCATCATGACCAAGAGAGGAATAATATTCTTTCTGTCTCTCCAACTTTCTCATAGACATTCACAATTGTCAGACATAAAGTTGCATACTGCTACTGAGATAAAAGATGGAAGAACGAGATGAGGAATGCAGATGCATACTATCAAGATGAAAGTAGAAACAAATGAGAATAGGTCGCGTAGATGCAATTTGTGGAATTCATTCTGTTCTTTTATCTCTCTCTCTCTCTCTCTCTCTCTCTCTCTCTCTCTCTCTCTCTCTCTCTCTCTCTCTCTCTCTTAAGAGTCTACTGAAGTACTAGAGATATAGAGAGAGTGCATTATTCTATGAATGGCTAGTATAACTACTCAGGGGAATCTCATTCGGAAGCTAGTAAAAGGAGTCAAAAAATAGTCTATGGAAAAGCTTTCTCAGCTTTAGATAGTGAGAAAAAGAAAGAAAGAGAGAGAGAAAATCTTTATTATCAACTTGACCACACTTATACAACTTGTTAGAGAAGTTCAAGGAGAATATTCTATTCACGACTCATTTTATCAGCAATCCTTGCTCATTACTAGCATTCATTACTGTATCTTTATTTTCTGTCTGATCTCCTGTTGGACTACTCTTTCCAATGAATGCTTGTCTGTCTAACGTTTGTTCCATATCAGTAGCATGAGGAATCCACTTTCTATGGGCAAAATATTGCGAGATATTTCCTCTTCCTTCCTCTCTTCCTCCTGGACATATCTTAATCTATCGTTATAATCTCATTTTTATGTGACTTATTTTCATTAAGATCACTATTCTCATGATAAATTTCTACTATTGTATTCTCTTTCTCTCTATAGGACACTCGAACTCATGTGGTTGGTGAACTTTACGATACCGAAAAGTCATACGTTGAATCGCTACAAATCTTGGTTCATGTAAGTTTATTCAACATCAGTCATGTATATAAATCTAGTTTGCTTTATTTTTGCTGCATGCAAACAGCTATAATTCATCAATTTCGATCGGAATGTAGCCATTTTGCCAGTTTGAAGGGCATTACTTTCACAATACTCATGAAGCAGCTTGAAACAAAAATCAAACTGAAAGTGAACAGAATTTCAATTCAAATGAAAAATTTTGTGCAAAATTCTAGAAGCTAATAGTAGAAATACCATATATATACATACAAGATCTCACTTTTTGCAATGGTCAAAACAATTTGTTGCAATTCAATGAGCCGATATGTAGAGAATTGAAAATTTTGAGAGTAAAAAAGTCAAATTTATTCCTACTCTAAGGTTTTTGATATTTATACACATATGTTAGTCGATCAATTTCAAATGAGTCAAGACTAAACTTGCAACGCTAAGCTGCTTGGCATAATAAAACAGTTTGATAAAAGGAATCGGCGTGGGAATAAAAGTACTTTTGGAATTGAGTCAGAAGAAAGAGAGAAAGAAAGATAGAAAAAAAGGTCTCAATGCTGTGATAAATATTTAAACTTGCTCGTTAATATTTATCAATATCTTTTAGAGTGAGGAGAACCAACATTCCATTCAATGCGAATCATCTTTCATGAGGGGTTTTCCTTTTCTTACTACTGAGCTTGCAAATCTTTAAAAGGGAATCCCAAAATCGAAAGTAACATTTCCAAGATTTATCGAATCTGCATCAAAGTAATTTGAATGCTCAGCATATGTTCAATGTATACCAGCATCCTTGAATATCAGTTACTGGTGGGATGGATTTCAAAAATAAATAACAGCATGTTCAGAAATGAAACAAAAAAGTGTATCAAATCGAATTGCTCACTTAACTTAATCAAATTGAATGATCTGATGAATATGATATCCAGCGTGTGTTGACTTTTGAATTTCACCTGAATGGACAGTGTAGGCTGGGTATCGTGTATTCTTGATGATAGAATATTATTTAATGTGATCATTTCATATTCTACCTTTCCATCAACTCATCAGTTATCATCCAGCATCCTCCAACACATACGAGAGCACTTTATGCATTGTGGGTTTTATGCTAATAAGTAGGATGAAAATTTGCATATTGGAGGGCTTGTAGAAAAAATCTTACTTTTTTCTCACTATCAAAGCATTTAAATATACTTTCAAGATCATGAGATACATTATGATTATAGAGGTGGAGGCGTTTTTATTAGCTTATGTGATAATCATGCATCTGTATGGACTTTTTTGCCCTTTCATCACAATCAAACGTTCAACTATAGATCGTTGGAATGGAAAAAAAACTTCAAGATTAAGTTGATAGTATTCCTAGAATTTTGGCTTAATTTTTTTTCCTTACCTTCTGGATCACGGTTAAAGTGAAGTGTACCAGAAAGAGAGAAAATTCAAAAATTTTCCAAGAAACCGGTACTTTCGTTTATATTGCAACATAAAATTTTTCCTCTGATGGATGTGCGTTCGTGAAATAGAGAAATAAAGAGAGAAACGAATGAAATCCTAGAACAGACCAACATTCTAGACATACCAATCAGATGTTCAGTGAGATAAATGATTTTGAATATAATAGTGGAAACTATTGGAACTACTGAATCCTAGAATATCGTTTCTCTTTCATTCCCACACACACACACACTCACATACACTGTACATTCACTGTATGTGGCACAATGAAACGAGATCATCTAGAATGTAAATCCCTTGGTGAGCTACCCGCTTTGAGATTTTGTGTGTACATGTTTATGCTTTCTCAAATATTATCAGCGTGTTGCCTGTGTAAGGTTTAACATCGAATCAAGGAAATAAAGTGATATTTTCTGTACTTTTCTTATTCAGACCAGCTGACTATGTATCTGCTTCTATTACTTTATTCCTTCGCTACACTATACATGTCTTGGACGAATGTTGCTAGTGTTTGCAAGATTGAGTGTATTTATCTGGAGGTATACATTCGCATAGTTTGACTTTTCACCAACAATTCAAGGAATTTTACCATAGAATCAACTATGAAAAGAAGAAAGAGAGAGAGAGAAAATTCTGGATGTATGTTGTAATATTGGCGTCTTTTTTCCTTTCAAAGTCATGATAAGTGAGACCTTGTTGAGAAATTGAAAATCGATTGATCTTGAGCAAATCATTTGACCTCAAATTGTTGTTTTCCATCGTTGAACACTGACAAGTATTCCTCTGAAACTGTCTCCACATGCTTTCCATCTTGATAAGCACTGATAATTATACTGTCTAGTCATAAGACAACTATTCAGACATCAAGTTTTTATATCGATTAAAACTTTTCACAATTGATCCTTGATACTAGTGCCTTTGAGTCTGTCTAAATGAAAATTGTAGTAAAAGGAATATCACCAAAATGTGTGCCAGATCATTCATGTGAGAAGAATTCAGTCAAGTAAGTAAGTGATAAATATGTGTGTGATGGGTAACTGGAACTAGATTTAAGATCATGATGATGATCATTATCTAAAAAGCATGTCGTCCTCTTTCTTTTTCTCACTCAGTTTAATCAGAGAGAAATTTTCTCTCGATAATGTGTTCCGAGAAAAGATTAATTGCTCTCACCATCTTATGCAAATTTTCACCAGAAAAATCGATGCTTATCATGTGAAAAGTGGAAAGTGATTCAAGATCATGATATACATCATTTGAATACTATTTTGATGAAGCTTTCTTGCATGATGTACCTGAAAAAATTGCGAAAAATGTCCTACATTCTCTCAATTTTTGATACAATACATTCAGCTGAAAGATGATAAGTGAGACTTTTTCTTCCTCAAATTGATCAACTAAAGTGAGATCCTCAAGTTAAATAACGATGATGATGGTCTTTGAGCAAGTTTGTTACAATATGGACATTAAATGATGAAGCTCATACTGATCATTAGTCCTGCTTTTTAGTCTAGTAGCTCCATACAGATATTGGAGTACATTTTTCCCTCACAAAATTCTCATTCTCATTCTCAGTTGATAGCAAAACGATCGATCTTGACATATAGCTGTATATAGAATATCCAGGTTCCATGACAGACTTGAAGGAAGAAAAAAAAGTCTTCTTCATTCACTCAAGTGAATAGACAAACTTACTGACAGGGTTTGCTGACTTTTGGGCTTTTAGTTCAGTTGAAATTGAATTTGCATTTTGGCTGGATCTTCGATCTTAAAGTTTTTTGTTTTTTCTCTCTTTTTCTCAATTTTATTCCCACAGAAGTATATGAAGTCACTAAAATCACCTGAATATACGAACGTTGTTGAAAACAATCTAGTTGATTTGATATTCTATCAAATACCCGAAATTTTGGTACATCATGAAGCCTTTCTGGATACTCTTAAGCAGCGTTTATCCAATTGGGATTCCAAACAGAAAGTGGGCGATGTTTTTGTGGAAGCATTCACCAAGCAACCCATTATCGATACATATACAGCGTTCATTAACAATTGGAAGTTGGCTAAAGAGGCTATCAAAACGGCCACACAGGCTAAGCCAGCATTTGCACGATATTTGGAAAATATGTCTCGAGAACATAAAGGTAAATTGACACTGGATGCCATACTGATTATGCCGGTCCAAAGGATTCCACGATATGAGCTATTGATCAAAGAGCTACTGAAACACACCAATGTTGATCATCCTGATCATCATCTACTCCTGATGGCCCAACGAGAAGTGCACGAATTGGCTCTCAAAATCAATCGAATGGAGCGTGAAGCTTATGAACAAGAACAAATGGTTCAAAAAGTGAAAGACATTGAACATTTTATTGAAGGCGTTATTGATGTAAGTCTATCATAATCGATTGATTTTATCATGAACCATACACATGCACACATAGGCTCTTTATCTGAACTGATCAGAGAGAAATTATTTCGCCAAACTTGTGCCAGTGAGAAGAAAAGTTTTTCAATTTATTGAAGAATTTGTCCCAAAAGAAATAGTATCTTTCTTTTTCCACCTCGAGGTCCTCTCATCTGAGTGATAATATTCATTTCATACTACTACCACATGTATTCTTCTATCAATCTATCTTTCCATCTCCAGAATTTTTCCTATGCCTTGGGCAATTTTTTAAAGGACAACTTTTACCCTTTATGATTTTTATTCTTTTCCTCTTTCTTTATACACATTCACCATCTAATGTTCACCACCATTTTCATCTCCACACTAACTTTCTCTCAATTTGACTTCAATTTCAATTTGATCTATTTCATGGACATTTGTTCTTGGATTCTTTTATTCTCTTTATGCATTGGATTTGAGCTCTCATTCCCAAATTCCCGCCCATCCAACGTGACTTGTCTACTTTCATTTAATACCTTTTTCTCATGATTTTTATTCTTCTCTCTCTCTCTCTCTCTCTCTCTCTCTTGTGTTCTTAATCTTAACAGTTATCCTCAGCCGATCGTAATTTTATTCGATTTGATTTCGTTACAATACCCGGTGGCCTAGGAACCAAGAAGGAACGATGTCTCTTCCTGTTCTCTGATATACTAGTAATAACAAGTATTAAGAAGAAAAGTGGAGCAACTCGAAAATTTTCCTCTGCTTCGTAAGTCAATTTGTAACACTAACTTATTTTTCTATCTCTCTTTCTCTTGCTCAATGAACACACATGGACACATACACAGCATTGCTGGTAGAAAAAAGTCTTTCCTTTCTGTTCACAAATTCTCATCAATGAATCTAGAAGAAGAAGATGTGTGTGTGTGTGTGTGTGTAATCTGAACAAGGTGGACAGAGTTTGTGAAAAGGTATTGTCCAAGTAGAGAAAATTGCTTTCTTTTTTCTACTCTCTACCTGAATATCTGAATATCAATAAAACAAATTGATCAGACAATGTATGTTTGTGTGGGTTTGGGGAAGAAAATTATCATAAAAGATTGATCATGGTGATCAGAGTAACTCAATATGCATATGTGTATCTCATGATATCTGAATTAAAATATTTCGGGCTGCATGTACGGGTAAGTAAGTGGTCAACAGTAACTGATGTTCTGTTTCTTGGCCCCTTTTTTTAGATATACATTTTTATTCATCATGATCAGTCAACCATCCAGCATTACATGATGATGATGAACCTTGAAAGGTCAATTTGTTCTGTCGACATAGTATTTGACTTTGGCTACTTTCTCCCTACAAACTTTTATCATTTGAATAACAGAGGAAGTAGTTTAAGGCAATTCAATTCATGATGATGACACATCATGAATTCATCAACATCATATATATATAAGCACACTGTTCATAATCCATTTTAGTGACGGTTCAATAATATTTGGTCTCATGAATATTTGATAGTGAAATTTATCTACACTGAAATGTCCACAAACCTGTCAGTGTTCACACTTGAATTCCGGTGATAAAAATGAGGAAAATATTTTTCATAGCTCTTCTCTCCCACAAAAGCCTATCCAACCCTAGAAATTCTTGATACAGTGGCTCATTCTAATGCTAATTGTTGGTTGAATGAGAAAAAAAATCAATTTTTCTTCTTCTTCTTCTTCTTCAAGATGACGAATTACTGAACGCATCCTGTGAGAATATCCTCTCTTCCTAACTTTTATCCGTTCCTTTCACACAATCACACATACACTTTTTTTCCATCAGCATTCCTCTAACTAACTGTCCATAGTATTATGCTATCACACTATTGTGTTGGCCATTTATCTTCTTCAAGCTGGCCATTCTTCATAGGCCTGGATGTTAGTTCATGTCAATTTATCTGCTCTTTTCTTCTTTTCTCTCTCTCTCTCTCTCTCTCTCTCTCTCTCTCTTCTCTCATCCATTCAACATCCATAGGAGTAGCCCTTCTCCATTGAGCTCTTTGGAGGGCAACAAGTACAAATATCTTACAAGATTTTCACTTGAGAACACTGACATAACCAAAGGTGAGTCATTTTTTCTTCTCTCTCTCTCTATTCTTTCATCTTTCTTACTTCACATAGTTTTTCTATCATCACTTGTCAACCAATATTTTCTTTCTTTTTTTCCACACTTTTTTGATGTTAAATTTTTGCAAGCCTATTATATGGATGGATGCTCAGAAGATAAACAAGTAACACAGACTGGCGAGAGAATCTGTGTGAACATATAATCTCTCTTCTCTTTCCACTAGAAATGTGAGGAGTTGAGTAAAAAGTGAACAGTGTCTGGGAATAAGATAAGGAGAGGAGAGGAGAGAGAAAGAATAGATTATTGGGGCAGAATAATACATTTATACACGAGAATTTGTTCCATGATAATCATGATGCCTCGATTGTAGTAAAGTGAATCAAAGTATCCAGTTAGTGACCACAATATTAGTCTACCAGTTGGAATCCATTATTGCCACCGTGTCCATCTCATTTTCACTTCAAATGTGTGTGTATGTGAATCAAGATTGCTCTATGAGAAAGAAAGTGGGAAAAAAGAATCAGTGAAAATTGTATGGACAGAAAATCGATGGAATGTGTTCAGATTGCCTCTCAATCTTAAGCCAATTTGGTGACCAATAGTTGGCAAAGTAACCATGATAGAGAGAGAAAGAGATGGAGAGAGATAGAAGTAGACCCATGAAAAATGCACGGAAACAGAGTGGGAAGATGATGTTGAACAAGATAGGAAATGAGAATGTGAAAGCAAACATCCACCGGAAGAATAAGATTGAGATTGAGATTGAGCAAATCATTCATGGATAACTCTTTCGTCTGTGTAGAAAAATGAGTGGTACGCTTATTGAGAGAATATTTCTACATTATTAGAATGAATTTCAACTTTTTCAGGGCAATTATTGAAATCTTTTACAACTTTCCTGCTTGATCAGCATTCAAAGATCAATTTTCTTATCATTCTCGAGATTCTATCGAATGTACTCATCAGCTATGATTTTCCTACACCTGAAATGGATGAATGAGTATAAGAAATGGTGAAAGAGAAAGAAGAGGAGAATAATAGAGAGCATATTTTCCCACACCAATAAATCTATTCTAGCTGTAGAATTGAACATTACAAAATAAGAAAAAGAAGAATATGAAATTAGGCAAGGAATTCCCCCATAATTCATACTTTTCCATGTCAGATTTACTGGAATAGAAAGAAATGAAATGTTCACAATTTTTTTCCGCATTACATTGAATGAAATATTTTCTGTTTATTCATCTCACGATTCTCTGCATCTTTGGTTTTCTCGTCTCATTAGAAGGAAACTTCGTACTGATTCGATTTTTTTTCTCTCTCTCTCTCTCTTTCCCATTTCTGTATTCCAGGAAGCGATGGTTACCTCAAAAAAACCATCAAAGAAATTGAAAGTCTCAAAGAAGATCTAGCCACATTGAGCCAAATCAACGATCTCCTTCCTGATCTCAATTGTTCACATCAAGTAAGTCTTTTGGGGTTTCCAATTTTTATTCAAATTCATTGCTTAACCAGTTTTTTCGATTTTTATTAACTCAGCAAGTTTCAGCATTCAGTTGCAGCTTCATCAGCTACCAGTAATTATGATAATATGTTGAAGCTATATGTTCACTCTTTATCTTTCTTTCTCTTGCTCTTTCTATTCCTGACAAGAGAAATGATAAAAAAAAGCTAGTCAGTCAATGTTAATGAGCTTTTTTGTTTTGAGGTTTGACAGTCGGTAATAATTCTATAGCATGATGATCCTCTTTGCCTAAAAACCTTAAATAGTCTGATAGCTCGTCAGTAGACATATTCCTGGATTGAGTCGATAAAATTCTTGCTAATATCTGTACCATATTCACTTCTTTTTTCCATTCATTATGATTTCATGAGAATAACGTTGTCATATAACGGTACACATATATATATACGCAGCTTACTTTCATCTCAGCTTGCTCCTCCATGCTATTATCTACAAGTCAAATGTGTGTAAATACATGGACATTGAGACTGAACGCAAACTTGATATTCATACATATTTAGATAGATGTTCGTGAAAGAATGAGAGAGAGAGAGAAAAATATGGTCAACCAGGCAAACAATCATCTGAATGACCCTTATACCTGCGCTTTTATTATGAGCTTATGTTATTCGATTTTGTGGATTCCCTCTTTTTCTTTCACTAAGCAAAACATGCTTGGATACAAGATTATTTCGATAGAATAACAGTTTCATGTCACGATTCCTGTTGATCGAGACAATCGGAATGGATTATCAGGATTTCGTGTTCCCAGGTAGATTACATTCTCTTAATTAGTTCAAGATGAAAAGATAGAAAAAGAGAGAAAATTATTGGGAAAATTTGATGCTACTACACTTGCTGTTGACACAATGGTGAAACTTTGTTGCATCCCGCTAAATCAAAGTTACATATATGCTAATTTATGTAATCCTCTCTCTTCTCTTCTCTTTTATTTTATTTTACTTCCATCTCAATTCCTCTTGACAACCGGTCTCATGGTTTCATTAACAGCCATTAGATGAGCTTGTTAAAGATATGATGAACAATGTTACTCGACATTTGAACGAAAGACAAACAAGTGATTCACAATTACTTTCACTAGAGCTTCAAGTCACTAGTCCGTGAGTAAATTTTTTCTTCTTCTTCTTCTTCTTCTTCTTCTTCTCTCATCATCATGAGTGATGATATATATATATATTTATTCATGATTTTCGTTAAGCCTGCCAAACTTAATGGAAGAAGCTTATTCCGGCTCTCTGTTTTTCCATTATTTTGAAATCAAAAGTGTACAAGAGTTCTTGAAAATTTTTAACACAAACATATACACACACTGACACAGATGATGTAAAACTGAATTGTATTTTCTCTTCTATCTCTCTCTCTTCCCTATCTTTGTATGCCCAGTGAAACGGTCGATAATTTGACAATATTTTTTCCCAGCACGGAAAAACGTTCCAGCTGGGAAACAGCATACAATGAGGCTAAACGTAAACTTGCCATGTCCACTGATCGTCATCCGTTACCAGAATTTTTGCTTTCATTACCGATTCGAAAAACTCGAGCTGGCCTACAATTCACATGTGCTGCACCAACCATCGGTCGAAATCAATATGATTTGAGAGATGTTTGGATATGTAATTCAGATGGATATGTTGGCCAAGTTTGTATACTCACACTTCATCCCATACCCACTGTTGCCTCTTGCAATGGTGTTTGTAATTCAAGAATTTTGTGTATAACGTCCATACCTGCCATGCCAATCAGTTCGTAAGTATTCCCGAGTTAGACATTCTCCCCTTTTACATATCATCTCATGATACATGGCAAATATATTCAGTTTCAAGTTTCAAGTTACCATTCATTATACATCTGGGTATACAACTTGAAGAATAGACAACAAGCATAGTATTGCGTAATGCATACTTGAGTTTCATAATAATGATCAAACGGCAAAGTTTCTACTTTTTTTCGGAATGTACTCAAGTTGTACTTGAAAATGTATCATGAATTCCTCGATGAGAATATTGAGAATTCATCAAATAGCATACATATCATGAATTTTTCAAGGCTCTAGTATGAAGTACCACTCACAAGGAAAAAAAATAGATTCAAATTCATAACACATGTAATGAGAAGTGTATTTCCAAAAAATTTGAAATGATCCCTCAACATAGAAAAAGAAAAATAGAAAAAGAGTCTAATTAATTCATTTCCAATTTTATTTCAATCAGTAGTTTTCCGAATACCTTGAAGCGATCAATCACATCTCAAGAAGAAATCAATAGTGGTGAATCAGCAAGTGGATCGAAAATTTTTCCACAAAATGATCCAAACACTGTTGAGCCAAACAATGATCCAAGCACAATTGGATCCAATACTGTTCCACTACCACCATCGACCACACCAGCAACATGCTCTGAACCAGCCTTACTCAATATATCATCATCATCACCGGCAAACACTTGTTCTGTTCAAAGTTCAATTCCATCTCCGTCCAATTCATCTCTAGTCATGGCCTGTGCCTCACCACTTGATCCAGTCAGCCGTATTGATACCGGTGGTTTGGGTACAATTTGCAGTGATTCACCATCATCACGTTCCATAACACCCACCCCAGCGCCTAGAAGTAAAACATTATTATCATCTACACTGTCCTCATCCTCATCTTCCCAACATCAGCAACCACACCATCATCATCCCCATCACCATCCACAATCTCAGCATCCAACACAATCACAGCCTCCTGTACCCACACCGCCACCCCCTCCACCACCGCCACCTCCATCATCATCCACAGCTTCCCAGCATTCTCATTCATCATCAGCTAGTCAATTTCATTTGGACTCCGATTCTAGTGATGATGATGGTGATCTAGTGGCCGGAAGCGTGGCCAGTAGTAGTACAGGTGGTGAAGCAAATGCAACTGAGCCTGATTCACAGTCCAACATCTCCAGTCAAGCTGTAACGGTTAACACATCCAATGATGTTCATCAGCATCGATTATCGTGCTCAGATGAGATGAGTAGCGAATGTTCGAATACAATTAATCAGCGTATCTCATCGCCAGAAGTATCTCATTCACCGGTATCAGATTCAGGCCATTCACTGGAATCTACTCCTGTGGAAAAAAATCAGCCAACCATGTGGCTTGGAACCGATGATGGATGGTAAGCAGAATGAGCTATCATCAAAATTCTTTAGTATGCAAGAAAAAAAAATTTCAACGCACACACACACACAGCATGAGCTGAATTCTCTTTTCTTCAGCATTCAATATACGGGCAATAATCAACTACGTAGTACTCTATCTGAAATTATTCGATCAATTCTACTTTGCTTACGACTCTTGATTTCATATTTCATTATATCTCTGCCTCTATGCCAACATTTTCTCTCTCTCTCTCTCTCTTTCCTTCCAATTCACAATAGCACCATTCATTAAAGTTTTAGTGAAATTAATAACAATTTTTCCCAAGCCAGAAAAATTTTGGAAGGCTATATACCATGCATACAATGTCTCGAGTTCTCATCAATTTGAGGTGTTTTAATGAAAATTCATTCCTTTTCATTCTCATGCAAGATTCTCACTTTCCACCTCACATGCACAGTCAAAGGGTTGTATGAACAAAAGCCTTCGAGGTGTAGTGATGAAATTTTGACAGTGAAGTCTCTTGTGAAATCATAACTTATAGACCATGAAAAAGGCACATAGTTGTGGGAAAAATATTTTTCACTCTGACAAGAAAGTATACTCATGATTGTGGAGAGAGAGAGAGAATATCTTTTAACTTTGATTCACTACTCTTTCGCTTTCACAGTTCATCAGGCACAATACTCATACAATATGCTTTCTCTCTGTGAGGAAAATATTTTGGATTCTCATGATTTACATTTTTCTCCAGAATATGATCAAGGGCTTTTGTTCATACTCCCGATAGATTTGGATTTACTTTCATTTTTTCCCCACATTTTGCTATTCAACTAACAGTACAGTTACACGAAGCTCTCCAGGCAATTGATGATTTTACTAGGCACTTCTTTAACAAGGACACATACATACACACACACACACTTGACTCTTTCAATTCTTCTCCTTTAACGGAATACACATCTCAGGAGATTTAGAATTGTTTTCCAGTTGGAATCTAGTTCAATCCAATTCGTTTCGGGAATATAGTGATTCTCCAATTTATTCCCATGAAAATGGTCACTACTTGATCCCATCACTTCGTAATGAAGGCACACTTTGACGTTCATTGGCTGACTTAGGTGTCAATGAAGTTAAGAAGAACACATCAATCAATCCGAAAAGAGCTTGAAACATATGTCACAGCTGAGTATCATGAAAGTAGAATTGCATCATCTATTAAATCCAGATTTATTGGTGTAACTGAAAGTCTCTTGTTCCGTCTAGTTTGAGAGGAGGCTTCAATTTCTTGCATCAGACTTGGATCATGCGACACACTCTCTATCAGTCTAGTACATTCTAGTCTGTATTTGACTTGAAATCGAAACAATTTGTTCATTGAAGAAAGAATTTTTGTTGTTCCTTCTCAAAGAAAATAATGATAAAGTATAGACAGTCAGGAATCTTGATCCCTCAAAACTCTTTCCCATCATTTCATGAGTTATTGAGACAGTTCATTCTTTTTTCGACTAGAAATACTCTTAAACTTGTATTGTTTGATTTTGAGAATAGCTGCTGGAATGTTGGAAAAATTTTTCTTCAGATTTTGAGATAGCTTTACTCAATCTTAAGAGATTCTTACTTTTGAATTGTGAGACTTGCCAGTTGATATTGAATGGAAAATTTGCACATAGAAAAAGGCAAATCTCAACAAAATTCCATGGAGACACCTGCTCAAATCCTGGGATTATTTTTTTTCGAATTCAAGCTCATGTTAATGGAATTTCTTCCTCATTCATTGTGATTAAGATGCTTGGAAGTGTATCTGTTTTATCACCATCTTTTATTCTCATAATTTTTTTTCTCTTCCTCTCTCTTTACAGTATATACATTTACAATTGCAACGATAATATCAGGATGAGAAAAAATAAGCTCAAAGTGCAACTGCCTGCAACTGTTCACTGCATTTTGTAAGTATAGAAAATTTTTAATTATAAATACTGGTGAATTTGACTAATTTATGAAATCTTGAATCTGACATTTCCACTTCATCTTCCAGTATTCTCGTTAGCAAGTGTTTCGCTATCTCGACAAATGACAACTTCTTGAGAAAGACTTTCCCACTAATATATTCATCTTCATAAATGCTATCAAATCTAAAGAAAATTGAGATTCTGCAACTTTCTAACATTTGACATTCAAATTCGAGACTATACTGTGTATGCAAGAGTCTCAATCTCAATGAGGACTAGATCTTGATAGACTAGACTGATTTTATTTTTCGAATTTCATTCACTATTCATGCATAGATCAGAACTTTCATAGAAGAAGAAAATCTCCAAAATTGCCACAGTAAAGGTGTTTATCATATTTACTCAGAATAGATCATTTTGTGAAAGCTGATCTATGTGAACCATTGTAAGGTTCAAGGATTTTTTTCGCATTCGTTCCATATTTTGTTTTATTTTTTTAAGAAAGTTACATGTTGCCTTTTGGGTGAATTTTTGCTTCCTCTATCGTTCGCATGAAGAACTCATACAATATCTGGAACTGAACTATATGGATGTGGTGTCATTAAGTCCTTCTGAGAAACTTAAGATATTTTCTTGTTTACTCTTACTATCAACTGACATCTTGCTTGCTTGCCTTCACTTTGCACACATCTTACATTTTCCCAAAACTGAGTGGAAGGACCCAGAAAAGCTTGTATCTTCAATCTCAAGTGTCTAGTTGTTGAAACTATTGCCAAATTCTGGAACCTGTAAAGATCAACTGCGAAAAGGAGTTCTCTTTCGCTTAGAAAGTCTTTTTTTTCCTTCTGGAATATTCTCTTACTGAATATTTTATCATGCTCGAATCAATTTTCGCCCCCGCTTCTTGCTTTTTACCTGACTTTGAACCATATAACCAGGGAACTTCAGTGAACACATTTTTTCTCCTCAATTGCAACATTTCTGATGCTTACTTTAAACTTCCTACACGAAAAAAAATACTTCGGGTCCTAAGAAGCTCGTATTTGATTAGGATTTGGATAAGAGTTTTTCTTTTCACTCGCAAAAATAATTGGAAATATTCAAATTCCTCATTCAACAAGAGAAAATAAAATGCCCAGAACAGAATGCTTAGATTTCATGCAAGAATGTATCCAACGCCTACAAGTTTCAAATCAGATACACAATCTTTAGGAGATCTTTTTCCACCTACAAACAATTAATTTGATGATGCCTTGATGAAAACATATTCAATTAAGAATACATGTCATAGTCCAATCAATGCCACTTCTCCTTTCGATATTCTTCTTTTGGGGCGATGTTATCGAACATGATGATTGAAAATATAGACCATTCTCTTGATCCTCTACAATTCTTGCCTCCAGCTCCTGATCAAGTGCTTCTTGGAATTTCTTGAGGCTCTCTGATGAATTTTTCCTAGATAAATTGGATATACTCTCACATTATATGGCTTTGATTTTGCAGCAATTTTTTCCTCATAGATGAGCTGAGATGAGATGATGAGCGATGTTAGTAATTGAATCAGTTTATTCAACCCTTCTTCTTCTTCTTCTTTCGTTCAAGATACGCTTGAATCACCAAAACTTAGCTTACATTGTCGATTACTATGATTATAATCAAATTAACAATAAGTCTGATGAAAATCGTTCAATTGCTTAACCATTTGAATCAGAAATATAATGAGAAAAAAGAAAGTTAAAATCATAGTTCTCCACGTTGAAGTGCTATGAGTACAATAAAATAAAATCATCTTGGATGCTGAACAAATTGCTAAACGATAATCTTTTGGAACTCTCAAAATTAGCTTCAGGCTATTTGCTGTTCATCTTCTCTCTCTCTCTCTCTCTCTCTCTCTCTCTCTCTCTCTCTCTCCCTCTTTTGTCTACAAAAAACTGTTCGATCAACATACACTGATTCAATTAAGTTGGTGAATCTTTCCATAAAAACTGTTTTTCTCCTTCAACTGATGATCATGATTGATGGACACTCAGTGTGTGAATGTTGACTCCACATACTCGATCGATCTTATGTCTTTACAAACAATATTTTCACACTCATCTTTCTTCTAAACATTTGATCTTGAGGCAACGAAAAAAAAGTCTGTCACCAAGAAAGATGTTATTCATTGACAGGTTGAATATTTGTGTGTGACATGAACACATCTTGAGGGATGGAGGTTCAAATGGCATCAAACTTTTGTGTTTGATAATAATAATTTCCATTATCCATAAACTCGATTAGTTGTGATGTTTGATCATCCCCATAAATTTTGGTGGAAAATTTTCCAACATGCTATTCGATGTCATACTGTTGTCATTGAGAATCAATATTCGAGGTATTTGATGAAACTTTTTTGGATTCAATTTTTTTTGCTTTCTCAGATACATGGAGAACACCGTTTATGCTGGCTTATCTAATGGCCAGATTGCTATTTTTCGACGTGATTCCAATGGCCTTTGGCTCATTAGTGGCTATAAGTTGGTAACTATCGACGCTGGACAATCAGTCAACAAAATGCTCTCTGTTGCTCGTAAATTGTGGTGCGGAATACAGAATCAAATTAAAATTCTCTCTCCATCGACTTTAGAAGTGGAGGTAAGCTTCCGGTTGTAATTTGAATAGCTATTTGTTCTGAAATTAACACACTGAACTCTATTCCCATAATTTGATTAATTCACATATGATCTGAATAGTTTGCTCAAGAGAAGAAGCAAAATCTCATCATGAGTACCATATCATCAATCATTAGGAGATGAAAAAAGCATCATCAAAAATGAATAGATCTCATGGTATCATGGTGAAAATTCTCAGAATAAATCACCTCTTATGAGTAACCTTGATTAGTGGACAGAATATGATGTTAAAATTTTATCAGATCATATAAACTTTGTCAACTCTTCTAATTAGGTTAATCAAATCATTTTTAGTCCCAAAGTATCATATCCAAGCTATTTGTCATATCTTGATTTGTTATTTCATATTACTTTTCCTTCCTCACAGAAATCATTCCATGTCAGTAATGATCCAGAGAGGAATATTTTATGTATGGTCAACTCTGGTCTGTGTGTATGGGTTTCCACTCAAGGGTCCTCCATAATTAAGTTATTCAATGGTACAAGCTATGAGTGTCTACTCGAGGTCGACATTGCCCCGGCAGTCACGAGAATGCTAGCAAGTAAGTATTCGTTGACATCGGCTATAGTGGTGATGATGCAATGAAATTGTAAATATAATCTTGATTGCTGTTAACAATCGATGAAGCTAGTTGTATAGGTGTATTGACATCAGAAACTAGATAGAATTATTCAACTAATATTCATCATACTTCATTTGAAGTTTTTCATTTTTGGTGATGAAATCATTTCACAAATTTTACATTACTTATATACATTATATATATACATTACAATTTTGAACCCATTGAATTATAACTGAACATAAAGCTTGTTGTTTTATGGTCATAGTTACATTCAATTTGTTATCGATGCAATCTTGATTGCAAAGTGTTTCTTTTGAAACTTATTCACCACATTTTTTCTCCCTATCTGACTATCCCTTTGACCACCAGCTTGTGATGAAATTATTCGACAACATAAAGCGGCTTGTTTACGAGTGACTTCACTTTTGGCTTGCAAAGATCTACTGTGGATAGGTACAAGTGCTGGCACTATAATGACTCTTCCATCGCCCCACATAAGTCCATCAACATCTTTCCTAGATCACAGTCCCAATGTTTCAGGTTTGTATTGAGCCTTGAATACGAAAACCATAATCTTTGGTTACCAAAATATTCTAATCGTTTACTTTCCACATTTATTTTCGTAGGAATATCTCATGGACACACCGGACATGTTCGATTTTTGACTACCGTTGAAATACCGCCAGGACCATCTCCCAAGGTGCTTGTAGTATCTGGTGGAGATGGACATGAAGATTTCACCAATTTTGGACATTCAGACTCTGTCGGACGCGACGATAGTACCAATCATTTACTTATATGGCAATATTAAATTGTTTTTTGATGATTATATCACAGAATATATATATATATAAACATAAAAATATATGTGTTAAATATTAATCCCCCAAAAAATTCACATGATTTAATCAATTGGATCCGGTTCGGATCTAATGTCATCAAATAAAGCCATCAATGGCTCTTGATCCAGCTCAAATTCACCTGGTGAACATTGATTTTGATTATCATCATCAAATCGATCATTCTCATGATATTCTACTACTCGGGTTTCATTTGTCATCTCATCATCCATGATATTGGATGAAAGTAGAAATATTTCACATAATACATCATTAGATTCTGACTTTTTACGCTTAATTGATTCTAATAGTTCAGGTTTATCACGTACAAACAATGGATTCTTGTATATACACCGAGTACCACGAATACAATACGATGGAAACAGCCGGTGAACTTTACGAAAACCATATAAATTCAATTGACGTATAAAAGATGTGAAATTATTGGTCCTAAAAAGACCATAAGTTTTGTGTAAATATTTAGCAGCAAAAAGTTCCTTATATATCACTATTGATACACCATCATCACCCCATTCACACGAATCTTCATCCTCATCGTTAACCAACATCCACAATTTATACGGAAACTTTGCTGACATCATTGTGGTCGATGATGATGATAATTAACGATACTGATAATCAATCACAATGAATGATGATGATTAATGAATGATTAATGAATGATTAATGAATGATTCAATAGTCAAAAAAGTTGCTCAATTTTGTAAACTTTTTGTGGACATTTAAATTTGAAAATCAAAACTTTAGAGAATAGAACAGAAAAAGAAGATAAAAAGAACGAAAAACGTAATCAAAACGTAATCATCATCACACCAAAAGCGCGCGCAAATATTCACTTCAAAATTTTTATCTCCCTCTCTCACTTGTGAGAGACATGCGCACATAATTCAGGAGGGATTACAGCCATTTTGATGTAACAGCCAGTATATCTCTTTCTTTTGCTCTCTCTTCTCACTGCTTTAAGCCTGCTATTGCTTCACTCAGCTTATATAGAACTGTGTGTATTTTCATCATCATCTGTGTGTGTGTCTGTCTGTTTTGTTGTGTCTATCTCTTGCTCTCAATTGAATCATATTTGATTGTGATTAAATTTTTTTCCAATTATATTCATCATTTCATCTCAAATTTAAACCTTAAAAGGTAAGATACGATATATTTTCATTGATGATTGAAATGAAATGTGTATGAGATGGATAGCTTCTTTGTTTGATGTGTGTGTGTGTGTTATTATCCGGGTTCTGGACACTAGCTTGCTTTGTGTGTGAGTGTGTGTGTGAGAAAGTGGAAGTTCTAGCTTGGCCTAACATTTTTTCGCCCTTATATTTGATTGTTTAATTCATTATTTTACGCTTATTTCATCATTTGAATTATAATATTGTTATCTTGGTGAATATCGTATTGCTTGGAAGCTTTGTTTGTTTGTTTATTTGACAGTTCAGTGTACTCTTGTGTGTGTGTGTGTTCATACATTGTAGTAATATTCACATCTTCTTCTGGTCTCTCCCCCCCCCACCCTTCTGGTGTGTTCCTCTCTCTCTTTCTCTCTCTCTTTCTCACAGTACTCATATCTCAAAATGGCACGTACTAAGCAGACTGCACGTAAATCAACCGGTGGTAAGGCACCGCGAAAACAATTGGCCACTAAAGCAGCTCGTAAGAGTGCACCATCAACCGGTGGTGTCAAAAAGCCCCATCGTTATCGACCTGGTACTGTGGCTCTTCGAGAAATTCGTCGTTATCAAAAGTCTACCGAATTGCTGATCCGTAAACTGCCCTTCCAGCGATTGGTGAGAGAAATTGCTCAAGATTTCAAGACAGATTTGCGTTTCCAGTCTGCAGCCATCGGAGCTCTCCAGGAAGCATCGGAAGCATACCTTGTCGGCTTGTTCGAAGACACCAATTTGTGTGCTATTCATGCAAAGCGTGTGACAATTATGCCCAAAGACATCCAATTGGCCCGTCGTATAAGAGGAGAACGAGCCTAAACTCACCCATGACCGGGTTACACTCGTGTTTTGAAAAAAAATTTATTCACCAATACCTACTATAATTCTACTATCTGTCCTTCATTTTATCACAATTCATGACAAAAATGTTCATTTCTCATTCATGTCCATCTTCGTGTTAGTCGAGGAATGATTTGGTCTTAACAATTTGGTAATTCTTTCACCTAAATGGTCACTACTCGATATTTTTTTTTGTTTAATTTGTTATAATCTCAAGGAAGCCAGTGATTTCTATTGATGGATCATAATGATAGGCGAAAATCGATTAATGACTTTTTGATCATCATTTATTTCATCATGTAGTATCGCCTATACTACGGTATTATTATTATAATCCACTAAATCAATAAAGAAGACCGGTCATGGAACTTTTTAGCCCTCACAATGCATTCATTTTGATTCCTTTATTCTGTCTCCTTCCCCCCGCTCCACTATTACGATCCAGCATGAACGTGCCAATTATGCTCATAGGGTGCCAATTCCAGTGAGACTCAATAAGAGAAAAAAATTGAGGAGTCAATCTTGCAAAATAGCTTGAAATAAGAGAATTGAGTGTTTTTTCATATTGAATTAGTTTTTTACATGGAACGAGAACAAAATGATATACAGGTTATGCATATATTACAAAATTGGCTTGATGATGAGTATGAGTATGAATAGCTTGTGGTTCAAGATCGACCATTGATCGAATCTTGGAAAAAATGTCCACTCAGGTTGAGAGTGACAATTTCATCATTGGATAGTAGTGATTTTGCCTCTATTTCTAAGAGGATTAACAGAAAAATAGAAACATCAAGAACGACTGTAACTTTGGGACAATCTCACGAAGAAGAATCTCTTCTCCTTCCGATATTTGAAGATGGACTTCTACTACGCCGCCGATCATTGTACCGTGATGAGGCAGTTTGTGATCTTCTCTCTGGATGATCTCTTCTTGAGTACTTTTCGTGTCTTCTATGAGGAGAATGATGTCGATGATTGTCTTTATGTCTCGATGAATCATAATCTTTTGACCTGTGCAAACCGTTTCGTTCATTGCGATCTAGTCTCTCGCGTGATCGAGAACGTTCTCTTGATTTGATTCGATCATTATGTGGTGGCTCAGTTCGAGTATGAAATCTACTGGGTGATCGAGGTCGTCCTTGATCACCTCTGTCTTGCTTTCGCCTTTGAAGTAGATCGTCCAAAGCGGCTTTCAGTTTTCCATAGCCTACATGTTGTTTACCCATTAAATGATCTTCAACTCGTTGTTGTACATCGTTTACGATCAAAAATGCTCCACAAACATCACAGACCTAATGAAGCGATTGGATAGTCGAGAATTGTCATTAGAAAACTGAACAAAGAGGAAAAATTGAAAAAAGAATACCTCCATCTGTTTCTCTTGAGCAGCACCCATTTCGGCTCTTTGCTGTATCCAATGAGTTGGTAGATTACCTCTCTTTAGTGTGGTTCTCTCTTCTTTCAATTGTTCAACTTCATTCATCACAGTTTGTGCTTCCTCTACCTTGCCTTGGCAGCCTAGATCTTCAATTTCGAGGAGTAATTTTTCGATCTTATCACTGATAGCTCGCATTTTCTCTTTAACTTCCTCACTCAAAGAGGATCCATTTCCTCCGATAGTAAGATTTTCAGCCTTTTCCGTTTGACTGGCAGCTAGACGTTGCTTTGCCCTCTTGATCCGCCTTTCGACATCACCCAAAGTTTGTTGACAAAATCTATGGAGAAAGAAGAAGAGGGATTGTTAAATTAGCTGTACTATGAATGAACCAAAGTCCATCGAGTGAGGGATATTTTTCAGCAAGAATAATCGTCAATCAGACAAGTGATGATAATCGATCAGGAAAAATGGCCATTAATCAATGAATAAAAAGATTTTTTCCATACTCGAAACATACCTAATAAATTCATCCTCAAACGCTGATTTTTGTTTCCTAGAGGCATGCTCTTCGTAGCATTGTTTAATGTAATCATCGTGAATTTTATGACACGGTCCCATGTCAGCCTTTGTGTTGGTGAACAGTTGATTTGGACAAAAGCAAACGAGAAAATATCTACATATCTGAATGGAAAGAAAGGAAAAAAGAAGACTTACACAATCCACAAGACACAGTCATGGTGTAAAAAACCGAAACAATCCAACACACATCAATCACCAACACTTACCCTTGGATCATTCCAATCTTCTTTGGCATCACTTGTCTTTTCGGTTGGTCTTAAGTTACGTTCTCGACCCATCAATTCGTCAAGTAACTGTCTGGCCGATTGTAGAGCCATTGGATACTAATGTATCGATAATCACAACACCACACAATCGTGATACGATCCTTCCCACACAGCCAGGACAACCGATCAGTCCAAAATTGACAATCAATTACACACTACAATAAATTTAAATTAACCATCTTGATTATTTACACACACAAAATTATAATTGCTTTTCATTCAATGCTTTAAGCTTGCTTCAAGATTTTTCTTTGCGGCTTTAGTTAATCAAATGCTCATTTGATGGAGCTGCTAAAACATGCGCTCAAAAAAAATTGAAACACATTCCGGTCAAAAGTTTTGATTGTGTTTTGTGTGTTGATCATCGATCTGATTTAATTTAATTCAGTTTGTGTGTGTAAACAATATATTCAGTCCACTGTCAGTTCTATATAAGTGAGCTATCCATCCATTCATCATGTATGATCAGGATAATGAAGATTATTATGATCAGGATGAGGATGCTGAGATTACTCCTGATTTGTGGCAAGAAGCCTGTTGGATTGTTATTAGCTCATATTTTGATGAGAAAGGTTTGGTTAGACAGCAACTTGATTCATTTGATGAATTTATTCAAATGTCAGTTCAGCGTATTGTGGAAGATTCAGCTCTAATTGAATTACAGGTGAGTCCGATTGAATGATTGTTTTTGAAGAGAGATTCAAATTGAAAATAATGTTGTCTACTTTGTCTACACTCGTGTACAGGCTGAAGCTCAACATGATTCCGGTGAAGTTGAAACTCCACCAAGATATGTGCTTAAATTTGAACAAATTTATTTATCCAAACCAACTCATTGGGAAAAGGATGGTGCACCTTCACCGATGATGCCCAATGAGGCAAGACTTCGAAATCTCACCTATTCAGCGCCCTTATATGTGGACATAACAAAAACTGTTGTGAGAGAAGGCCAAGAGCCGGTGGAAACGCAACATCAAAAAACTTTCATCGGAAAAATTCCCATCATGTTAAGATCAACATTCTGTCTACTCAGTGGTCTCACTGATCGTGATTTGACTGAATTGAATGAGTGTCCTCTTGATCCTGGTGGCTATTTTATTATCAATGGATCAGAAAAAGTGTTGATAGCCCAGGAAAAGATGGCAACCAATTCTGTGTATGTGTTCAGTTTGAAAGACTCAAAGTACGCTTATAAAGCAGAGTGTCGATCTTGTATAGAGCATTCATCCCGTCCAACTAGCACTCTTTGGGTCAATATGATGTCCAGAGGCAGTAGTGGACCAAAAAAGACGGCAATTGGTCAGCGTATCATTGCAATCATCCCTTACATAAAGCAAGAGATTCCAATCATGATTGTTTTTCGAGCCCTCGGCTTTGTGGCTGATCGTGATATTCTCGAACACATTGTATATGATTTTGAAGATCCTGAAATGATGGAGATGGTCAAGCCATCTCTAGATGAAGCATTTGTTGTCCAAGAGCAGAATGTTGCTCTCAATTTTATCGGTGTCCGTGGGGCTAGACCTGGTGTTACCAAAGAGAAAAGAATCAAATATGCAAAGGAAATTCTCCAAAAAGAAATGTTACCTCATGTTGGTATAAGTGATTATTGTGAAACAAAAAAGGCTTATTATCTAGGTTACATGGTCAATCGTTTACTTTTTGCCGCTCTTGGTCGTCGAGAAATGGATGATCGTGATCACTACGGTAACAAACGTTTAGATCTCGCTGGTCCACTTTTAGCTTACCTTTTCCGAGGATTATTTCGAAATCTTACCAAAGAAGTTAGACAGTATGCTCAAAAGTTCATTGACAAAGGCAAAGATTTCACACTAGATCTAGCCATAAAAACTCGAATCATATCCGATGGTTTGAGATATTCTCTTGCCACCGGTAACTGGGGTGATCAGAAGAAAGCTCATCAAGCTCGCGCTGGAGTATCTCAAGTACTCAACAGGCTGACTTATGCATCAACTCTTTCCCATCTTCGAAGAGTCAACTCACCGATAGGTCGTGATGGTAAGCTCGCTAAGCCTCGACAACTTCATAACACTCTTTGGGGCATGATATGTCCAGCTGAAACTCCAGAAGGTCATGCTGTTGGCCTCGTTAAAAATCTAGCTCTTATGGCATACATATCTGTCGGATCTCAACCTTCGCCCATCTTAGAATTCTTGGAAGAATGGAGTATGGAAAACTTGGAAGAGATTGCTCCTTCAGCCATATCCGATGCAACCAAGATCTTCGTTAATGGTTGTTGGGTAGGAATCCATCGAGAACCTGATGTGCTTATGAATACCCTTAGGAAACTTCGTCGTCAAATGGACATTGTCGTATCAGAAGTATCAATGGTTAGGGATATTCGCGATCGAGAGATTCGTATTTATACTGATGCGGGACGAATCTGTAGACCACTTTTGATTGTTGAAAACCAAAAATTGCTGCTGAAGAAGAGTCATGTTGATAAGTTGAAAGAACGGGAATATCGTAATTACAGTTGGCAAGAACTAGTCGGTGAAGGAGTCGTCGAATATATTGACACATTGGAAGAGGAGACTGTCATGATCGCTATGACTCCAGATGACTTGCAAGATACCGATATGGCCTATTGTTCTACTTACACCCACTGTGAAATTCATCCCTCAATGGTTCTCGGTGTCTGTGCTTCTATCATTCCTTTTCCTGATCACAATCAATCTCCTCGTAACACATATCAATCTGCTATGGGTAAACAGGCCATGGGTGTATATATTACCAACTACCATATTCGTATGGACACTCTAGCTCACGTTCTCTACTATCCTCAAAAGCCTCTGGTCACCACAAGAGCTATGGAATATCTACGTTTCCGTGAGCTGCCTGCTGGTATCAATTCAATCGTTGCCATTATGTCTTACACTGGATACAACCAAGAAGATTCTGTTATCCTTAACTCATCAGCTATTGATCGAGGTTTCTTCAGATCAGTTTTCTATCGTTCCTATAAGGATGCCGAATGTAAGCGTATCGGTGATCAAGAAGAGCAGTTCGAAAAACCAAGTCGAGATACTTGCCAGAATATGCGTAATGCAATTTATGATAAGCTAGAGGATGATGGAATAATTGCTCCTGGTAGCAGAGTTTCTGGTGATGATGTTATAATCGGAAAAACTGTCATGCTACCAGAAAATGAGGATGAATTAGAAGCAACAACCAAAAAATTCGTCAAAAGAGATGCTTCCACTTTTCTACGAAACAGTGAGACTGGAATTGTTGACCAAGTAATGATTACTGTAAATAATGATGGCTACAAATTCTGTAAGATAAGAGTAAGATCTATTCGTATTCCTCAAATCGGCGATAAATTTGCCTCTCGACACGGTCAAAAAGGAACTTGTGGAATTCCTTATAGGTAAGTTAAATCTCTTGACCTGAAGCATCCTGAACTAATCTTGTCCTCCTTTTATAGACAAGAGGATATGCCTTTTACTTGTGAAGGCATCACACCCGATATAATAATCAATCCTCATGCCATCCCATCTCGAATGACAATTGGTCACTTGATCGAGTGTCTCCAAGGGAAAGTTTCCGCAAATAAAGGTGAAATTGGTGACGCTACACCATTCAACGACACAGTCAATGTCCAAAAGATCTCCGAACTTCTAGCCGAATATGGTTATCATCTGAGAGGCTATGAAGTAATGTTCAATGGACACACAGGACGTAAGGTGAACGCACAAATTTTCCTAGGACCAACATATTACCAGAGATTGAAGCATATGGTAGATGACAAAATCCATTCTCGTGCCAGAGGACCTGTTCAAATTCTAGTACGACAGCCCATGGAAGGACGTGCTCGTGATGGAGGATTGCGTTTCGGAGAAATGGAGCGAGATTGTCAAATAGCTCACGGTGCTGCTCAATTTTTGCGAGAACGTTTGTTTGAAGTTTCTGACCCATACAGAGCCCATGTTTGTAATATTTGTGGACTTATTTGCATAGCTAATCTTCGTAACAACACTTTCGAATGCAAGGGCTGCCGAAACAAGACTCAAATATCCCAAGTTCGTCTTCCCTATGCTTGTAAATTACTTTTCCAAGAGCTAATGTCTATGTCCATTGCTCCTAGAATAGTTGTATAATAATTAATCTATCATTTTATTTTGTAACAACACTCACCCCCATAAAAACAACCCAATAAAATTTCATCTTGTCCACTCTAACCTTCCACCTCCCAATCCTTCATTTTCAATATCGAAATTTGCATAAAAGTCTTGAAGTGGAATAGTCTGAATTGAGTAGTGACCTGCGAGAGATCACTTCGCACATTGAGCTTAATTGACTCCAGCCTCGGATCATGTTTCATCCAATCCTGACCAGAGCATCTCGCCTGAATCGACGATCACATACTTTACTGGATCAAGATGGTGACATTTCTAAATACCCGACTCCCACTTAGGAGAGGATTCGGCTAGAACCGAATTGGCATCCTCAGACCTTCCCAGGGGCATGAGCCCCTTGTGCGAATGCACTTCAAGACAAATGATGGAAATGAGAAAGTTCGTTAATATATGTTTCAATTGAGGGATGAACAAAAATAAAGTCAGTAGATAGATTGATGGCTCTGTGGCTCTCAGTATGGTAAGGCTTACAAATTATAACGAAAAAGGGAATATCACAAGATTTTTTGGAAAATTTATACGAACAAAATAATATTTCATGGATTCAGAGAAGCAGGACTGATCGTCAATGCTAATTGGATGACATTTGAGGCGGCCATTTGTCCTCAACATCAAATCTGTGGGCTTGGGGTATCCATAGACAGTATTCGTTGAGAAGATCTGGAAAGAATAGAGAGTATTTCATGTTGTAAGTGAAGAAATTGAAACAGAGTATTTTCAAGAATCTAGCAGAACAAAAAATGGGATGGGAAAAAAAATATTCTCACATTTGGGCTCTTTAGTCCATTTACTTATTAATTGCTTCTTAGTGCAAATTTTTGACGAGAAAAGTGATTCCAAAATCTTGTTGGCATGATCAAGCAGTTTTATATATGATCCTAACATAACTTTGGGTTGAAATAAAAGGAGATTACGACATGGTAAGTTTCCTATCACTTTTCCCTCTAGTAAGTAGCGCGCAAACCAGCGATACTTTACAGTGTCCAAATCATCAGGATACTCTATTCTTGCATCTGGTATAGGCCATCCATGAGGACCAAAGGTACAATGGACAGTACACTTTATACAATCATCAACAGGATCATAGTGAGGCACTGGTTCAGCGAGAGGTTTTGAAAATGTACATAATGGTTTCGCATAAATAGGTAACCATTCTGGCTCTATTGCAACAACATCTGAGAAAGGAAATGATAAATGTAATAACATCTCTCTGAGCATTCTCAAAATACTCACTCCTCATGAAATGTTGAGATGTCTGATAGATTTCTTGATAAACTACCCATTCCGGTAGGATGCTGTGTAGAACTGAACTTTTTGGAATGTACACAGGTGAATCGAATTCAATACTCTGGATGGAAGATATTGAATATAAGTAAAAACTCAAACAAATTTCCTCAGATTACCTGATAAGAATTTCTCTTTTTGTTTTTTGCTTCTCCTGAAGTACGCAGATCTGGCTTCAATCTGTCGAGGAATAGAATAATTCATCAAAATACTATAGAAAACTACAAGCAAGTTCACTTACCGAGCAACTTTGTCAAGATGGCTAGCGAGAACGATTTGACGTAAAAACTTGGTTTGCTCATTAGAAGGTGGATCAACGATACCCCCAGAGCATAAATTCAGACTAGGACAGATTGTGTTGACTAAAAAGAGATGCAATTGAGAATACATTCATTGAGAACTTGACTCTGCTAGATTACCTTCGCTCTTCAGCTGAGCAACTAGTTTCTTTATCTCATTCAAAGCTTTTATCCGGAGCTTGTGTCTTTCGCAAAAATTTAGAGGATCTTTATCAATTAACCATGCTCCTATAGCTTTTAGGATAACCATCACATCTCCCAAGAGGATTGATGCACCCTAAAATTGCACAAAAAAAAATATCTCCGAATAAGAGAGTGATGTGCTACGAATTTAACTCACCTTTCCAGCAAGACATCGTTTAATAAAAGCTAAATTTTGAGTGTTCTCCGGTGAAGACAATTCAGATTGTTCATCGAAAATTTCTTGAATGGAAAGTCCAGCAACGATGAATATTGCATAGTCCATGAGATCATGTTGAGCTGCTAATGTCAAAATTTTAGAGTATCTGGGACTCAGAGGGAACTGTGCCATAACTTTTCCTAATTTTGTAATCTTTCTACATGTAACCACTAGAAAAAGAAATATCATTAGATTATTCAAACCAAGCAAGGAACAGTTCAATCTTACTTTTCTTTGTTTTCCGTAATCTAGAAGGTCGATTCCCTGAGACAGCCTCGAGGGCACCCAATAGAGTTAGCCTTTTTTCGGATGCAATCAAACTTTCAACACTCGGTGGAGATGGAAAAGGAAAATTGACAACATTATCTATTCCCATAACCTAAGAAAGAAGAGTGAGAATGAGTTTTTATGGAACGATGAAAAGACGGTGAGGTTGAAAACTCACTTTCATTTGAAGAACGAGATCATCAACTGGTTTCTGAGAGATATCTGGGTCTGAAAATTCTTTGAAATCACTGTACACTGAAGAAGAGTATAATCTAGGAGGGAAAAAGTGAATTTAATTTCATTTTGCGAGATGACTTCAGCCGAACCAACCTATAACAATGTCCAGGGCCAAGTCTTCCAGCACGCCCAGCGCGTTGATCAGCAGAAGCTTTGGAGGTCCAGTCCACGATGAAAGTAGAAATGCCAGTTACTTGATCATATACTTTTTGTTTCACCTTGCCCGTATCCACGACATATTTTATGTTAGGTATTGTGAGGGATGTTTCTGCAACATTTGTTGCTATCACACACAAACGACATCCTTCAGGAGGATTTTCAAAAACCATTTGCTGCTTTTTTTCACTCAAATTTGAGTAGAGAGGTAAACAATAAAGAGGGTCACTACAAGCAAGTCTCTCCTCAACTTGACTTTCATCGTCCGATTGATTTTCATCATGTTCATCTATATCGGAGCCATCATCATCTCCCAATCCTAGATCAGTATTATAGCTGTTTAGGAAATAGAACAATATGAGACACACTACACCGAGGCTATAAAAATACAACCTGTCAAGATCGATTTGAGGCATCAGATCATCAAGAGTTTTCGGTTTTGACTGGCTCTTCTTCATTGCTTTTCGATTCTCTTTACGGTTGATATTTCTCTGTTCATCGGCTTCTTCTTTTAGCTTGAGAGACTCAGCGTTGAATGGGAAGGATCTTTTCAATTTTTTACACAGCTCGACAACTTCTCGTCGACCAGTAACGAACACAAGAATTCCACCAGATGTTGGCTCTTTCCGATGAATCTTACAAACTTTATGGTATGCTTCGAGTAAATAACTCTCAGAAGTCTTTTTGCTGAAATGCACTGATACGGGATATTGTCTTGAGCTGATCTAAAAAATTTGAGAAGGATTAATCGACATCAGCAGAGCAAAAAACGCTCGAAATATTTACTTTTATCACAGGAGGTTGTGCTTTGAAGAGACGGTTATTCTGACAAAAGTCACTTATACGAAGAGTTGCGGACATTATTATGAGTTTGAGAGGATCCTGCGAATGTAAATTTGTATTTAGACAATTTCTCAAGACTATTGAGTGATAAACCTTACGTCTTTCCGAGCAAGAATAACCCTAGATAGCCATCCAATCAAAATGTCTGAATAAACTGATCGTTCGTGGGCTTCATCGATAATTATCACAGAATATTCTCTGAGAAATGGATCCTGTGTGTAGAGAAAGAGTTATGAAGATCTGATGGATAAGCTAGAAATCTTTTCTTACCTTCTGAACTTCTTTGAACAAGATGCCATCAGTCATGAACTTTAGTTTGGTGTTTTGAGTGCAGTTATTCTCAAAACGAATCTGATAAGAAACAATATCAGAGGAGAGATTCATTTCTTTTCCAACTCTCTTGGACATAGCTATTGCAGCAACTCTTCTAGGCTCAGTGATACCAATTTTACGATCTTGTGCATATCCAGCTTCATATAAAAATTGAGGGACTTGTGTAGTTTTTCCTGACCCTGTTTCACCACAGATTACGGTGACTTTGTTATAACGGATAGTTTCCATGATATGTTGTTCTTCACCAATGATGGGCAGCTTAGAACGAGATTCTTCTACTGCTTGTTCTCGATAGACGGGTACATATTTCGTTTCTATCTGCTTGATTGGGTCTTCTTTTTTCTCTTTCTGTGATGGGTCAATTTTGGCTGGGCTGGTTTTTGGTTCTAGCTGATTCGAAACTTCAGGCTCATTATTTGGCTTCGAGACAGCCTCCAATTTTTCGTCAGTTTCAGCTTCAGCTTCTCCCAGAATACCTTCTTCTTTACTCTCAGCCACATGGGTTGGTGTTTCAGGTTCAGAATCTGATTCTTCATCAGAACTCTCACTTTCAGATTTGTTGAAACCAATACAATTAGGGTCGGGAGGATCATTAGCATTGAGAGTATCGATTCTTGCTCTTTTTCTTTTACCAGTAGTTTTGATCTTTTCAGGAGAACTTTCGACCAATTTAACATCCCCATTGATAGCTAATTTTCTTTTGCAACCTTTAGTTTGCATTTGAGCACTTGAAGTCAACATGAGATAAGCTTGAGAATCGAGTTGATGCTTCTTCAATTCTTCGAGCAGTGATTTACGATTTTGTAACTTTTTTTTACGATCTAAAACTTTGCGAAGTTTTTTCTCTTTTTTCTTGGATAATTTTTTCTTTTTACCTAATTTGATAGCTTCATCATCACCCACTCCTCCTGACAAACTTGAAACTCCAGCTTGAGAAAGTAGTTTCTCAATTCTATCTTTCATAATTTGTAGTTGATTTTTTCCCTTGTCATTTTGGGAATGTTCTTTAACTTCCTCACTCAAGGAGGGTTCATCACCATCGTTGGTAAGATTTTCAGCCTTTCCTGTTTGACTGGAAGCTATATGTTGCTTTGCCCTCTTGATTCGCCTTTCGACATCACCCAAAGTTTGTTGACAAAATCTATGGGAAAATAAAGTAAAGAAGGAACTGTTTAGTAAGCTGTGATTTAAGTGAATCATCGAGAAAGGAATACTTCCAGCAAGAGTTACCATCGAATAATTAACAACGTAAGGTAAACACTGTTCATGAATGATTTGTTTAAATGCACTTACATACCTAATAAATTCTCTCTCGAAAGCTGATTTCTGTTTTTTAGGGGCACTCTCTTCATAGCATTGTTTAATATAATCATCGTGAATTTTATGACACGGTCCCATGCCAGCCTTTGTGTTGGCGAACAGTTGATTTGGACAAGAGCAAACGAGAAAATATCTACAAATCTGAATGAAAATAGAGAAAAGGATGACTTACACAATTAACCAGTCATAGTCATGATGTAAAATATTGAATTAATCGAACATGAACACTTACTCTTGGATCATTCCAATCTTTGGCATCACTTGTCCTTTCAACTGGCTCCATATTACCTTCTCGACTAATCGATGTATCCGAGGATTGTGTAGCTACCGGTGAGGCCATTGTCAAACTGATCAATCACAAATTAAAAACCTTAAAAATTAGCAAAAATAATCCTCAACAAAAGGCACCACTTCATCTTACACAAAAAAATTAAATATCACACAAACATGTGTGTGTATGTAAACATTGGCGCAAAAAACACGTGAAATGAAAATGTTTTTGCGGCAACATTCATAGTTGATACAGCTTTCCACTGTATGGAGCTGCAGCATTTCGGAAACGGAAAGGAAGCGCGATCGTACGAAAAACGGTACTTTAGGAATATGTATGTACAGAATCTGTGTCTTCAATCGAAAGAATTCAATTTAGGGAGGATTCCCTCTCTCATACACACATAGAGAGGCATTTTAGATCAGTCACAATTTAGCCTCTAGACATTTAAGTATCATTATATACGATGTGTTTCAAATTTGATTAGTGTATGTATATGTGCAGTATGAATTCGTACTGCATCCTTGAATAGATCCTCTTCCTTTCTCTCTCCACTCGTGAATCGGATGCTAGGAGAGAGAGAGCGAGAGAGAGAGAGAGAGAGAGAGAGAGAGAGAGAGAGAGAGAGAGAGAGAGAGAGAGAGAGAGAGAGAGAGAGAGA